>OX418222.1:54017995-54617995 GCA_948455865.1 Conomelus anceps | reverse complement strand
GGATACAGCAAACTCCATAACTCGAATTTGAATTTCACAAAAATGGAGTACATGTGCATAAAAAAAAAACTGGACAAAATTTGCGACATTTTCCTGTTAAGACATGATATAGATATTCATTATGGCAATGATAGTAAAAAACATAATTTCCAATGTCTATTGATTTTGAAATCAAATGATTTATGTACGTACAGCTTCCATAATTCGTTAAATTTTTTGAGAAGAAAACCCTGCATGTTCAAAAATAATTAAAAATGAGACTTAATAGACAAATATTCCTGCAATATGGATAGATTAATAAAAAATAAAGAGCATGAATTAGGAATTATGAAATCAATAAGAAATATTTCTTTATGTAGAGTTTATCCAAAGCTACTCGTATTTGAAAAATCGATTTGAATTTATGATTTTCAGTTAGAGCTGAAATCAACGTAATTCAATTCTGACATATGATATAGAATATAATGTCTCTAACTGACTCTAACCAAAGGCAGGCTCAACGGAGCCTTTCCCTTAATTGTAAGTTATTATAACATAAATAGTTATTCTTATTGTAAGTTATTGAAAGTATTTGCAGTATATTTATCCAGTGTAGGCTATAGGATAGTAATTATCCACGGCATTGTATATTTCTGTTATAAATTAAGCTAAATATTGCTGTAGGCCTATATTGAAAACGTTGTATAGGCCTACTGTACATCAAAATGAAACTTTGTAAATATAGCACTATAGCAATTAATAACATTGAAAGAATAACAGTGAATAACTGTAGAAGAAAAACTAAATCGTTAAACAACTTGAAAGGAACTAAGTGCTTAGTTTTATTTATCCAACTTGTAAACTCTGCTCCTAATTCAAAGAGAAGAAGGTTCACCTTATATAGATAAAAGTTTGAAATATAAACTCAAGATAAGATCTCTATCTACAACTTTCCCACTTTTAAAACTTTCCATGAAAATGGGAAAAATTCTCTATTAGTTTTTTTTCAGTTCACATTTCAAAATTTTTGAAACATTTTAAAAGCTGAACGACTGCTTCAAATTGATGTTTTTTGCATTGTTGGGATCACGTAATACCATTTGTCTAGTGTACCAAAATTATTTTTTTTCGTTGGAATTCAGATAGTGAAATGGCATTGTGAAATGATATGGAATAATTAGAACGTGTGATTACAGCTGGCGGGCTCTATTTTAGTCGGTAGCTGACTGTACCGGCCTGGCTGCTATGGAACCTAGTCGATATGAAATATAGAGGAAGTGAGACGCTAGTCGATGTGAATACTAGACGATCTGAGACGATCAGCGCATGATACTTCCAGCCGTCTCACATACTCCAGATTCGTTTTAAAATAGCACCTAGACGATCTGAAATCTAGACGATGTGAGATACTCCCTTTGAATTCATATCCTCAATCATTGTTGGAAATGGATACCAGTGTATCAGAGAACCTAAACTCAACTTCCATTGTAAAAGAGATGCAACATTCCTCACTGGCTGCTGTTGGGCAAGTCTGCTTCTTCTGTGGTAATGGTATTCATCCCCATCCTAATTGTCCAGCTAGAAATTCATTTTGCAAGAATTGTGGAAAGAATGAACACTGCACGTGTTTGTAAAGCAAAAAACAAATGATCAATTAAATAATTCAACATTACTAAGCAATTCAGTACAAGCAGAGAAATCTCTTTCAAAAGTAGTCATCCCTGTAACCATTCATGGAACAGACAATCATGCACGCACTGATTGACACTGAAGCTACTGGAAACTTCATGGATCAAAATTTTGCAAGTAAATTAAAATTGAAGATAATGCCATAATCTGGGAAAGTGACTTTGGGATCAAAAGTTTTACCTCCAAAATTCCAGGCAAGACTTCTGTGGACATTACCTTCATGATCATGGAGGACCTGTGCGCCAATATAGTTCTAGGACACGAGTATACAGATTTATAGATATACAGATAGCATACGGATAGAATTTGGTGGTGAGAAACCCACTCTGACTCTCTGTGGAGTAACTCAAGCTAAACTCCCTCCTTGTTCTTTTTCAAAACTTAAAACCTGATTGTCAACCAATAACTAACAAATCACGCAAGCTCACTAAAGAAGATGTAACTTTTATTTCCAGAGAAATCTAACAATTATTATTGCAGGACGATATAATTGAAGAAAGTAAAACACCATGAGAGGCTCAAGCCTTTGTTACAAGTTCAGATCGTTGAAAGAAAAAAATTGTTATTGACTATTCTAGAACTATTAATAGATTCACCAAATATGGAAGATTGGTTTGTTAAGTGGCTCAATATTCATGGTATAGTACTATTGATTTGAAATCTGCATATCATCAAGAACCAATTTTGCAGAAGAACGAAAATATATGGGATTCGAAGCATGTGGTAAACTATATTACTGTTACGGGTTCTACTGGCTAAAATAAGGCTGGTAACACTAAAGTTCACACTTTATCTTTATTTACACACAAATATTTATTTGTAAGTTCAATTAATAAATAAAAACAGATCATCAAATGACAAGCTAATACTTATTTTCAGTAATTATTTACAAGAATTAATAAAGAAGTAATTACAGGCTGATCAATAATAAAAAAACAAGAGTCCAATAAACTGTACAATAATGCAGAAAGAAATTATAAAAAGAGCAACTAATCACTTACAAAAACACAGTCCAATTCGTTATTCGACAGTCCCAAATAATATCACTTAACACAACGTCTTCAAACGATTAGTAAGCTGCATAAACAGTAAACACTTGTCTCTTCACTTGACACTGTCTAAAGACTGAATAAAGCACTGTTTACTCCACTGGCACTGGATTGTCTCTCTCATGAGATCTGTAATACAATCTGTCACACGGGTTTGTAAAAACTAAACTGTCATGCAAGCTTTTGTAAGACTCAACTCAATGGTTCACGTGAGCTCCTTTATATAGCTGTTGTAGTTGTATAATTCCAAGAATTGGCGGCTTCTTGAATCTTCAAGAATGCTTGGAATATAGACCTCGATTGTTCAGGAAGAATGCAGAATTGACAAGATCAATTTGAGTGAGAGAGTTGCAGACTTGAAGAATAAGTGTGACAAAGACATGTGAAGAGCAAGAGAATGATCAGATGTCAAAGTCACGTCCAACCATGAAAACAATAGAATGATATAAATAGAACAAGTGCGTGAATAACTGCTTGTTTGCTTCCATGACATTACTTTTGTCACATCCCTTTCGGTGTTACAAATAGCGTATCTTGCTTTCAAAGACCACTTGAACCTCTACTTAATTTGACTCCACCCTCTGATAGCAAAGCTCTTAAGATAACTGTAGGCATTTTTGCACATTATTCTCACTGATACCAATTTTTCAAACAAATGCTGCATGCAATTTCCTATTCTGTAGATGTGCTTACTACATTTGAAGCACTAAAAAAAGAAATAGCTGCAGCTGTTACTCATGTATTTGATGAAAATGGCATACTTACATTAGGAACTGATGCCTCTGACTTTTGCATAGCAGCAACTCCATCTTCCAATGAAAGACCTGTCGTATACTTTTCACAGACCTTGAATCACAATGAAAAGCAGCACTCAGCTGCAGAGAAATAAGCATATGCAATAGTGGCATCAATAAGAAAGTGGTGCCACTACTTATCCGGTCGTTTCTTCTGATTGATTACAGATCAGAAATCGGTAACTTTCATGTTTGATGGTCAAATTAAAAGAAAAAGAAAAAATGACAAAATGTTAAGATTCGAACTATCACAGTATACCTATAATATCACTTTCCTACAGTGACCCAAAAAAGTGCCTATTTTTGCACTAACTGTAGCATGCAGAATAGTCTATTCCTGCACCTGTGCAGGAAAGTACTTTTCCGCACTCCAGATTTGCAACCTAACAACACAAAATAGTGAGCATGTAATAGGCAGGTTCCCTATTCTGCATTCAAACATAGGTTGGCTACTCT
Organism: Conomelus anceps; assembly: GCA_948455865.1. NCBI lineage: Eukaryota > Metazoa > Arthropoda > Insecta > Hemiptera > Delphacidae > Conomelus > Conomelus anceps. Next base: position 54,614,028 of record OX418222.1, on the reverse strand, counting down.
GCTTCAGCTGTGAAATAGTCGTAGTTGTTGTTGAAATCGATTTGATTCAAAGATAGGTTATGTGAGGAATTATCAGATTATGTATGTCCTGTTTTGTTCTGTTTAAATTGCTTTATACGTGACTGTAGGAAAAATTTAATGTATAATACAAGTGCAAAGTATTGTTTCTGCACTCGAGAAACTTTTTTCACTCGCCTTTGGCTTGTGAAAAGAACTGTTTGTCTCAATGCAGAAAAACGCTATTTTGCACTCTAGTTACACAAATAGCTATTATCAACCTGGCAAAGAGAACTTGCCTGCAGATGCTGTCTCTTGTGCTTGTGCACTGATTGGATATCTTACAAGCAAAAAAAACTTTTCAAATATCATCAAGATCTATGCCACCCTGGCATTATAAGATTCTATCATTGGATCAAAACAAACAACCTACCTAGATGATGCAAAGCAAATTTGCTTGGAATGTAACATTTGTTCAGAGCTGAAACCAAGATTCCAGGCTTTCAAGGGCAAGCAACCCGACCATTTGAAAGAATAAACTTAGATTTCAAGGGACCGCTTCCATCATTGACCAAGAACAAATATATTCTTACAATAGTAGATGATTACTCAAGATTTATTTTTGCTTGTCCATGTTATGACACCTCATCAGCAACAGTAATGCAAAATCTAGAGAATCTGTTTTCAACATTTGGCTACCCTTGTCAGAGGGGTACATTCAGACAGAGGTACAAGTTTCATGTTGAAAGATCTGAAGCAATAGGCGATCTGGAGATCGACCGACAGCGCTCCGAGCGGAGGATCTTGCACTAACTTAGTGAGTCAAAATCTGATCGCCATTAATTTGTGTGCTAAATTGTCTCACTTCAAATACGTTTTTTCAAAAAAATATTTCTTTAGACAAACATACAAAAAAATGTCCAAGAGCCATATTATGTGTTGTGTATATGGGTGCAGTAATATCTATGAGAATACAGAAGGAAAAGGTGTTTCATTTTATTCATTTCCTGGTCGACCTTACGAAAAGGATAGACAGGAGAAATGGATCTCTAATGTTTGAAGGACTAAGTGAGTTATATTATATTTGAAAATTATTTAATGTGTAAAAGATTGCTGATTGATGAAAATTAGACACTTTCTATGCACTTGTGTGATTGATATTTGTAATTAAAGAAATCAATCTTAATAACAGCTTTGAGGTTATGTTTTTGTTATTGTTGGAAAATATTAATTTATTGTAAGCAGAGGCGGATTTAGGCAGTTGCCACCTCTAGGCAGTTGACTTTTGATAAACAAAGTGGAAATTTTTGACAAAAAGATAGTAAAACAGGATTGATGCTAGTTTGTCTCATTAATTTTTCCATGTATCATACCTTCACACTCCTCCACATCAAAAACATGATTACTCTCTACAAGGTTCTTCCCTTTTTCAATTGACTTCTTTAAATCCTGTTTTTATGATAAGTTTCCCAATGTTAGCCATTATAAACAATGCAACTAACTCACTACACTGCTGCCAATTTATGCCGCCCAGAGTTTGCGACGATCGATCTTTTGGCCAACTTCTGATCACCTATATTTAACATCTAAGAGCATAGTGACCTTTAAATCCTCAAGGGAATGGACAAATGGAATGCTACAATGGGATCCTATGGAAGACCATTCGTCTTGCACTTCGGTCCAGAAACATGGACATTTGTCATTGGGAAGTCCTATCTAATCACTATGCAGCATTCCTTTCCCTCCTCTGATCGCATTGTTCAACCATCCCCGAAATCCCACAACAGTAACTCCTTAACCTTCTCGGCTTCTCAATGCCAAAAAAGCATGGATGAAAACTTTTGTTCAAAGGAGTAAGAACGAGCCAGAAGTACAAGAAGGGGAAATCCTACATCTCAATCCACAAGTCGCCCTAGTACAAATTCCTGATGGATGGGAGGTTTCCATGAACTTTAAAAGATTGGGCCCACAATCCTAAACAGGGAGGGAAGAATGAATAGTAGCCGCCCCTCCTTTCAGAAGAAATTAGTCATTAGGGCGCTTCCTTCTTTCCCTTTACACCCCCCCCCCTCACACCATGGAACGGCGGCGGAATGTTGCCAGCCCCTACATGAGGCAAAAATGTAATTCCGATTTCAGTACTTCATTTTAAATAGTGTTAGTATGTCAGGGTATATTAGAAGCTAAAGTAACCTCTTATACATGGAGCAGATGTGAAAATAATGTGATTGTATGAGAGAATTATAGCTAAAAACACTGGAGGTAGATCCACATCTGTAACAAGTACTATGTCTACTTTGAAGGAAACAAATAAGGAGCATGCTTCAATTTTGAATGAAATCTTTAAACCAACACTGAACAGTTGAGAATCAGACTCGATTGTCATCAATCAATCTTCATTACATCCGTTCGGTGAACAGACTATAGACAGATTACAAAAATCTTTTGGTTGTGTGCTAAAGATTACTCAGACTGTTAGCACAATGGAGCACTTGATACTCGATTGTAGTCACCATCACAAATTCAAACACATGATGTGGTAGAATGGTGTAAGACAGATCGGAGCCGCGTGAATCCACAGTATCTGTTTGATTTTGCCAAAAATTATGGAATTTAATTTTTCAGAATCTGTATTTTTTACTTCAAGACAAAAGTCTTTGTCATTACAGAGAAAGATAACTTGGCCCACATTTGAGTTTAAATGAGTGTTGGGTAGGTTGCATAACAATGTACAAATTAGTTTTAAGAACGAACATCTTAGTTACTGCAGAATCTTAAGGAAATTATTGATAGTGAATTATATTGTACTTTTTAGATTGCTACGCAACAGGCCCCAGATTATATAAACAACAAAATTATTTACCCACAATTAAAAGCAATATGCAAAATACAACAAATATCGTAGAAAAGTACAAAATTATGTTTTATTCAAAAATATTAATTCTAAGAGATCGCTCTTAAACATTCTAAATGAGTAACAAGCATTTAAATTAGTCTGTCATTTATTGACAGATTGCTAATATTTAGTAATTTAAATCGCAAGAATTAATAATTTGTAGAATACAATATATAAAGCTTTGAGGCCTTTTAAATGAAAGGTAGAACCTTTTACCTACAGTTTTTGCCCATAATTTGATTAAAAAACTGCAAGTAAAAGGTTTTACTCATTTTTATTTAAAAGGCTCATTGTTTTTACAATCCTGATAAATCGTGTTTTAAACTCGCTCAATCAGTGACTTGAATTAATATAGTTATTAATATCAGTAACATCATCAACATATCCGTGCTTTATTTGTACTCAATTATCAAATATCAAGTGGTAACTTTTCCACCAAAAAATCAGTCTCAGCAGGATATTGAAAAATCACTGGAACAAACAAGAAAATTGATCATCAATTAAAATGGAAATAGCCAAGATGTGTTCACAAGGTTCACACAGGCAGCATACTGTTACGGATATAAACTGTTAGAGAAGCTTGAATAATAATCTGTCACAATATACTGCGATTATCACTTTAACAACAAACATTCATATAACACAGTTTGTATTGGCGCTCATTGGTAATACGGTTTGTATGAGCGGAAACTGTAACCGTCACTTTATCACGTTAACGTTCGAATCACAACTGACTGAATTTTACACGAGCCTCTGCCTTTAATTCACTTTCAAATGTTCCAGAAGGATGGAGAGGGTTCTATAATGTTCTATCGAATTCTCAAGTAAACAGATAAGGATTTTCTAGTCCATTCCATAAAGTTCTAAATAAACATTCTAAAGACAAATAGATAAACCGCAAGGCGAGGGGAGTACAGGAGTAAGAGCAAATAAAACAACACACTGCTTAATGGTAACCAGAAGACGTATTGACACAGCAGTAATTACTTCTTTCTTCCATAACACTGAGCAAAACGAAAGCTCAAGTATAACAGTAGCAACGGCGAGGTTCACCGTACCAGAGTGGCATGCTGCGAGAATTAACTATGAGCCACCCTTTTACTATAACATTTGCTTTTCGCATTGAAGAGGAAGAATCATGAAAAATAACTATGTCTGTTAAACAGTTACTAGTAGTTCTGTGAACAGTAGACCTCACGTCCAGTAATAAGGGTGCTTACACGGAGGAACATAATCGATGTACTCAATGATAATCACCATTGCAAAACTAAACACAATAATCAGATCTAACCATTGATCCAGGCCCGGTCTGACCCGGGTGGCTACCTGGCGATCGCCAGGGGCCCCCAAACGGAATAATAAAATGATACGTTTCAAATATTTTATGGATTTATGTTTTCATTCAAACCCACGAATTGTTATATTCAACAATACACATTGCTTTAAATAATTTATTATTTTCTCTGCTTGAAACACTCTTAAGGGCGACGTGAGAGAGATGCGAGATCAAAATAAAAAAATTTAAAAGCCGGTTGAGGTCATCTCTTTCTCAGGATTTGCTGTCACCATTAATGCTAATGGCGATTGAACGAGATTTGTTTACAAACATTGACAAAAATATTGCTATAGATGAGTTGGCCAATTCTAATGATGTACTTAAATTAAAACTACTTAAATAGTTAGTAGGTTCATCAAGGCTGAAAGCAGTATTATTTTTTATTTTAGCATGTAATTAAAAAAATCCTTAACGATTTATAAATAAAAACGTTGTGCTAGTTTTTACATGGTCAAGTATTTAACCTGTGAAATTTGAATGAACTTCTAGCAATAAACTACATCCTTATAAAAATTGATAATTGTGTAATTATTACAATAAAAAAAGTGTTGAGTACTGCAGGTTTTTTGGTAAAATAACTAGTAAAAAAGCGGTTTTTCTATGTAATATTTTTTTTAATTCCGGGGGAGAGACCCCGGACCCCCTTCTATCTGGGGGGTAAGAGGCCCCCTTAATGCCCAGGGGCCCCCAACCTCCTCAGATCGGCCCTGCATTGATCCAATTTGCATAGTCTATCACATGCCTGTAGGTCACTCTGTATCAAATCACCGAGGTTTTGTGTTTCTATTTTACAGACAGCTGATTGCTCAAGTCAAATCAGATTTCAAATGTTTGATGAATGAATTTATAGAACAATATCAACTGAATTTGCATAATTATTATTCACTGAGTTATCACTTGTTATAATACTTGATTGAAATGTTAGAAATGTTTTATTCCTCTCAAACAAAAAAATATATATTATTCTTATCAATGCTCGACCAATATAAAGATGAATAATAAGGCCCAAAAGCTATCTTGAAATCTGATTCAAATTGCAGATAATGGAAAAGCTCATTTAAAATCATATGTTTCCTATAGAAGAAGAAGGCCTGAGTGCCTTTCCATTTAAATATCCTTCAAATGAAAGCAAATTTTGAAAGTCCTTTCACATACATTGGTGGGTATTCCTTAAAGGAACAACCATACAAAATTTAATAGAATTTGGTACAGCGTTTAGCCGTAAATGCGTTACAGACAGACAGATACTCGATTGCATTATTTGATCTTCGGGTATTGCTCACTGCTCCACTCAGTATTATACTATTTGACAGCATGTTTCATTTCGCAGCTATACAAAGTGAAAGCACCCTTACATTGTATGCAGTGAAATTAATTCAACTAACAATACTTATTAAAATATAATAAAATAATCATAAATTAAAGGAAATTGTATCGTTCAAGTCGATGCTCTTATCTCAACTGTTCAACCTTCATGATGTGATTCAACAAGTATAATGATTTATTTCCGTGCAAATCTGCTTCCATTTGAGGGTCGGCCCTAACAAGACTTTCTAATATAAAGAACATGATAACTCAAGCTGAGTAGCAGAATGATTTCATTTTGATTTGTAAATGCCATTTGAAAAAAAAAGTCTTATAATTGTATTATACTGTATGTTCTATTTTGCAAATGAAAGGAACAAATAATTGCTATTTCACACAAAATAAAAAGCACAAGCTATATTCTTTTTTGTAAAAAAAAAGGTTCTGGGCCAGTTTTAATCTATTTGTCATAGAATTTTCATCATGGCTAAATTTTTTTATCAAATTCATTTTTGATGCATCAATTCCTAGAGCTTTTCTCAGACAAAATGTTTTTCAATTTTAAAAATCTATTATATTGCATATCTAATTTTATCCAACAACTAAACAACAGTTGAAAATGCAGATAATGACCTGCAGGTTTGAGGTTGGGTTGTGAAATACGATTTTAGGCCGAAAACCCAATTGAAATATCTGGTAATTAAAATTCATATTGAAATACATTTAATCATTTAAATTCATAATTCAATACGATGAACTCTTTTTATTGTTGTTTCGAGTGAACTTCCAAATTCACACCTTCAAGTAAAAAGAAAGTTATTTTGAGTGAAATTTTCTAATGACCCTAAATTTTTCTTGTTAACTAGTCTACGAAGTTTTGAATGAACTCTAGTCAACATTTGTGAAGAAAGCAGTTTTGGGCTTTTAGCCTGTTGCATCTTCGCATTTCATTGTAATTTTGTGTAGATGAATGAACAAGTATTACACTATTTCAATTATAAAATATTACGTTATTAATAATAATGAAAAAATTACCTGCAGTTGACTTTCTTTGCAAATCGTTTGGAAATTTAATCCTTGAACATATCTTCAATAATACACTCAACGTTTCTTCCACCTTGGCCATTTGATTTTGGCTTACCGCCACCAGACTTCTTATCATCTTCCTCTTCATCGTCATCATCATCATCCGAAGAGGAAATAGTAACCGAGGACGGTTTCTTCTTTTCATCATCCGAATCATCGCTACTACTTGAGCTGATATTGATTACTTCCACTTTTGGTGGGAACGCTGGAAAATAAAATAGAAATCAACTCTGGGATAACGATTTGGTAGAATATTGATGTAAATCGACTGATAAGTGATCCAAACATTATTTCACAAATAACAATAAAGTTAATCTCTGAAATTTGAGAGAGGGAAACAGAAAGTATTGTAGAACAGTAAAAAGAGCTAGAGAGGATATCAATCCGGGATGAAATAGATCGAATCAAGCATAAGTGCAAAGTGGTCTTCTAGTTTAAGCAGACCATGCCGTCCCGTATTTTTTTTGGCTCACTATTCTTCATCAGGTAAGTTCTGCGCATGCGCAAAATATTATCAGAATTCAATACTATTTTAATGGAATGTAGTATTGTAGGCTTAGCCCACTTGAATGCTATACAAGACTAACTCTTGAAGAGGGTGTGCGGCTGAATGGTTCATGTATAAAGGTACTAGCCTATGCAGATGATATTGTCTTGCTGGCCTCAGATAAGTGGAGTTTGAGTACGATGATTGGAGCATTGGAGGAGTACTGCAAGAAGTGGAATCTCCTGATCAACTTGGATAAGTCCAAGATTATGATCTTCAGAAATGGTGGAAGGCAGGGAAGGTATGAGAGGTGGTGGTTTGAAGGAAGACCCATAGAAGTAGTGAACTCGTACAAGTATCTGGGGATAAGGCTGTCAACAAAACTCTCTTTGAAAGAGCACTTTGAGGAAAGGTCTGCCTCAGCTAAGATGGCATTGAGTTTGTTTAATAGCCTGCTTTTGAATAACTCAATTTTGTTCAGTGCCAAGATGCATGTCTTTAATGCTGTTGTGAGGTCTATAGTCTGCTATGGAGCACAGGTGTGGGGAGGCAGAATGTATGATTCAGTGGATAGGATTCAACGGTTCTTCTTGAAGAAAGTGTTTGGTCTACCAGCTTATGCTCCAAATCTAGCTCTACTCCTTGAGACTGGTACACAGCCAGTTTTTCTTTATACGGTCAAGCTGCATCTGTGCTTTGTAAGGAGATGCTTCAAATTACCAATACACAGGTACCCAAAATTGCTTCTGCAAGTCATGGCTTGGAGAAAGGTTTTTATGGCTGAGGAGTAGAGGATTTTGGAAGAAGCATTTGGAGTTTCTCTGGACGGGCTCAGCGGAGGTACTTAGGATATCAACCAGATAGTTTTGACAATTGGAGAACGTTTACGGGAGCAACAAGTACAACAGGTGGTCGACAGCCAAAGATATACACTCCGGCGAGAGCTAAGGCACTGGAATGAGTACATCTTCCAAGATTATGACTTTCGACTCATCAAGTGATTCACAAAGGCAAGAAACGAACTCATTTTATTAAATAAATATTCTTTCAAGTATAATAATAAACTGTGCTCTTTGTGCAACAGAAAAGAGGAGGAAGATATTGAGCATTTCATTGCCAGATGCCCAATTCTCACTAAACTTAGATGGAAGTATTTTGGAAAGTCAACGCTTACATTAGCAGAATTAAAAACATATTTAAATGGTACTAGTTGGTTGAAGATAAGTGCATATTGCCAGAATGCTTGGCACTATAGATATTTTTTAATTACAGAGTTTAATACTTAATCCAAAATGGTACAAAAATAGTGAAAACAAAAACCTTACCTTAGATGAATATTAAAAATAAAAAAATTATTATTCACACTATAGAGCAGGGGTGCTCAACCTTTTTTCGTCAAGGGCCACATTGTCAACAGTCAAAGGGAAGGCGGGCTGGGCCGGTGGTGTGCCAGGGAGTCTGGCATAACCCCCCTCCACCAGGAAAGCGGGGCTAATATATCAAATATATATTAAAATGATTGTAATTAACCACACAAGTATAAAAATACAACAGTATGAATTACAAAAAAGTTAGTCTTTCATTTTTCATTAGGAAATTTAAATATTTTAAATTCTCTGAATGCTTGTAAATTCTTAGTTTTTATGGCAACATGGCGGGCCACATAAAATTGGCTCGCGGGCCGGACCCAGCCCACGGGCCATAGGTTGGGCACCCCTGCTATAGAGCTTTCTACCTTAGATATAATTATTGCTGTACATCTCATATTAATCTGGTGATGCAAAGATTTATGAAAGACATTCATTATAAATAGTAACACTGTAAAATCTCAACTCCCCCCCAAGGTTGTCACCAAGGGGCTATTGCTTGCATGCATGAATTTTAAAAATTTGTTATAAATTGTATCTTTCATTTTTCATTAGGAAATTTAAATATTTTAAATTCTCTGAATGCTTGTAAATTCTTAGTTTTTATGGCAACATGGCGGGCCACATAAAATTGGCTCGCGGGCCGGACCCAGCCCACGGGCCATAGGTTGGGCACCCCTGCTATAGAGCTTTCTACCTTAGATATAATTATTGCTGTACATCTCATATTAATCTGGTGATGCAAAGATTTATGAAAGACATTCATTATAAATAGTAACACTGTAAAATCTCAACTCCCCCCCAAGGTTGTCACCAAGGGGCTATTGCTTGCATGCATGAATTTTAAAAATTTGTTATAAATTGTATCTTTCATTTTTCATTAGGAAATTTAAATATTTTAAATTCTCTGAATGCTTGTAAATTCTTAGTTTTTATGGCAACATGGCGGGCCACATAAAATTGGCTCGCGGGCCGGACCCAGCCCACGGGCCATAGGTTGGGCACCCCTGCTATAGAGCTTTCTACCTTAGATATAATTATTGCTGTACATCTCATATTAATCTGGTGATGCAAAGATTTATGAAAGACATTCATTATAAATAATAACACTGTAAAATCTCAACTCCCCCTGAAGGTTGTCACCAAGGGGCTATTGCTTGCATGCATGAAATTTAAAAATTTGTTATAAATTGTATATATTTCTTATTTGAATAAAAGCTAATTCTATTCTTTATTCTATCCTATTGCTGGGAAAACGATTCTTGAGAAAATTTTTTATATTTCACCAATTCAAATTTCTTGGGGGCCGACGGGTGGGTTCGTGAATGCGGGCCTAAAAGCTCAGCTTAGTCGTGTGTGATACGCGCCTTAAAGCTCAGCTTTATCGTTAACGTTTAATGTGTGATAAAATATTTATACAGAGCGATCATTAATTCGCACACATCTGAAGGTAATCTAATGGTAAAAAAGTCGACCAAATATATTCACAAACATTAATTAATTAAAGTAAAATATACACAAATTACATTAATTTTTACAACAAATGCTCAAAATGAATGCTCAAAGGCTCGCTCATGAATTTTTTTTTTTTTTTTTTTTTTGAGGATGAAGCCCACATGGGTCTGAGACCTGTGCGTGGGTAATGAGTTGGAAGATGGTGATTGATGAGTTGGACCTACAGTTTTAGGTGGGTTCCGAACCACCGGGAAGTGATTTCATGATCTTGAGAAAACAACTTGTTAACAAAGCAGTAAACTCAACAATACTATAGACTTGATATAGCCAACCATTTCAATGGTGTCTAGGTTTGTTGTCGGTACTACATGGGATGGTATCTTGCAGAAACCATCTCACTTAATTCGACGGAACTACTTTTTACAGAAACTTTTATTTAAATATGCGCGACTTAATGATCATTATGCAGAATTGAATATTATTTTTAAGATAACAAGCTTTTATCAATCTAGTTATACTTTCGAGGAAAATATCAATTTATTCGATTTTCATCATTAGATGAAGTTAGCGTGGAGAAATATAGAAATTGTGATAAGAGTATCAATCAAATTGTGAAAGATTTGCAGATGATGAGCTGCTCTCTTCCTGCGCACGGAAATACTTTTCCATTGATCGTCATTTATTCAATTGTTATTTTACTTGGAAATGAAGTGAATTGCATCGAATTGGTAAATATAATGTTTACTACATATAAATACACTTACAAGGCTGCGATCACTGAACAATAAAGGATTTAAGAAGAGAAATTACAGAACAATAATTTATTTTTTGAGCTTACAGCTAGAGCATGAGTAATTAAGGATTTCAGAAGACCTAATAGTTCTGTGAACAGCAGACCTCACGTTCAAGAATAAGGGTGCTTGCACAGAACACAGAGGAACATACTCGATTGACTCAATGATAATTACCATCGCAAAATTAAACAAGATCATCAGACCTAGAACTTAGTTAAATTATCGTAGTCTCATATGTTTTTTTCACAAAAGTCACTCCGTATCACATCACCAAGGCTACGTTTCTATTTCCAGACAGCTGATTGCTCAAATGAGATCAGATTTCACAGGTCTGATGATTGAATTTACATAACAATATTTATTAAATTTGTATAATTATCATTATTTACTTTAGTAATCACTTGTCATTATACTTAATTGAAATTATAAGAATTGATTTGTTTCTCTCAAAACAAATGTTATTCCTATGAATGATAACTTAATTCATATAAAGGCTCAACCAGATGAATAAGAGGGCCCCAGGGCTATATTTAAATCTGATTCCAATTGCATCAGAGGCCAATAATATCTTTTTCCTACAACTGCTCGTAAAGTAGTTCTTTATGTACTGAAAACTAATTGTAAAATAGCTCTTTACTACTCCGCAAGCGGTAAAGTACTTTACACTCGCCAGCTGTTTTCTTTACGCTTCTGTTTTGATTTTGATGCCTTCTCATTGGTGGATCACTGAATCCGTGAAATTCACATAACCTCAACAATGGCGAACGCTAACCAAACCCGCGCATGGTCTGTGATGTTACAAACTACAAGCTTTTATTGTATTAGAATCCAGAACTGCAGTTTAAGGAAAAATATTGTATGCAATTCGCGCTTGAAGCTTCTTTATCGCTCTCGCAAAATTACTGCGCTCCGCTACGCGTCGCGTAGTAAATGTTTTGGCTCGAGCGATAAAGTCGCGCTTCATGCTCTTAATACATAAATAACTATTTTGAGCTTAAAGCTAGAGCATGAGTTGACAGGAAAGTGTAAGACTAGCCAGGAATCAAACGCGGGGTTAAGGGTATAGTAAGGAATATACTATATATACACTACACAATACTATAATGCATTATAAACATTTACCTTTCTTATTAAATTTTTCGAATTTTTCCTTCGATTCAAGCTGCAAAATAACAATGAAGTTCATATTAATTCGTTAATTCAGGTGATGATTAATTGAAATACAATTCAAATCCAGTTGTTGAAAAGTAAACAATATAACATTGGGTAAATCTTGGGGAATCTTGAGTAAAGAGGCTTTAATTCTTACGGGTAGATGAATAAAATTGAGTTTACTTGCCAGTCAAAAAAAAAAACGTTTACTAGCGTGACAAATGAATTTATTGAGAAATGTTTCATTAGCCGTCGCCTACTATGAATTAGACTACATTATACACTTGATCTGTTCTTTCTTGAAATAATTAGGAGCTGCATTCTATAATAGCAACAGATTTTACTCAGTTACACAAACATAAATACATAAGAAACTAAACATGATGAAAAAATGTTATGAATTGAGATATTTTAATCTTTACTAATATTTTAGTTTAGTTTACGAAGTCCCTAGTTTCAAATTTCAGCAAATATTTTGACTCAATCTAGTCACGACATTGGTTACCCAAAGCTGGTTCAGTGTGAAACAAGCTTGTAATATCCCGTTTTGAACAATCAGGTGAACTTAATTTGAATATTTCTGTTCATACGAACATGTTCATACTAACATGTAAATAATTTAGTTGATGTTATAGTCGTAGGAATAAGGTTATATAGTTTCAATCATAAGTTCGAGTGAAAAATGTTTTTTGAGATCGTTAATTTCAAAAACATAATTGAACAATATTCTTCAAAGTTATTAATTTTTCACTGTAGGTATATTCTGAAAGGGACCGCATTAAATGAATCAAAAGCCATTTCACTTTTAAGAAGCCTTTCGCCATTATAATTTCATAAATACAATATTCCACATTAAATAGTGAGTTGTAGAATTTTCATCAACTTATCTTTTCTTATAGGTAGATGGTAAATTTTTAGTTACTTTAGTATGTTATATAAGCTTGCTAATTTGATAAATATTTCATAATGTAGGCTATAGAAATTTCTCATGTTTTCAAAGTTTGAAAATTCAACTAAAAAGCTTAAAATAAAACACGTTTTAAAACAAACCGACTTCAATGAAATGATACTCAAAAATTAAATACTCGCGTACTAAAAAGTTTAAAATAAAGTATTTACTTTAAACTGAGAACATTTTAAATTTCATACAAGTAATCTTTTGAAGTCGGCGCCAAATTTCCCATAAACTTCTAAAATATAACATAGAATTTCTTTGTGATGTTTTACTTGACGAAATACTTGATGACCAATCTAATATCAAAACTGACACCGAATTTCAGTGTGAAAATTATATATTTAATTGAAATAGTGTCAGTTTTGATATTAGATAGAATTTCTGATCAATTTCATAAAATATTTGGCGTCGACTTCAAAAGATTACTTGTATGAAATTTAAACTTTTCTTAGTTTAAAGTACATACTTCATTTTAAACTTTTTAGTACGCGAGTATTGAATTTTTGATTATCATTTCATTGGTCGGTTTCTTTTTGTTTTAAAATTTGTTTTATTTAGGTTCAAAAGTTGATTAACATGGGTAATCGCCCAATTAATCGACATTAATTTTCAATTGACATTATAAAAATGCATTAATAGAATGCATTAATAGACATGGAAAAAGTTGATCAATACTCATTTTTAAGAGACAAGCTTGTTTTTTTACATTTCAGTTATCAATTTAAATTTAAAGCCTCAATGATGACTATCCTCAATAATAAAAATAATAGTAGAAAACTGCTGTTCGCAATGATCCAACTGAAAAGATAAATAAGCTTTTCAGGCAATCTAATTCTTAAACTCACTCTTATCAAAGCGGAGGGTGGTCCAGGGGTACTCCACCGGAAAATTATTGGAAAAAAAGCACTAGAAGGTAGTATTTAAAGACAGTTCTAGACATAAATTCACTTATTTTTATGCACATTACAATTTTTAATAAAATCCCAAGTGGGTGAAATTCATTTAGTGCTAATATCTTGATTGTCTCACTAATAATCATGATATTTATTTCAGTTTCACTTTCATATTCAGTTTGAAAACTAGTTAATAAGTTTTCTTTCAATAGTTTGGTACTTTCACTGATTTCTGGTATTTTTTTACCAAAATCTTTAAAGCATAACTACTTTCTTTTTGTTCTGGATAAAAATGATTTCACAATTCCATTGATACCAAACATTCAAGTTGAACGTTTTTTTAACAAAATAGTAATAATAATACTAATAATTTTCAATGTGTTGGCCTTTCAATACTAATCAATAATGAAATTAGTTTCTTATTTTTGTAATTGTTGACCAATTTCAAGCATTGATTGGCTTCAACATGTGAAAACATTCATCCACTGACAACAGAGGCAGGAAACTTTTTGTAACAATGAACAAAACAACACATTTTAACAAGAATTAAGCGTCCACGTCATAATGCAAAAGTGAACATTGAAATTTCTTCTCGCTGTAGATTTTCCGTAGTATGCGGTAGCCTAACTCATTTTCAACACTCAGCGTTAACTGAGATGCGATAATATTGCACTTGGAAGCGAAAAAAGCAATAAATAAGTAGCCTCTATTAAAATTCAGTGACGAAAATAAATATTTTACATTCCTATCTATATTTTTTATGTAATTTATTTCACATGTGTGATTTTAGAGTCTACTCAAAAGCAGGTTGCAGGCCGGATTAAACTAGCTCTCGGGCCGCGGGCCGTAGTTTGCTCATCAGGCTACATGGTTAATCAAGGCTACAAAATACTCACGATTTCGACGACTTCATTCTTCTTCAGCTCATAAATATGACAGGTAACTGGCAACTGAGTTACCAAGTTCAGGAAATGTTGTAGCTTTTCAGATGATTTGGCGGCACTGTAAGAGCCACCAGCTTTCTTTAAAGCCAGTCTCGCTGAGGCTGATGAAGCAACAGGATTGCCTGAAAGAATTAGTGCATTATGCAAATGTTACTTCTAAATTGATACAACTTGTTCAGAGAAACAAAATGTTATAGAAAAATAAATTCCTATAATTTATCCCAATTATTTATTTCTAATATTACGATCCCGGTAACAGATTGATCGGATAATGTTAGAAAAATATAATGGCAGTAGCCCAATAGTACACGTTAATTTAAAGACAAACAATGTCGAGCACATCGATTTCAGCCGTTTGATAGAATCTCGAACGGTCCACATTCCAATAGTGACTTAAAGAAATAAATGATGTTTTCAGAAACATCGATATCATGCCGAACAATAATTCATAATACACTAAGGGTCATATGCTCAATAAGCGTTTAAACTGGGTTTAATCTAAACTTCGTTTACCCTGAACGACAGTTTAAACTTGAGTCTCTATGCTCAATAGAGACGAAAGGAACGTTTAGTTTAAACGGCCTTTCAGAAGCACGGCGATGAGTTGGCTAACCTGACTTCCCATAAGTGCATGCAAAATATTGAATTGACAGATTCTTTTTTACAGATGTTTACAAACAGATGTTTCTTCTTTACCTGAACACGCTAGGAGAAAGTTATTAAAAATAAATAATAGTAGTTTTGTTTGATAGTTTATTAGTTTTCAGTCTATAGTATTTTATTATTTCTAGAACTATATTAGCGGTATGTTTGTGTAGATGGAATCGGTTAAAAACTCAACTTCATCCCATTTGAAAAAATGATCTAACCTCAAACGAAAATTTCGTGGCCATCGTCATTCCATAGCATCCATAAATTGTAATTCTAATAACAAATTATAGACTAGTATTACTGAGGAAATAATTACATTATAGTACTCCAACTGAAAAACTATATCACGTGATATGTGAAACAATATTGATAAATAATCACTTCACTTCGCTTGGTACCAGAAACTTAGGTTAGGACTATAATCGCTTATTAAACGTCTCTTGCTGGTTTAAACCACCAAATCTGAGCGTTTACGCTAAACTCAGTTTAAACTAGGTTAAAGAGATAAGATCGTATTGAGCATACGAATCTACAGTTTAAACTATCTACATGCAAAACTCAGTTTAAACGCTTATTGTGCACACGGGCCTAAGATAACGATGGTACTTACTCATCCTATGTATTGCTTCTTGCACTGTCTCGTTTTCAATCATATGCTGCGTTATCTCTTTTAGGTTTGCGCGTAGTTCGACTCTTTTAACAAGCTGCGCTGGAGGTGCTTTGCGAAAAACAATTTTCTAAAAATAATAACAGAAATTATATTAATCAATTAAAGCAAGGTAGTTAACAACTGCTTTCTAGGTTACACAGAACTACAATAGGAATACATAAATGTGTCAAAGAGTTGGAGATAAATCTGAAGCAAAATAATCAAGTGATTGTGTCACTGGACTAAGGGCTATTCAAAGAGAAGGAACATATTTCAAACATCAATTTCTTCCAAACAGCAAAAGATAGAATCTTAATTTTAATGTTCATAGAGAGGAAAGTTGAAAGTTTAAAATGTCAACGGCCTGAGCAAAAGTTCTAATCACGACCGCATTGATGCGGTGGTTGATGTCTGTGGTAAAATTGCAACGTCACTTCACTACAGGAGCGATCATTTTATGTACTGCATTTAGCAACTACAAAGTTTGTACTTTTTCATGTGCAGACAATATGTGTTATGAACGAAATATTTGTTTGAAAAATAGAAGAATTTCGATTTTGTTCATTCTTTTTCACCATTCCATAAAAAGGAACCGAAGAGTTCTTGGTTTGGAGACTTGTGACTCGAGGTTTTTTCTGTTTGTTTTCTCTATATATTATAAAGGGAAAATATCCTGTTCTACCCAATTCAGAAGACAAATCTGGTAAGAGGGAGTCACGTTTTTTGATAAGCTGCTTCAAGAAATGATAAAAGAACAACAGAAAAATACAAAAAATAGAATAGAAGAATAAAGAATGAAAATGGAGAAAGAATATTCATTAAAACATTTATTAGACGTTTCTCCTAGACAAATTAAAATTCGAAATTATCCAAAAACCAATATAAATGTACAATTTTGTTACGAATACAATAAAACTAGATACAGAAAGTGCAGATTGAATCTTCTAAATTAAAATTTGACTCCTACTAAGGATACCTGTGAGTAGGAGATAAAGCTTTTCACTACTCAGTAAGAGAGAATCTGGAGCCAATTTTTGTTATTGAACGAGCGTAGCGAGTTCTTAGTTTTGACTTGTGACTCGTGACTGGATGCTCGTGTCTTTTTCTGTCTGTTTGTGGGTTTGTTTGTATGTTCGACGATAACTTTCGAACGCTTTGACCAATTAACTTCAAATTTTAAACACACATTCTTGATACAGATCAAGTTCGTTTGCCAATGAAATTGACCCACTCCTTCATCCTTTTTGAGGCGAAACAAAAGGATAGGTTCTCAGCACTTCATTAATATATCTATATATATTACTATGTATAGAAAATAGTTTTCACCATATGGAATTCGCAATAGATTTCAAAATATATTTTATATCACCAGCTTTATGTGAATAAATGCGATCAGGCTTTTTATAGAATCTCTATCAGATATTATACTAATTTCATTGACCTGATACATGTATATATACAGATGATTTTATGTGGTAAATACATCTACTCTATAGATACACTAATTCCATGGCTCTGATATGAGTACGGTATGTCTTTTTGTGGAAAATAAATCTGTGTATCAGAGCAACGATGAACTTGAACTTCAAGTGATAGATGTCTTGTGAATTTTATCTAAATCAGTATCTTCCAATTAGCCGCTTTTCGTTACCACCTTCCCCTAGGATAAGCTTCCCAAATAAGTTTCCCTTTCCAAAATTAGATGTTTGCAAGCGAGTTCTCCAGCCCGTTGGGCTCACTAGTTATTAAACTCTTGTTTTTTTCTTTCTTCAAGTCAAGTACTAGTGTTGTATGAAAGATAAAGGTCATAAGATCGACTTAATCAAATCGTTCAATCGAATCGGTTGAATGTATTTAATTTTTGGGTATGTAAGAACGTGTTACTAATCTATAGTGTGATGGTTGAAGCTTTTTTTTTATCAAACTTTCGGTCCGAGAGTCGACTCTGGAGAGTCAATGTGAGGGTTCCGTCGTCTGGTGTGGTCGTGGTGTAACAATCCAAGATTTACGGGGACTTTGAGACTGTCACAGACCGATATTTTATATTAATTGATATTTTGATAATTTAAATATTGCTGTTGATAAGTTAGGCAATAGCCAGAATCTTGCTGGGGAAACAGGAGGTTTTATCTCGGCAATTACAGTCGGTAAAACTGTTCATTCATACCCTGAAGTGGCAGGACAGAGGACCTTCCGGATTTAGAGGTAGGATTTATTTATGTAGTATTTATAACATTTACGTTTTAATTCATACTTATTTTCGAATTGGGACCTTTGACATGAGGAACTGGACAGATTAGTGCCATGGCAAAATTCTATTTTTTCAAGTCTTGTTTTTTTAGAGGGGAAATTCTTCAAAAAACTACTTCCAACCATTGCTCTTATAAGACCAATACCTCTGTTCAAACGTAAATTAAATAAATATTTGTTAAAATTATCCGAACATCAGATACAAAATATGTATAATATATGTAAATATTATTACATCTATTGTTGTCTTAGCCTATTTGATTAATTTTAAAAACTCTCCATATGACAAATACTCTTGGCAAATACTCCACTACCTTTAAAAGTTATACAAGATAATCTACCATTTTTGAGTGAGGACAGCCATCGCCCGGCTCTCTCCATTTCGCTTTGTCTACCGGAGAGAATCAAGGTGGATTGTCATAGGAGGACTGGCACTACTGGGTACAATTTCAGGCGTGCAGATTTTCTCAATCTCTATCACTCATTACAGTTGGTCTCTTGGAATACTGTCTATACTATTCATGAGGTTGATGCTGATGTTGGGGAATTTTATAGAATTCTGTATGCCTGTTTTGGTGCTCATGTTCCAGTTGTTAGATATAGAGAGCAGACAAAATATCCTCCATGGTTTTCACAAGATATAATTAATGACTTGAAATTGAAAAATAGATTCAGTAGGAAACGAAAATACTCAAGATATCATGATGAACAATTTAAACTTTTACGATCTAGGATTAAAAATAAAATTTCATCTGCCTATTCTATGTATATGAGGTCTATAGAAGAGGGGAATTCATTGTGGAGAGTTCATTGTGATGCAAAAGAATTTTGGAGATTTGTTAACAGTAAGCGTTCTTCTCGGCTTAATGAAGAATTTATTAAGCATGAAGATAAAATATTCAGGGGAAATGAGATTCCTGATGCTTTTGCTGATCTTTTTCGTCCAATATGAGTAAATCGTCAGTAACAAGAGCCAGCCATTTAATAATCCTGTAATTGATGCAGAACAAAAATGTCTCTTGATTGTTTCAATTTTAGGTTCATATCAATGGAGGATGTGTTGAAAGCAATAGGGCAGCTGAGACCTGGTACTTCTGGAGGCCCAAATGGAATACCTGCTTATGTAGTTAAGGGATGCTGGGAGCTGCTGTGTGAGCCTTTGCATTATCTGTTTAATCTCTGTATTAGAGAATCAAAATTCCCAGATGTATGGAAATCCTCACGTGTAACACCAATATTCAAATCAGGTAATAGAAAACTTGCAGGTAATTTCAGGCCCATAGCAATATTGAATGTATTTGCTAAGGTCTTTGAGAGAAGTCTGTATGGACAGATTCTTCTCTATGTAAAAGATCACGCGTTCTCAGCATGGTTTCCTTCCTGGTCGCTCAACTGTGACCAATCTTTTGGAATTTGTGGACAGGGTGTCGGGTGTCTTGGATGAGGGAGGGCATGTTGATGTGATTTATACTGATTTCTCCAAGGCATTTGATACTCTGGACCACGATATTTTGCTCACAAGAATGGGGGAGCTTGGATTCAGTTGCGAAAGTGTGAGATTTTTGAGAAGCTTCCTTTTGGGTAGAACTCAATATGTTGTCTACAATAGTTACAAATCAAAGCCCTACTGTGGAGTATCTGGAGTACCTCAGGGATCAAACCTTGGCCCATTAATGTTCATACTATATGTTAATAATCTTCCTGACATGCTTTCTGGATCACAGTGCCTCATGTTTGCTGATGATGCTAAGATTTTTAGAACAATTCGTTCAATTGATGATTGTTTACTCCTCCAAAAGGATATTGAAGTACTACATAAGTGGTGCTCTGATTCTGGACTCAAGCTAAATGTCAGTAAATGTAAGGTTATGTATTTTACCAAACAGAGAGGCCCTTTTCATTTTGACTACAAAATTGATGGAGCTTCACTGGACCATCTACTTGTGTATAGAGACCTAGGAGTTATGATGGACACTCACCTTGACTTCAGTCACCACATTGATCACTTGGCATCCAGGTGTAATCAACTTATGAGCTTTATCTTCAGAATGTGCTCGGGTTTCCAGAGATGGGAGCCTATATTGAATTTGTACAGGTCACTGGTGCGGAGTCTCCTCGAGTACGCAGCACCAGTCTGGAGTCCTTATCATGTGACATACATAACTAGGCTTGAAAGATTGCAGAACAAGTTTTTGAGATACCTCTATTATAAACGATTTGGGAAAGCTTGTGATATCACGTTCCCCACTCAGCAATTGAGGTCAATATTTGGTGTGGACACTCTAAAGCTCAGGCGAGAGGTATCATCACTGATAATGTTTCATGGGATTTTGAACAACAGGGTGGACCATACCTGCTTAGCAGGATTGGATTCTCTGTACCAACTCTGATGCGAAGGTGGCATCCACTGTTCTTTATCCTGAGATCAAGAACGGATTGTAGATATTTTCCCCCATTGAATCATATGCCCAGACTGTTGAATGCTCTTGGTGTAAAGGTGGATGTGTTCATAGATAACCCAGTAATGTTCAAGCACAAAATTCGAATGCTCTTGTCTCAGAACTGAATTACATATGCAACCTCATTCATAATCAGTACTTCTGTTTAATTTTTCTTTCATAACTCTATTAGTCTCCCTTTTCTGAATCTCTACATCGTTATCTCATCATCATCATCATGTTTCTATCGCCATAGCATATTTTTCTCAGCCATAATTGTCAGTATCTCCACTGCCTTCTTCCTCCTCCACTTCATTTTTCATCTCTCTCATCACCTCATCCATACTTTAACTTTAACTTTTATCTACCAAATGTTGTTTTTCCTTAGTTTATAAGTTGTACAACTTTTCTTCTATTTTACTTTTATTTGTTACTCTTGTATCATTTTGCTATGTTAAAGAGGCATAACTGGGTATTGTTACCTGTTGCTTCCATTGAAAGTTTGTAAATAAATAAAAAAATAAAAAATATATATAGCCTATATTGTTTATTCTATCTATGAATGTATCATGATTATTATTTCGATAAGCTATCTGATGTTCATTTATATTCATAATAATAATAATAAGTTTGTCACCTTTAAAGTAATTGAATCTTGTTTCTGCTCCCATAAGCGGATATACTCGACAAGAGCTTGCATATGTGTATTTTCTTCAGAATGATTTTTCATTTTTTTTTTCAAATTATATTGTGTATAAATTCTGAATAAAATTATTTATTATTTTTGTATGAAAAGGTTAAAGCTAAGGCATATTAATAAAACGTAAAACAATTACAGTTTCACATTTTCTTCAATGAGTCTGCGTTACAAAGTAACCATAATAGTGTGAGAGGAGTAGGTTACAAGTTTTAGAACTCTCAATTATTGCTATAATTTTCTCGCTCATTACGTGAATTTCTGTGGACCGAAAAACATAGAATAATTATCCTGTGGAGTTATCGCCATTTTACAACAAACAACAGCGCCGACGCGACCGTGATTAAAATTATTATTTTTATCTTTCGATGAATGTTAGAATTGTTTCTAACTTTAGTTTAGAAGACAGCAATGTTAGTAGTATGCACCTTTTTTTGAATAGCTCTATATAATAGTTCAATAATAATTAGAGAAATGAAAATCAATAAATATTGTTTCACAAAATATTAACATGTAATTATTATGTTAAAAATGCTGCTGTGCCAGGATTTCAACTTACTTTTGGAATTGGCTTGGCACCATCATGCGCGAGCCATGCGTCCATCGGCTCCCTGGTTTTTCGTTTCCATAAAAAGTTACCATCCTTGTCGAAAGTACCAAGATCCTTTTCCTCGTCCATGTTAAATGCTTCAAGAGGAATTTCTTTTTTATTTCCTTCAGATTCTTCTTCATCTGACATTTCATCAGATGATCGTGTATAACTGTCATCTATAACACAGAATTTTGTCAATTGATGAAAAGAAAAAATGAATACAGAAAAATGAAAAGGGACTACAAATACATACAGCATCTTGACAATTTGGATTTGATTCACAATAGACATTTGAACAATTTTGATTTTTCATTAATAGACTTACCAAATATTTCGTCGACGGAGTCATTTATAGCTGATTCGGTTCGGCTTGAATTCGTTTTTTCATCTGAAAAATGGAGAGCAGTTGAATTAGCAATGTAATAGTAGATAGTACACAAGAATAACTTTATAATAAGATCTCATGTACTGATGATTTAGAACAGAATCTCGCAAATGTGATGCATTAGAAAAATGAAGTCTTTTAGCATAATTTATCCAGGATAAGAGCCCTCCACACAGAGACACCTAGAGGTTTAAATAGAATTGCGAGTCTGGCAAGATACTTCTCTTCCAGACATAAGTCCACTTTTTAAACTATTTATTAAATCATTTTATTAAACTACACGAGATATTTTACAGTATGTGCTCTTTTTCAACTGAATGGAAAAATCTGTACTCAAAATAAAGGTTCCAATGTTTTTTTTATATTTTTTTTGACAGAAATTCAAGACGATGGTTTTCAACATTTCAACAAACGCTCATTTGCCAAACTCATACATACCTTTCACAGTTTCCTCGTTGAGGGGGCTACTCGGTTCTTTATCTTTGTTATTTCTGTTTCCATCATTCTCGCCAATGTTATCCCGGTCAACTTTGGCGTCGTCCTTCTGGTCAACTTTGGCTCTATCCCTATCCTCGGCATTTTCTTCACCTTAAAAAAAAACATGTTTAAGCTGGAGCATTTGGTAACTGACTAAACTCATATTATAGCCCAGGCAATGAATGTTTTGTGTCGTAACAAATTAGGGGAAAGCTGAATTTTTGCAGAATGTTAGTATACATAGTACTTACTCAAAAAAACCAAAGTCCCGACCCCCACCCCGCTTGCTTCCCCCACCACCAACATTGCAAGAGCAGTAATTCAGCTAAAGGCTTATAACTCGGAAACTAATTAAGGTATCGTTGTGATTCTAATCTCATTTAATACTCAAAACTATTCTCTAAAAAATATGTCATATACATTTTCTATGTAGATAGCCTAGTTTTTTAGTAAAAATATAGTTTATAGGAAAAAATTCATGCATGATACAAAGATGCCACTGTTATGTTTCAGGGAATTGTATTGTCTAAAATAGCTGTGTCCTATACATTTTTTGACCAACACATTGTATGACTTTACTATCGGGAAAACCTACATATAGAATTGTTTAGTTTGATTTAAAATGTGTTTTCAGTAATTCTCTTACTAAGGATATGACAGAAAGAGGTGTTACCTACAATTTGAGACGAATTTTGCAATTCGTTCTTCAGTAGTTTACGAGTTATAAACTATTTATAATGAAAATCGTCATTTTCCAAGTACACTTTAGGGCGGTAATGGGCAAACTACGGCACGTGAGCTAGCCCGGAACATGATTTCGAGTGAAGACTAAAATCACACATGCAAATTAAGTTATAAGAAATATATGAAATATAATGTGAAAAATATATTTTTCTTTGCTAAATTAGGATAACGGTTATTTATTCATTTATCTTTTCGATTTCGCAGTACAATATTATCGCATCTCAGTTTGCTCTCAGTGTTTAGATATGAGTTAACTTACTAAAGAGTTGAGCTACCGCTTACAACGTAAAATCGACAGGGAAGGAAGAAAGACTCAAATTGCAATTACTGTATTATGACGATATAGGCCTAATTCTTGTTCATTGTTTCAAGAGGTTTCCTGCCTCTGTAGTCATTGGATGAAGTTTTCATATGTTGAAACGAATAGATGCTTGAAATTGGTCATCAGTTACAAAATAAAGAAACTACTGTAATTTCATTATTGATTATCAATGGTCCACACATTTAAAAAGGTCTAACTGGAATGTTTAGTCTCAATGAAA
Source organism: Conomelus anceps (assembly GCA_948455865.1). Lineage (NCBI taxonomy): Eukaryota > Metazoa > Arthropoda > Insecta > Hemiptera > Delphacidae > Conomelus > Conomelus anceps. The sequence goes on along the minus strand of OX418222.1, from coordinate 54,589,936 downwards.
TAGTATGACATCACTTTTATCCAGAACAAAAAAGAAGTTGAGCTTTTAGAGTAAATAGTGAAAAATACCAGACATAAGTATAACTACCGAAACATTAAAAAAAACTTTGCTTGTTTTCAAACTGAATATAAAAGTGAAATTAAATGTAAAAGGCCATCCAGGGTGACTAGCAAAGTGAGCTACAAAAATTCCCTGACTTTTCCCTGACCTTTTCTACAATTTTCCCTGACCAATATAAGATACTAGCCGGCAGGCTCGCTTCGCTCGCCTTAACCGTCTAGCCAGGGGGTGGTTTAAAATTCGTACAAAATCGTGACTCGAACAAGCACTTTTGTTTGTTGATCATCTGTTGTCATGGATACGGGCACAGTTATTCATTTCACAACTCCATACTTCTTATGTATAATTTTCAAATTTTCACTCTTGACCGTATTTTCTGGATTTTTTCAGAAATCTTTCTTAGCATGCATCTAGAGCCCCAACGGGACATGTGTACCAAATTTCAACTTAATTAGCCATGTGGTTTTCGAGAAACGCTGATGAATGAGTCAGTGAATCAGGGGTATTTGGCTTTTACATAGATGAAAAACAAAAAGACCTTACCGAATAATCAAAACAATTTTATGTTTGTTAACCTACCTATGTAGCTTATTCATCTGGTTGCCCATCTAAAAACGCATTTCAAGTTCGATATTGGAGCATTTCATGTGAGGGTTTCTATAATTGAAAGAGCGTAGCGAGTTCTTAGTTTTGAATTGTGATTCGTGACTGGAGGCTCGCGGCTTTTTCTATATGTTTTTGGGTTTGTGTGTATGTTCGACAATAACTTTCGAACGCTTTGACCAATCAACTTCAAATTTTAAACACACATTCTTGGAACCTTAATTCAGATCAAGTTCGTTTGCCAATGAAATTGACCCACTCCTTCATCCTTTTTGAAGCGAAACAAAAGGATAGGTTCACAGCCCTTCATTAATATATCTATATATTACTGTATATAGAAAATAGTTGTTTTCACCATATGGAATTCGCAATAGATTTAAAAATATATTAATTTATTTATTGAGTTATCATCAGCTGTGGGTGAATAAATGCGATCAGGCTTTTTATAGAATCTCTATCAGCTGATAAACTAATTTCATTGCCCTGATAAATGAATATATAAACAGCTTTCTTTATGAGGTAAATATATCTAGGGGAGAGCGTTGTACCTTGAGAATGATGTACCTTGGAAAACTTCAGTTTTTCAACCAGTGGGGCTATTTAGTGGTTAATTTTATGTTTTTCAACACTAGATGTTCGTATAGTTCGAAGTTCAGCAGCATCATATGATTATTAAAGGTATGCTAGGCAAACAAAATTTCAACTAGTCAAAAGAAAATTTTTTCAAAGTTTTTTTTTGTATTCTTATGTTGTGAGGGCTGTATATTTTCAACTTCATGTGACAACTGATTCTACAACTATTGGTGAGTGAAACTCCATTATTCATAATGCTCTTAAACAAAACCTTTAATAGATTTATTTAAAATGGCGACCTCTTGTACCAGGGAACACAACCACATAATGTACCTCGGAACGTGTGAAAAGGACGCATAGTAGGCCTATTCCTTCATCTTATGATTCTGACAATGATATGGCTCCATTAGTTGACACAAATGGTGAAGACAGCGCTGTAGAAGAATATCTATTTTGTAATGAACAATATGCACAGAATCAGTCTGGAGAAAATTGGATCAAGTGCACAGCACAGTCTTCAAGAGATGGGCACATGAAATTTGTGCAGGATGCGAGAAAAACGGATGGAAAAAATTTATTTGTGACATTTGTAATAATTAAAAATTTTAATAAATGAGTTAAGTATTGACAAGTAGGCTATTATTATTTCTCCAAATAACATGAGAGTTCCAAGGTAAAAAAGGTACCAAGGTACATCAATCAATATGATGAAGCCTACTTTGGAGCACTTGCAAGAATTACAAATTTTATTTATTTTCTTTTTTGATACGAAAGGATAAGGTTTAATTTATATCATATTTGATAGAAAACTTGATGCACTTGTCAAGAAAAATATTGTTTCCGTTGAAAAATGCATAGTTTTGTTATTAGAAGCCAAAATATAAAATGTGCTCAAAGGTACAACACTCTCACCTACTCTATAGATACACTAATTCCATTGCCCCGATATACAGTGTCCCATGTAAGGTGTAAAAACCGGTCACCAAGGATTCTACACCAAATTTCTGACAAAAAATGTTCAGTGACGTTTTTGAAATGAGGCCTTTGTTTTCGAGATATCTAGATATTATGACTTTTTCGAGATACGCTCACTTCCCACCATTAAATGCTCAATAACTCAAAAACTACTGATCAGATTGGAATTATGATGGCATTGTTGGAAAGATACACGTATTTTCAATATGTAACCCAATCATTTAGGGTGTTTTTTTAGGGGTCAAAGTACAAAAAAGGGGGTTTTTCTAAATCTCGCTGAAATTTTAAAGCGATTTTTCTCGATTTGTTTTTAGGGTGACATAGTAAAAATTTTTCATTAAAAACTTCCTCATTTCTTAAGCTTTAAAATTATACTAAAATTTTATAAATTGGTGATTTGCAAATGCTTGAAAATTGTAAAAAACTGTCACAAAGCCACAAGAATTAGTGTCTAAGGGACAAGAGCTGAAAGAGTAGAAATTTGATTTCAAAATATTTTTGTAAACAGATGTTTTTTCAAAATAAACTATCAATCACTGTGGTCCTTGAGTGACCGCAGGAAGCCGTTGAAGGCAAACTGCAAAAATACTGATCTACAGTAAGTACTGTATTACAGTACTCTTATCAGAAACTTCATACTGAATCACAGGTCTGAAGTCATCGTTGGAAAAAGAAGTAATTTCTCAATTAAGTTGAATATTTCTAAGATTGCTCCATTGGATGAGATTGAAAATCAGGATCAACTGAAGAAAAATGAGGGTAACATATTCATTTCTGATGACTGTGGTGTGCTATGGTGAAATTGCCTACTGTATAGTTTATTTATTTATCTATTTCACAATAGATTGAAAATAGAGTTTTAAATTTTTAGAGCATTGACAAAAGAATAAACAGATACCAAATATTATTCATCATAACGTGAATCAGGCTAGTATAAATAAAAATCATTTCCAGCAAAATGCGCCGGACAACAGTGTATCCACATTCCTTGCCTCAAAGCATTTTAGATAAAAATTTATCTAAAATTTCAATAAATTTTTTATTTGAGATCCATTAAAAAAATTAAAAACATCACAATTCGAATGCTTGTTGAATAAATATGACCCAAGAGTGTGATTATCGATTATTCCAGTCCACACATTACCCAAAAATTTGTGCTGTAACCGGTTTTGCCTCATTACGTAAGGATTTTCAGTTGCCCAAGTATGTGTATTATGAAAATTGACAGCACCACTTCTTGTGAACGTGCTCTCATCCGATCTACCTTTATTGAGAAGCAGTGATTCAACAGAGATTAATCATTTTGGGAAAAAATCTGATTACAACAAGATTTTGAAATCAAATTTATACTCTCTTAGCTCTTGTCCCTTACACACTAATTCTTGTGGGTTTGTGACAGTTTTTTACAATTTTCAAGCATTTGCAAATCACCAATTTATCACATTTTAGTCTCATTTTAAAGCTTGAGTAATGAGGAAGTCTTTTTGTAAAATTTTCATTGTGTCACCCTAAAAACAAATCAAGAAAAATCGCTTTGAAATTTCAGCGAGATTTAGAAAAAAACACTTTTTTGTACTTTGACCCCTAAAACACCCCTAAATGATTGGGTTACAAATTGTAAATACGTGTATCTTCAGCGAAATTTTGTGTTCTTTCCAACAATGTCATCATAATTCCAGTCTGATCAGTAGTTTTTGAGTTATTGAGCATTTAATGGCGGGAAGTGAGCGTATCTCAAAAAGTCATAATATCAATATTTATCTCGAAATCAAAGGCCTCATTTCAAAAACGTCACTGAACATTTTTTGTCATCCTTGGTAATCGGTTTTTACACCTTACATGGGACACCCTGTATAAGTATACGTGTACGGTAGGTCTTTTTTGTGGAAAATAAATCTGTGTATCAGAGCAACGATAAATTTGAACTTTAAGTGATAGATGTCTTGTGAATTTTAACTAAATCAGTATCTTCAAAACAGCCGTTTTTCGTTGGGTTGGGGGAATTGGCTATATCTGGAATTCACTATATCTGCTTGCAAGTGGAACTGCCTATATGTGTACTCTTCGGGAACTCACTATATCTGCATGCAAGGGGAACTGCCTATGTGTGTCTTCCCCGGGAATTGGCTGTATCGGGAAGTCGCTATATGTGGAACCCCCACTCTACCACCGCTTGGAACGTGGACAGCGCCAAAGTGGATGGATAACTAAGTGGACCAAGCACCACAACAACAACAACCTAGATCGGTTGCCATCATCACCGTAATATATTTAATTTTGTAAGGCTATTCTTTGCATCAAAACTGGGGGCGTTTGGCAAGTTGTAGAAAGATGGGAGAGGGATCAAATTAAAGGACTCTATTCCGTGATGGTGGGAAAACTATTGGAATTTCCAGAATGTTAACATAAAATTAGATATAACGTAAAATGTTCTCCATAAGAATAGAATTGGAATTCAAAAACGTCTGATTTGTTTACATCAATACATTATGTGATCGTGCTTTATCTTCAAGTCAGTGTTCAATATTAACATGTTGGTTACTTGGGATAGTATAATCTAAATTTAGACAGACATATGTTCTAAAAATGTTTTGTTTTGTCTACATTTCTTCACATTGAAGAAGACAAGCTAATAATTTCAACAACAGAAAACAAACCTCATAATGGACCTAACTAGTCACAGAGGAGTTGATATAATAGATATTCCAGAAAAGTTTGTGCTAAGAAATGAATCCATGATTAGTTTTATTTTTCATACAAAAATAACTATCAACAACGTTAATATGTTTTCAAACAACATAATAATGTGTCCATTGAATGAACAATGTCATAATATTAACAATGTAAAACTTGGAAACGTGGAGGGAGAAGCAAAGAACTACTTTATTGTGGACAAAATTATTACTGATGAACCCATTGAACTTTTAAATATTCCAATAGAATATCACACAATCAGGAATGCCACCACATAAACACCACATTACACTAAAAATTGGCGCTATCGTGATATTGATAAGGAATGTGAATCTCGGGTCAGGCTTGGTCAATGGCGTATGATGAATTGTGTTGGGCCTTTACGGAAGGTGCATAAAGATAGAAATAATAACTGGATCTGGAAAGGTAATGCAATATTTTTACCAGGAATTAGGCTTATATCAACAGACCCTAATATGCCTTTCCATATGTCAAGAAAACAATTTCCAATCAGACTAGCTTTTTGTATTACTATCAATAAGTCCCAAGGCCAAAGCTGGGATATAACCTAAGTAAACCAGTATTTACTCATGGGCAATTATATGTTGCATTTAGCAGAGTTAAATCTCCGGAAGGAATCAACTTGTTTATTGTAAATAACAACAATCAAAGCAACCAAAAAGACTATTCTCACACAAAAAAATCTAGTAAAAAGGGAAATTCTGACTCTTAGGTAATTTGATTGTTAGTTCGTTTGATTTATAATACTGTAGTATAATGACTTGTTTTATGTATTAGTGTTTTTATTCAGGGATTTTTGCTCCTACAAGCCACTAGTTATTATTAATGACAGCTATGAAAATTATAGTTATTTTATAAAATGTCAGTTGCTTATCAACTTGTTCTCATGAATAGGATGTCATTCAAAAATTCATTTATTTTCATTTAAAATTATTTTTTTTCTTGAAAATAAGACAAAGTTTTTGTGTATCAAAAATTCAAGAATAAGAATTCAAAAAGCAAACATGAGAAAACAGTGGGTACTGTGGTGATGGTCATGAGTGCTTCTTCAAAAAATATTAGGCTATATCAATTTCTCATTAAGGACAGTATTTAAATGAATACTTCATGTATTTTGTTCTGCGTTTTGAGTGTAGTAGAACATGATCAGGCTTAATCACTGTTTCTGTTTCTGTCATGTCAATTACCTGTGAGTAGCTTGTAGATTATTATTTGTATTTAGTTTTTCTCCATCTGATTACAAAAATCATCATTTATACACAGTTTCTATAGTTTCCATACCTATCATCATGGTACATGCTGTTTCGATTCATACCGACACTCACGGACACAGGATGCTTTTTACTTTGCTAAATTTATTATGTCTCTTGTATCTTGTGAAAGAAGAAATGGAGATCTATTTAATTTGGAATTACAAGGTCAAGTGGTGATGAGGGTTTATTGTGTCATATCTTTGACTTCCCCTGTCAAATCTCTTAGGTTCATGTCTTCATTATTATTAAAAATAAAGCCGCGGTTCATTTCCGTAAAATTTGCAATAATATTACGTAAAGTCAATTTCAGAAATTTGGAGCATTTGTAAACAAAGAAAATGTTTGGGAGATACCTCACCTGGAAAAAATGTCTTCACCTCCATAAAAGTCACAGATTTGGCTTCTTTTGTTAGTCAAGAGTTTCTGATCAGAGTTCATTTAGTAGGCTATTCACACCATCCCTCTCCCTTTTTAAGAGAAGATTGCATGTTTAATTGATGCGTGATTTTCTGGCTGAATGTGATTTTAAAGAGTTTTTACTCTCTTTCTTGTCTAAATTTATCTTCCATAACATTTTAATTTCCTTATTTCACGCATATTTATATTTTTATGTTTCTTGTGATGAAACATGGCGTTATTGTACAATAGGCTACAAAAGTAGGCGTTCTATAGTATGATTCTCTCTCACTCACCCTCACTCTATCTTTCACTCTCACTCACACTCTCTCTCAAGTGTCGTAGTGGGGTGATAATATACTCGTATATATTACAGTTCTTCACTCGAATTTATTCACCACTACTCCTTAATAATAAAAGCTTACCATTATTAACCACTCTTTACTCACAACTAACCAATGGCGAATTCTCCGAGCGTGCTTAGCATTGCCCGCATGCCTAACAAATAAAGCGCAAATAAAAGAGAAAATATTGTTAATCAATACTATACTAACAAATTAAGATATTAATGAAATATCAAATATTAAAGTATTTATGTTTGCCACATTCATAAGTCACTACATATCTTCATAGTTTTCTTCAAACAAGAATATAACTGTTTCTTCTTATTAAGGACCCAACAGGGCCTTATCGGAATTGTGCCGTTGTCCGACTGTCTGTCTGTGTAAAAGCTCTTGGAAAGAAGGTGGTCCACATAGTATTCCATGTGGACCCCCTGGGATCCAAGTCTATAATGACTTGGTATAAAACCATAATATGTTATAACTGAAAATAACCCAGGAAATCTACGCCGAAAATCTAAAGAAACTTAAAGAAACAAAAACCAATATTCATATAAAAAATAAACAACTGACATATTGTACAAAGGGTATTTATAGATAAAAACTGATAGAGAAAATCAGAACGAATGTAGAAGTACTGGACAATGCAGAAAGAGAACTTATCAAGGAGGACAAGAAACTGATTGAGTCCAATGAGGCCGGCCGTTTAAGCAAAATATATAAATCTAAATATATATTTTCACTGGAAATCACCTCCACTAGGCTTGGTTCGTAATTATATTTAGTTTGTTTTAAAACAAATAATTTTAATCAAATAACTGGTGATTAATAAAAATATATATTACAAAATTATATTAAACAAATTAAACTGTTTAAAAATGTAGTTTCCTTGATATTTCAAATATTAAGTGTGTTTTCAATTAAATTTCCTCATACTTTTGTGATAATAATTATATTGTCAGGTGAGGAAAAAGCTCATAAACCAGGCCTCTGACAAAATTTCCAATTTAATTCCTTCAGAATGCAATTGCAAGTTATTCTAGTAATGTTTGGGCTCCATACAATTGCTTGTCGTAGCTCTCTAGAAAATTGGCTAATTGGAAAATCCCGAAATATTCGAATAGGGTGCTCTTGGCAGAAGCTAATCTAAAAACTACTACTCTTTCTCAGTTGTGCCCATAATTCGCGTGTTTGATGGATGGGGGATCCTTCCTGCTTCCGGAAGCCTTTCTTTAAGTTCCCCCAGGTTTTTTTCAGCTTAAAGTAATATTTATTTTTCAACAGAGTTTTTTTATTATTCTTCTATAATAAACTCTTTTGTAATGATGACGCGGACTCTTCTTCACACACAGGCGTAAGGCCCATGTGAGGAATTTTTTGCTCTCTAACTATATTTTGTATTGAATAGTTTGTATGCTTTTTTTGTTTATTTTGTATTTTATATGAATTTACCTACATACATATTGTATTTGTTGAAGGAGAAATAAAACCATTTCTGATTTGATTTGATTGGTCAAAGTATTCGAAAGTTATCATCGAACATACAAACATACAGACAAAATCGCGAGCCTCGAGTCACGAGTCAAAACATAGGACTAGCTCATTCAATCATATATATGTGATGAAAGTACACAAAACATAGAGAAAAAAATACATTGGAAATAAACAATAATTATTGGACTTTTCTATATAAAAGTGGTCTTAAAATCCTATCCCGGGGGAAAAATTACGAAAATAATCCCTTCGTACACGCTCTCTAAGCGATTCTAGGCACTTAATACAATAATTTTATCCTGCATTATCGGTCAAAATTAATTCTAATAAGTGTTTTGGTCCAGCCTCGGAGAACACGCGAACCATTTGATAACATTTATAGGTTCACTTATTTAGAGTCCATATTAGCACCAAAGTTTAACAAATCACATTATTTGATTCAGATTTTGAAATTATAATCATTATATGCATACAATCATGTATAATCATTATATTATATCAGCTTTTTGTCATCTTCCTAGGGCTGGAACGCGGTGCGGTCCGCCCCCCTTGCCAGGCCGCTAGTGTAGTAGTATCCATAGATCAACCATCATATTCTATATTCATCCTTATTTTATGGCAGTATCTAATTTATTTTAAAGTACGGTATATCGATTGTTTATATGATGAGATGTAAATTTTAAAATTCCTTTTGTTAATATTTTTTTCCTATCTCTATTATTTATAAAAATTTTCAGCTATCCTATTAATGCAAGCCTATCTAATAATTTTTCTAATTTTGTTATAAATGTTCACCCCTTCCAGCATGGGCTGGTTTAATTAATTTAGCCTGAAATTGTGACCCGCGACTGTAGTGTTTCTGTATAATAAGGCTCTAAAAATGAGCTATTTTTTAAGATATTTGTACATAAAGTACTTGGTAATAGCAACTTTCCAAAATACAAAAAATGGTTCATTTTTGACCAGCTGCAAGAATTGGCTTTTAGGCTTGTCGAATTTAGAATTTAGTGTTCTACAATTCTTATCGAAAGAAATACTGTATCTTGGAACATTACAAAAATAATTACGATGGAAATTTTGAGGAAAATGAATCATTCCAATCAATTCATAAACATGAAGCATATAAGCCATTAGCTATTGTTAGCAAATGTCTGGACAAATTTTTTTTTTGAAAGTGAATGGCGTTAGTAAGCACCTTATTACACAGATCAACTGTGCGGACATGCACAACAATAAATGTATACACCCCCCTAGCGAGTGTTTGAGTTCAACAATGTCACTTTGCATGTAAAAGTTCCACTGTATTGAAATTTGCAAAGGAAATGGTATCTGCAAAGGAAATGGCTCTGCTACCATAATATACAGTATTATATGACTAGCCAGCAGGATCGCTTCCCACGTTTTAGCTGTCCAACTAAAACCACTGATGGGAGGCGGAGATATATACGCAACCAAATTTTAAAAGTAATACATTTTCACACCTGGTAAAAATTTTGCTTAACTAGAGTCTTAAATGAACCTGGATACTCAACTTATAAGGCCACATAGTTCCTGGATTTCTTGTTCCATGACGAACTGCGTTGTTATTATTAACTTTTCATGTGAAATTTAACGACTTGCAGTCAAATAGTTCTTGAGAAACGGTGATAAAATATATCTTGAAAAATTGTTGTTTTTGGTCCCAAATGCTGGAAATTTCACATGGTTTTCGAGAAAGTGTGATGAGTCAGTCGGCCAATGGTAATTAGCTTTTCTGGCTGCACCAGATAGGTTAGAGTCAGATTGTAGAGTATTTTTTTCATGTATTTTTTTTTGTATTATAATGAACTTGTAGCTAGCTTGCAAGTTTCTCTTTGCTGGCTGTGCCATATTGTATTCAGAAACGTATGCAAATTGAATTTTTGTAATGTTTGGTGAATAAAAATATGATATAAAAAATTATTTATAGGTTATAAGTATAAATTCTAATTAATAACAATGATTAAGAAAAGGTGGTTAGTAATTAAAAAAGTCAACTGTGGGATTTCAGTTAAAACCTGCTCTTGGTATGCATCTAGGGATCTTAACTGAACATGTGCACCAAATTTCAACTTCTAGCCGCATGGTTTACAAGAAATAGTGATGAATCAGTCAGTCAGTGGCATTTGGCTTTTATATTAACAATGGCCAAGTAAAAAAACGTTTATACTCTGTCACTATTTATTTTAATTATGTTAATTTAAAATAGCAGGGCGCGCTCTGCCGCGCGCTCACCGACGGAGTTTGTCTATCACTGGGGTAGATGAATGAATAGTGTTGGTATTCAATCGCCGTATCGTTGGCTCCACCTGGAGCTGTGGAACCGTCACAGTACGCTGTGAAGGAGACCCACCTGCAACCGTCACAGTACGCTGTGACGTAGGTGTGACGTCAGATATAGTGAGTTCCCGCTAGCGACGATACAGCCGGTTCCTGATATAGGCAATTCCTCCGACTGACATACAGTGAATTCCAGATATAGGGAATTCCCCTAGTCGACACATATACCGAATTCCTCCTCAGAACAGTTTTATAAGCATAGGACATTTAACACAGATATAGTGAGTTCCAGATATAGCCAATTCCCCGTTCCCTTTTCGTTACCTCCTTCTCCTACGATAAGCTTCGCAAATGAGTTTCCCTTTCCAAAATTAGTTGTTTGGAAGCGCCCGTAGGGCTCACTAGTATAATTATCATCAGGTATATAATTACTACGAAGTTTTCCCGATATTTTTTAAAATTCCCTGACTTTTCCCTGACTTTTACAGAATTTAAAAATTCCCTGACTTTTCCCGGTTTTCCCGGTCGCTAGTCACCCTGCCATCTATAAATAGCATGATTGTTAGTGAGACATTCAAATGATACGATCACTAAATGAACTTCATACTCTAATGTGCGTCAAAATGAGTGAAATGATGTCTAGAGCTGCTTAAATTACTGCTTTTAAACGCTAATAAATTTACCAAAACCATTGTGGAGAAGTACCCCCTGAAACCTTTTGCTTTGATAAGATGGGTTAAAAATCAGATTGCTTCTAAAGCTAATCTCAGTTGGATTACTGCATCCCTTCGTGAGTTAAACAAGAGTCTTTCTACTACATCTTCAATTATTTAGTGTAATATTAATTGAGACTTGAATTTTTAATTGATGATTGAAATGTAAAAAATGAGTACAATTTAGTGTAATATTCATTGAGACTTGAATTTTTAATTGATGATTGAAATGTGAAAAATGAGTACTAATCAATTTTTTGACCCGCCCACATAATTTCTCATTTCATCTAGCCCCTCCTTCAGAAGTGTGCCCATGTCTGATATAGGGGGGAGCCTATACTGCCCTTTCAAGTAGAATTCCAAATTATCTGTCAAATGTGGCCTCAAAGAGCTGAGAAAATAAAGGTATGGAGTGCGACAAACCGTTCCTGAGAGAAGGGCCCAACAATGTTAGCAAAGGGGCACCCCCCCCCCTCTACACCACTCATCCTATCAAATCGTCAGTATGCTGTTATACACATCTTTGGATTCATAAAAATAAGTTCTATAACTTCTATTTAACGCTATTTTCTGTAAAATGACAGAAAAATGTCCCCCTAAATAATGAAAAATCTAGTTGATAGAATTCTCTCTATCAGGTTTACCGGCAAAGTGAACAGCACATTTATTGCAGAACATTATATGACTGATATTATGGAAGAAGAATCAACTCTGTTCGATAGTTAGTTACAGAGATATCGAATTTCCAATAATTAGAAACATTTTTAACTTTGAGGGGGCTTGGGGGAAAGTTGAGGGGGGATTTTTGGGGACTTTTCGGAAAATGTACATTTAAACGTGTACTATTGATTGGCATATATAGTCTTGCTTGTCTGACAATAATTATTTATTGGATTGGGCTGGATAGCCAAGCGCCATGCAATACACAGTGCTGTAGGGTTCGGCAACGCGGTGTCCGCTACTATTTCATCACTCACTATGACGCCATAACCCGAACTATAGTAATCAACAGACACAACATTTTAAAGCTTATTAAATTATCTATAAGTTTAGTAAGGGACGGCACAACCAATAACGCGATATTAAAAAAGATATGATCAGTTGAAGTTGATTTTCGTGGTTCGTGGTGACATTTTTTTCTATAAACTATATTTTTACTGAAAAACTAGGCTATCTACATAGAAAATGTATATGACATATTTTTTAGAGAATAGTTTTGAGTATTAAATGAGATTAGAATCACAACGATACCGTAATTAGTTTCCGAGTTATAAGCCTTTAACTGAAGTACTGCTCTTGCAATGTTGATAAGGGGTTGGTGGGGGAAGCAAGCGGGGTGGGGGTCGGGACTTTGGTTTTTTTGAGTAAGTACTATGTAAGTTATACTAACATCCTGCAAAAATTCAGCTTTCCCCTAATTTGTTACGACAATGGCCATTTATAGCAATTATCATGGCTATCATAGCAATTATTAATCGAAAAAAAATTATTTTCACAAAAGTATATATGAGATTATAATAATGAAACAGCCCATCAAAGTAAACAGTTTGTTGGTGGCATCATTTTTTTAAATTTCAGTATTCAATAGTAGGAGTTTCACGAAATCCGACAGTTTTTAAGATGTCAGCAATATGGGCACACACAAACGTATTGACAGCATGAAGCCATCTGTGTTAAATGCACTGGTAAACATTTGACCATCTCATGCAATAAGCCAAAACGTTCTCCACCAAGTGTTTCAATTTGCAGGCTCACACTGCAAACTATAGGGGTTGTTTAGTTGCTAAGGAACTCGGAAACAGAAAAAATAATTTAAATAATAATAAAATTCAAAATTTGCAGACTAAAATAGACACAAGCCGATAAACTGTGAGTAATTTATCATATTCACAAGCTATCAAGAGTAATAACTGTGAAAATCAGACTCAAGGAACCAAAACAGAGAGCAGTATGAATCAACCAAACATCATGTAAATGCTGCAAGAAATAATGAATAAACTGAATAATTTTACGAAAATGCTTGAAACTCTAGAAGCCAAGAATTCTATAACTGCAAAAAATAAGTAGATTAATGAGTCGAAGATAATTAAAAATAGTAACATGGAATGCTAATTAACGGTTCGACAGAAAACTTGAATTAAAAATTTTCCGAAAAACGCATAACAAAGAAATATGCTTAGTTTCAGAAGCATCTAAAAGACGAAAATAAAAAGATATAAAGTTTGTCAGACTATTCACCCCAACAACAAAGCCCATGGAGGTAGTGCAGTTATAGTTAAAGAAAATATAAATAATTATGAAGAATGCCATTTACAGATACTGGAAACACAAATGATGGTGATAGGAATAAAATCAGCTACACAAAATTTCAGAGTTTGAGCAGTCTACTGTCCACCCAGGTACAACCTCAAAAACAGCATTACAAAACAATTATACAGCATATGGACTATCATTACAACAACATTACATTACAACAACCTAATTTGGACTATTTATGTGACAAATTTGTAATTTGAACTGTTTTGGGCAAATGCCTGTAGTTTTTTACTTGATTGTAATAATTTCACCAAATAAATAAATAAATATGTGTGATAGATTCATACTAGGTGGAGACTTCAATGCAAAACATGTAGATTGGGGCTCACGATTATCTACAATAAAAAGAAGAGAATTAAGAGAAGATGTCAGTGAATTAGGATGAACTTTCCATTCTTCTGCGAGTCCTACTTATTGGCCCTCAGATAAAATTAAAGTCCTGACCTTTTGGACTTCTTTGTATCTAAGAGAGAATCTCCAGTATTTTATTCATATTGAGAATTTTTACTTCAGCTCAGATCACTCTGCTATAGTGCTTACCCTCAGTGAGAGAATCATTCAAACAAAGAATAAGCCAACTCTGGTCAATAAAACAACGGATTGGAGGAGCTTCCAAATGTATCTAGATAATGAAGTCGACCTGAATGTTCAATTAAGGAATGAACAACAATTAGAAGGAGCTGGCAAAAAAAAGATGGCAGCAGACACGTGATCCAACAGATAAAAGAATTCTAAATAACAAGACTCAACAATTGAGGAGGGAGATCAGAAGCTGGAAAGAAGAAACATTCAACAACTATCTTCAAAACTTGACAGCTGATGAGGAGACTGATTTTGATTTTGCACTCTGGAAGGCTGCAAAAAAATTAAGACAACAGCATCACATATTCCACCAATAAAGAAAGCAGATGGATCATGGGCAAGAGAGGATAATGAAAAATCAGAAGGTCACAGAATTTTTAGCTAAAACTTTCCAGCATAATGAAGTTACAACTGGAGTTATCTTGGAGACCTTAGAAAAAGAACAGAATTCTCGGATATTCAGCCTGTCAATGTAAATGAAGTAGCTAGGGAAATCAGGACAAATCTCAATAGAAGGATAGCACCAGGATTTGATCTTATTACTGGAAACATAATGAAACATCTACCAAAAAAGCAATTTTCATGCTTAATTAGCAAATGTGATGCATTAGAAAAAGGAAGTCTTTTAGCATAATTTATCCAGGATAAAGCCCTCCACACAGACACCTAGAGGTTTAAATAGAATTGCGAGTCTGGCAAGATACTTCCCTTCCAGACCTAAGTCCACTTTTTAAACTATTTATTAAATCATTTTATTAAACTACACGAGATATTTTACAGTATGTGCTCTTTTTCAACTGAATGGAAAAATCTGTACTCAAAATAAAGGTTCCAATGTTTTTTTTTTTATTTTTTTGACAGAAATTCAAGACGATGGTTTCCAACATTTCAACAAACGCTCATTTGCCAAACTCATACATACCTTTCAAAGTTTCCTCGTTGAGGGGGCTACTCGGTTCTTTATCTTTGTTATTTCTGTTTCCATCATTCTCGCCAATGTTATCCTGGTCAACTTTGGGGTCGTCCTTCTGGTCAACTTTGGCGTCGTCCTTCTGGTCAACTTTGGCGTCGTCCTTCTGGTCAACTTTGGCGTCGTCCTTCTGGTCACCTTTGGCGTCGTCCTTCTGGTCAACTTTGGCGTCGTCCTTGTCGACTTTTTCGTCATCCCTATCGTCGACATTTTCTTCACCTTAAAAAAACCCATATATATGCTGGAACATTTGGTAACTAACTAAACTCATAAATTATCATAGCAAATATTGTGCTGCTACTTGCTCAATTGTCAGCTAGTAAACTCACCTCCACTCCAATTGAATTTCGTATTTATGAACCTCACTTGGAGATCTTAACCTGAGTTAAGATTTTCTTCAAATTGTATCTCACATCCGCTCTTAGCCAAGGTAGGGCTACCTTGAAGCAATTCCTTTTTTATGATTGCATATCAGTCTATCAAAATCAAATAAAACATTAAATTCAATTCACGTCATTGCAATGTAATTCACTGTATGTTTGACCAATTAAAACTATTTTTTAATCTACTTCTTAGGACTCGATATTCTAACGTCTAGCCCATCAACTTTGGGACAAAGGTGATTGAAGGAACGCGAAGTTCTTCTGCCCGCTGTTAGATCGCGCTCGCATTAATCAAAAAATCAAATTTAATATAGTTAAAGGATATTGGCGTATTAATAATTAATTCACAGTAACTGTAAATTTACTTTGTAAATATACCTTTTGATTTAGATTGCAAAATATCAAAGAAGAGCGTGTCAGAGTGGATTAAAAGTGAATATTTTTTCACTTTGAATCTAGCAATTTGATTGGTTTCGGTTTCAGTTTGGTAGTTCTCTGAACTCTGATATTTTATAAATTATTAATATGTGAATTATTGTACTATAGACTATATAATTTTTTGTCTCTACATTTGTTATGCTAACCTTTTCGCTTCAATTTTTTGTTATTTTTAAGATAAATTTTTTAGCAACTCTCACCAGCGGGCAAAGAGTTATCTTTTTGCTGGTGATGCCTAGAATGAAAGACAAGTTCTTTTTTCTTTTCTTGAAAATATATATGTATGTATATGTGTATTATATTATATACTTTTTAGTTTTTTATTTTTCACATGTATATGTAAATTGTTTCTTTCTTTTTGGCAATAAATCAATTGAATTGAATTTACAAATGGTATATTATCTTTATCTTCGTCCACGGTAATCATGTTTGTTGGTTTTTGAAATTATGTTTTGAGGTTAGGTTTGACAATGATAATGACTCGCTGGCAAGTCAGCTTGAGAACACATTCAATCCAATAGAGGGATTTCAAGACTTCTTCGAGTCAAGAGACACTGACGGAGCGATCTAAGTCGCTAAAAATCAGAGTGACAGCCACCACCCTGCAACACAGTTCTGTTGCTTTGGGGTCGCTGCCACTCACTAGTGGGAAGGGCTCTCTCTATAAAGACTCAATGCCATTTTAGTGGTCAAGTGACTGCGAATCGGTTGCTGCCACCAAGTGGGAATAACTTCCGTCATTTTTCTTCGCTTGCTATTTATCAGGTCAGCGTCCTGATATTATTTTTAAAATTAAATATAAAGGATAACATACTAGTGAGCCCCCCAGGCTTAAGAACTCGCTAAGAACTAATTTTGGAAAGGACTTCTAGCTTATTCTAGAAGGTAAAAAGAAACAGCCGTTTTGAGGATACTGATAAAATTCCCAAGAAAGTATTACAAGTAATAAATAATAGTCATGTTACTTGAAGCTCAAAAGAATTCCACAGCTAATCTGGCCTACTTTCCCCAATTCAAGTGTCCACTAGAGATGAGGCGTATTTACTGGAACAGGTATTTTTACTGAGTATTTGAACGTACGGACTAGCACCTAGTATTCGAAGAACAAAATACTCAGATATCTGTGAGTATTTCTAGACACTAGTAAACTACGCGACTTCAAGTCCCCACTCCAATTTACGGAGTGGGATTGGAGCTTTGTAATTTGCAGTTGTACAGTAGCTATTAATAGCTCATTTCTCGTTATAGAACTATTCAACTACTCACTCACTCTTTCTCGCTCACTCTAACGCTCTCTCTCTATTCACTATACTCGATTGTAGGCGCATGCGTCTACATTGTCTTTGGTTGCGTATGGCGTACGCGCGTACTTTTCCAGTATAAATACTTCTCCAGTACTTGAGTACGGGTACTAAAAAGTAGTTTGTTACTCAAGCGTCTCAAGGTCTTGCCGTCCGCGTCTCATTTCGCTACAGCACATTTGAGAGCAACTCAATAATTAGATTCGTGCTGTATTCAACACGAGTAATAAAGATTCGTGCTGTATTTAACGTGAGAAACAGTACCAGTACCGCAGTACGATACTCTCTTGTACGTGTACTCTTGTAAGTCTACTCTGGCAAACTGGCTAATATAAAATACTACCTAGTATTTTGGAACAGGTATTTGGAATAGGTATTAGAACGTACTCGTACTCGGAATACTTAGTATCAGAAAAACCTAGTACGACCCATCTCTAGTGTCCACTATTTAAAATGAACATGGCAAACTTTGAGATTTACATATAGGCCTGTATATTGAAATATGATTTTCATATAATGTGATTATGATTCCCAAAAATTAACAAGGACTTGGCACCCATCGTTGCGCTGATATACAGATATCTTCACCACATAAAGAGACAGCTAATACTAATATCTAATAAAAATATCTAACTAATATGGCGGGCCGCTTAGCGCAGTTGGTTGGGGCGTCGCAACTTCAGCTTGCTGTCGTTTAAGCGGTCGTGGGTTCGAATCCCGCTCCACCGTCAGGCATTTATGTGTAATCATTCACCTCATTACCCACGCACAAGTCTTTGACTCATGTGGGCATCATAAGCAAAAAAGAAAATCATTCTAATAATTCAAATAATTATCCATGATAAATAAATATCTATACACCAGGGCAACGATGGGCGCCATTTTTAATGAAATTAGTAACTTACATCTATAGAAATCTGAATTAGGTCTGTTATTTTGAGAAGATGCAGATCACATTATTTATTCACCTACAGCTGATAACTCGAAATACTAGTTTGAAATCTGATGCAAATTCCATAAAATGAAAACTACTATTTCCTATATATAGTAATACATAGACATGATAATGAAGGACTGAGAACCTATCCTTTTTCTTTCGTCTCAAAAAATATGAAGGACTAATTGTATTGGTCAACGAACTCGATCTGTATAAAGTTTGGAAGAATATGTGTTCAAAATTTGAAGTTGTTTGGTCAAAGCATACGAAAGTTATTGTCGAACATACATAACCAAAGAGCTGCAAGCTTTGAGTCAAGTCAAAACCTCGCTACGCTTGTTCAATTATTATTATTACCGTCCAATTTTCGTTATCTAAATTATGAAGCGTTGATAGTCATGTGTGTGTATTGTCTAAGCCGAGATTGCCTAGTGAGGAAATTCAGTACTTAAACAACAAAAATCAATCAATTGATTGAAAATGACTTGCCACTACCTGTTTTATTATAACTTATTCGGTAGTGTGAAACCCATCTACAATGTTTGTCCATCATGTTTTCCATAACATGGCTGAAGCGGCGAAATGGAACTCGATAAAATCCTCTTTAAAACTATTTCACAATGTGTGTTAAAAGTCACAACATATTCATAGTTCCAAATGAATTAGTTATTTGTGCATGGGACGAATTTCCCTCAACTTAATCAAATACAAGAATATTTGATACACAGAAAACTTAAAGGCAGTCAAGTACTACTTAAAAGGAAGAACATTTACCAATATATTATAAGAATATATGTATATATGGGAAAAATATTAAAGGAATAAGCCTTATAAAAAACAGTTGGTGACAGAAACAGATAAATATAAATAGAATATAAATATGAATATAATACGAAGGTAAAAATTAAGAGAAGTGAGTGTATGAATCGAGCGAGGTGAATCAAGCCGAAGGTTCACGTCCATAAGAGAATGCAACCTATAAGACGCTTCAACCAAGTCCTAAGTCTTTATACATCATCGAGTAAATGCCGTTTAAAAGAATAGATGAATAGATGAACTGTATAAAGTAGTTCAGCGTTATTAGGGCCGATCTTATGTAGACAGTGTTGCTAACAAGCTTTTTGTAGGCATGAACTTCATATTGATAATTGGCTCCTTGGGAACAATTTTTTAGTAGGCTCGTATATTGAAAATTGGCTCTCTACTCCCTGGGTGCTTCCCTGAATGGAATATTTGCAACACAGAATGGATTAGTGCAATGGATGGATTTGAAAATTCTGGGACACATCAACAGCACAATTCTAGGGTACATATCTCTCAGCATAAACAGCTAGAATTTAGGGAAAACCTACTAAATATTAATTAAAATATGAATTTTTCACTAAGTTTTGCATGAATTTAACACCAGAGGATAAATACTGTAACATGAAAATAACATGTTCACGTTTTGGACTATCTTTTATACAAATTTCCAAAACGAACATTGATGCTCAATAATTGTTCTAGGCTGATCAAGTTAGAAGTTCAATGGTAAATGTTCCCAACCTTTTTTTTCCAATGTAGTGGCTAACTTAATTTTTTTAAGAGGCGAAGGAAGAAGAGATGATAGGAGAGCTGTAGCACCCGGCGAGTTGGTAACTATTTTGTCTTAAAAATGTGTCATGCATCCAATTGTTATAATAGAAGCATGGAACATATACAACATACCTTTTTCCGTAGTAGAATCTGCTTTCTCAGATTCCTCCCCATTAATTTCAACCTCACCAGTGAATTCATCATCTGAAATATAAAAAGTTTTCTAATAAACTATCTTTCATACTCTACTTCTACAGCACAAAAATAATACTGAAGTAACAGCAGTTTCAAGAATGTTGCTAGATTATCTTAGCAGTAGCACTTTGGATTGAAAAAATTAGCGACACTAAAGTTTTTGTCTACAATTAAGAAAATGGAAGTTATATAGACACTGTAGATACATATGACACTCCCAGCGTAAATAATAACGCAGGACGACTTTTGTGAAATACCGACCGACAATAAATGAATAAAAACTTCACCTACGCTTTATTTGCGCAAACTAATTCATTAAGTTTCTCAAAAACCAAATTTTCGGAAAAATTTAACCTTGTCACCTTGAATTGATAGCAAAAACTCTACAATGAATGCACTGGAGTATTCTTTTCACTTGTGGCCCTTGTCACGGTTGTGTGTCATGAAAATGATATCAAAGCTATTCCTGACCATCGATATCTATACTACTACAACTGGATCGCGCGCTGTGTGTTGGAGTTTCGGTCCGGCCACACGGCTCTCCCCCACCACTAGTCCGTGTAGAAGTCCTGCTGCAGCCTTACAAATCATATGGAGCTACCTTGTTCACGTGAACAAAAACTGGCATACCTTTGTTGTTACTTGATAGAATTTAATGCGGTTTTGATTATTGTATTCTCCATAATATTACGAAGGCGTATGTTGAGTTCTACGTATTTTTAAGTATGATTGAATTGATAACAGGGTAGAAAAGCCATCTATGTATAATATATGTTTCAACCGTTGAGTCTTCTCCAAATCCCGCCCTTCTTGCCTATGACTCAGTAAGATATTAAGTATAATTGAAACCTATTTACCAATTAGGCAATTATCTCAGCATAATGTAACTCTCCAGCCAAATATCAATTGCAGTGTACCGAAATTCCTCATATGGGCTAAATGCGTTGCTTTATAAACAGGCATTTTGGACCTTATTTTAATCCTACACATATCATTCAAGTTTATGTAGCAAGCACTTAGATAAGGATCATTTCGAAGTTGGTGGTAAAGAAGAAAATTGAAGCAAAATGTGATACCAACGAAATTCGATTTTCCTCCTAATCTACAAGAAAGCAAACCAAATACAAGGCACATACTATTTAGAACTCAGGCTCAGGTAATTTAGAATATTCATTGGGTTGTTATTATAAAAAATAACAATTATAATAATTATAAAAAATAACATCTGGGCACTATTGGCAGAACCAGGAAGATAACATGTGTACTAAAATTTATTATAATTTTAATTCAACTTTCTATTTATTCGCTCATGCTATAAAATGAATTTTGTATAATATATTCTATAAAATACCTTTTATTTAGACATTTTTTGTAAACTAGTTATGGATTTTATTTGAAAAGGGTATTTATCAAATAATTTTCGACCAGCTTCAAACGGAAACTTGTCATAAACTTGATATCTGTGATATGAAGGTCTAATATTTGTATTTCTTAAGTTGTATGTATTGGTTTGTTCATTAAAGGCGAAATTAGAAAGGAAAAATAGAATTGAATTGTTCCTAAAATATATAATGATGGGAAAGTTAATATGGCTATAAAGAACTTGAAAAACCCAGCACGAATCTATTCAATTCAGCCTGCAAATTATTCTTACGACCTTTTTCTGCAAAAGAAAGATTATTTGATTTTTAGTTTCCAAGCACATGTATGTATTGTCCTGTTTAAAGTCCACCAATATAACTTTACTTTTTGTTGCCTTTTTTTTACCTATATTTAACCTTTTTGATTGGGAAAAGTAGTAGCCTATAAGCTACATCAATGTTTAAATACTCACGTACACATTTTGTTTGAACCTATGGATATAGATTATGTTAGAACACACTGCATCTACCAGTGACGAATTGGAGTCAGCACTAGATGAGAACTTGAGGCAGAACACCATGGAAATTAATCAAAATTCATTAATGACTTGCTTATCTTCTGAGCTTTAATCAGACCACAATTATAATCCACCAGTAGTTGAAATAAACAACAGGAAAGTAGCTTTCAAAATTACTTTACTGCTACAACCATATTCGTTAGATTTGAGTGTCATAAATAGTTTACTATCAAATTATTTTGATATGAAAATTATACCATAATCTTCACACGTTTATAAGGATTACAAATATGTCAACTAATTGGAAATCGAGCCACTACAAACGAAGATATAGCGGTTTTTGTGATGGCGAACATGGTAACGCCGTAAGCCATTCTGTGTAAGAATGGGCTTCTACACGGACTAGTAGTGGGGGAAATGCTGTCGAGAAAACCGGACCGCAAAAGCTCACTGCCTCATATATGCAGCGCGCGATCCAGTTGTAGTAGTATAGAGATCGATGTTCCTGACAGATGTTAACAGCTTTATTACCCATTGCTTTGTGGTTCGGAACCCACATAAAATTAGGTCTACAATGACTCAAACGGCTAGGTAGAACTACTCTAAAGTATTCCCACCAAGAACAGGTTTACACAGGGCGAATTGACACCCAGATTGTAGATTCGCCCTACGGAATCGAAGCTAAACCAAAAATATATTGAGCATTGTGCTCGCATTGGAGTCTCTGGTGGGGGGAACTCGGTCGACCTGTAACGTTTCAACTCGCTACTCGATTAGCTACTAAACTCAACCCGTGTCATCGAAGCTTAACGTATTTGTACGGAGGCCGAGCGGCGGAACAAGGTTAACATAACCTCGCTAGACCGTGAATTCCCAGTTCCGAATTCAATAATGTATGCTCTAGTATAGCACAAGCGATGAATCGAATCTTCATTACATTCACGATCTAGCAAGATGGTTGAGCTTGTTCCGCCGCAGCGCGCTGTAAAACAGTGGCCTACATTATATAATATGCTAGCACCGGAAAAACTATTTTCTTACTGTTACATTTCAAAATTTTATTCATCTTTCATAACAAAGAAACACATCAACATCAGAAACATAAAAAAAAATAAATCTGAAATATACAAAATTGGATAGTTGATGCAGAAGTTATACAATAGTTCTATTCAATGGAAAGAGAAAAAAATACCCACAAGACACAGAGTCTGAGCGTGGGCATGAGTTGTGAAAAACAAAAAAACTCTACGGATTGTTTAGAAAAATGTGAAGTAGTAAAACAGAGAGAAATTATTAACATTAAGTGATTGAAAATTGAAGTATTATGAACAATGGTAATAGTAAATGACACTCAACTGAACATTATAGCGAGTGTTAATATCATCTATAGCAAAATTACAACATCCATAGCAAAACTACAGCAAAAAGTTGAAATAGCATTTACTTAGCCTACAGACAATAGAAAAAATACAAGAAATAAATTGTTATAATAAATGAATAGAATAGATCCAAATATCAAGATTGCATTGAGATGTAAAATATGGCAATGAGAATTATATAATGATATGATAATTTATTGAATAAATGATGTAATAGAATTGAAGTCACAGCATATCCAATCATCAATATTTCTTTTTCGACGCCTTCCCGGTTTTGTAATTATCAAGTTCTTTGGAATGATATTAAAAAGTCTGTTGCAGTTATAAATGAATTGCTTTCTACAAATGTATAAATCTGTTCGGGGACATTCTGCTCTTGAGCTCCTGATATTGTATGGATTTGAGTGAATAACAAAAGAGGGCGAATTCTTGCTTATGTGTAGCAGTAAGCTTTTCACATAAAGTTGTTTTAATGTGAGTACATTGAGTTCTTCAAAAAGCTCACTACTGGGAGACAGCCAAGGTTTACCCAAGGCAGCTCGGAGTATATGTTTTTGTAAAACAAACATTTTTTTAAAATTACTATTGAATGCTCCTCCCCATAGTAAGATTCCATGTTGAAGCACAGATTGTGCGTATGCAAAGTATATGAGCCTGATTGTCTTTCTGTCCTTTAACTTACTAATATTATAGAATTTATGTATGATATATTTCATCTTTTGGAATTTGTCATTTATATGGTGCTTCCACCTTAAATGAGGATCCAATGTAACCCCTAGATACTTGACTTTCTGGACTTTTTCCAAAGATGGGCAGTTGCAAGGTAGTGGAAATGTTGTGCTGCAACTCGCTCTATGTATTCTAACACTCAAGTTAACATTTTGGGATCTATCACTTGGAGAGAAAGTCATGAAAACACTCTTTTTTCCATTTTGCAGGTTAGCAAATGATCGGACAGCCAAGACCTCACATTCCTCAATACATCCTCAGCACTCTGAACCACCTCATTCCATGATACACCTGTAAATGTTAAGGTTGTGTCATCAGCAAATGAGAGCACACATCCCTTTATAATATGAAGCCTAAGTAGATCGTTGATGTAGATTAAAAAAAGAATTGGGGATAAAACAGTGCCTTGTGGAACCCCATATTCCAGTAAATTTCTATTATCTGTAATATTTTGGCAGTCTGAGTGGATAATCTGGGATCGCCCCTGTACGTAACTTCTGAAAAGGTCTAAGCAAACTCCACGAATTCCTATATTTTCCAGTTTTGTTAATAAGGTTGTATGTGGGACTGTATCGGAAGCTTTGGCTAAATCAAGGAAGACTGTAAGAGTTTTCTTATTGTTTGAGAAATTTTGTAAGATAATATGGATTAAGTGTGCAATTGCGTCATCAGTACTTTTGCTGGTTTGAAAGCCATATTGATTGTTGTGAATTATTTTGTGTTTATTTAAGTACTTCATTAGTCTAACTTTTAGTATTTTTCCCATTATTTCTGATAAAACACTAATTAAACTTATAGGTCGATAATTGGATGGATTCATGACATCACCACCTTTATGTATTGGAAATATTTTGGCTATTTTGAATTCTTTAGGAAAATGACCATGTTCAAAACACTTATTTATTATAAATTCGAGGGGTTTACTTATGAAGGCGGAGATTTTCTTCAAACAAGCATTGTTGATCACGTCTATTCCAGGAGAAGAGTTATTTTTGAGGTCGTTTATTGTTTCAATTATTTCATCTTCACTAGTTGGAGTCAGAAAAAAGGAATTAAGTGGAGAAAAATTATTATTTGTACTGCAATAGGGATGCCTAAAAGCATTAGGTTTTTTTGCATTCTCTGCTATTACATTTTCAGCATACTTTTTCCAATTTCTGCAAAATGTTTTATTAAATTTGGGGTTCAATGTTTTCAGGCTGAGTTTTCTTTTTGTGATCTAATAAGTCATTAATATATTGCCATACTTTCCTGCTGTCATTTTTATGCTGAGATATTTTGTTTTCATAATAATTTAATTTAGCCTTTTTAAGCAATTTATTTAGGACGTTCCTGTAATTTACATATTCATTTTTCAAAGCATAATATGAAGGTTGTTTTGATAATCTTTTGTGCATTTTATCTCTAGTTCTTATAGCTTTTATTAATCCAGAACTGATCCAATTTTTTAAGGGTCTTTGATTATGTGGCAACCTTTTTTGTTTTATTGAGTTATTAATATGACATTTTAGCTTGCTTATGAAAATTTGCATCAGCTCTTCAATATTTGAGTTACTGTATACATCTTCCCAATTTTCATTCTGCAAATATTCAAGAAGTAAGGAGTAGTCAATTTTCTCAATTGAGTGATTATTTTTATTATTAAAATAATTAGGTGTTTTAGTTGCAAAATCAAGATGAAAGGTGATACAGTAGTGATCGGTTATGCTGGTTTTAATTATAGTGCTCGTAATGTTGGAATTGGAGAGAGAATTATTTTTAAAGAAAACATGATCTATACAGGAAACAGCATTGTTGTGTATTCTAGTAGGCTTGTTAATGTAAGATTTAAATCCATTTAAAAGTAGCATTCCGCAATATTCATTTGTTAAACTGGAGTTATGGCATAAATTCATGTTAACATCACCGATAATAATAATATTTTCTTTATCTTTGAACGTTAGCAAGCATTCATTTAGCTCACTGATAAATGCGCCAATAGACGAAGAAGGCGATCTGTAAAGAGATATAAGTGTGATGCTCTTATCAATTTGATTCGGTAACTGAAATTCCAAAGTTATCGAATTCACTTCGACCATACTGTAAATTAGCTTTTCCACCCTCAAATCATTCTTCACATTAATAAGCAAATTTGTAATTGAACGGCCGCCATCTTTTGATATACTCTCACTCCGGAAGTACTCATTGCAAAACCAAATATGGCCCCTCATTCTATAGGAAGTATCATCTTCAAGTTTGTAAAAATTATTTTGGTGTAACTGAAGAATAGCAGCCGGGTCTGATTTCTTCGGCATAAAGTTTTGCGTAACTAACTTAACATAACCTTTTTAGGTGGCCAACGAGGCTAGCATAATGAGGGAGCCTTTTATTGCACACTTCCCGATAGATCTAAAATTTCGAATCGAACAAATTAAATCGACTTGAATGCGACAATAGACCTTCAGACACAAGCGTGCTCACACACAAAGCATGTATAACGCAACAATGGAAGAAATTCATTCACTTATTTGACATGATATGGGTACATATGAGAGCACAAGGAAATCCCATGCTTGCCCTCTCAACACAAAAATGTAACTATCATATACATGGAAAAATATGAACAAGTCATTATACATTGGAGAATAAAAAATTAAAAATACATTGGAAAAATAACAATGATTATAAGGTGACAAATAGTAATAAATGACGTATTCAAGTTAAACTTCTTGATATTCAATATAAAATTAATCAGACAGATGATCAGGTTCAGCACACGATATTTCAATATTGTTGAATGGATTATGAAAGGGAAGTTAGTAAAATTTACATCATAAGATGAATTAAAAATACATTGGAAAAATAACAATGATTATAAGGTGACAAATAGTAATAAAAGACGTATTCAAGTTAAACTTCTTGATATTCAATATAAAATTAATATAAAAATTTACATCCTTAGAATGAAGTGATCGTCGCACAAGGTGGGAGATTACTGCCAGACTAGCAGTTAATTGTCGCAGATGTCTGCAGTCAAATGTCGCAACGAAATGGGCTGAAAGGAATGTAATGGGAGGTGGCCAGACCTAAATAGACGCACTTTCTGGCAGGTCGTGTCGCAAACGAGAAGGCCGAGACCCATTTTTCTGCTGCTAGTTACTGCAGATACCTGGCCACACATGCAGTAGATAACTGCACTAGAGTAGCGAAAGTTCCACTTTTTATTTCGCTTGTCATCTGTTTTGCTTTTCCCCTCCAACACACCCAATAAATGAATCCGATGAATCCATACTGTCTTTTTTACATTATATTATTATCAACGATTATATCATTATGTCAATTTTTGTTCTTTTCTACTTATTTTATTAAATAATTCATCATTCACTAGGTTTTTTTTTTTGACTTACCTTAAACTAATTGACAACCTTTTCAATCCTTTCTCTGATTACTGACAACAAATTATCAAAAGAGGCATTCGGTAATATTCGAAAAACTTCTCTGGATGAAGTTCAAGTATATTATGTGAAGTAAAACATTGTCCACAATTTAATCTGTCACTTATAATAAGATGTACCCACCAACGCCTACGTCTATTTTCTATAGGCTACGTTTTTCTTCGAACCACCAACAAAGCTAGTGCCACTTTACTTGTATCGTCTAAAATTACCGACATTTCCGAGCTTGTCAACTACCTTACCGGTGTCGAGAGCTGATTTCGAGAGGGAACTGGCTGTTTTCTGTCGCAAATTAACACGTGTGGCATATATGCGACAGTTGACTGCCGCTGCAATTTGCTGCTGAATTAATGCGACAGTTTACTGGCCGTAGCCTCAATCTTTAAAGAATACTTGATAGTCCTAATCGATAAATTTAGTGAAATCTATTCACAATCGACATTATATGATACGAAGTTCTCTTGATTAAGCGGCCGCCTTCTTTGATTTCATCAAGCGTACCGTACCAGGTGCCGAATGTCCACCCGAGCAAAAATTCCCTCCTAGGATCCCTACTAACCACTCCAACAAACTTTCCTACAGAAACCCGCCCACATCAAGGGCTAGCTCTAGCAGTCCTGCAAACGTTTTCTTGGTTCGGTGAAGGTGTCATAGTCTGCCATTTCGTTCGGTAAAACGCAATATGTGTAGCACAAAAATCTAGATAAGAGTTATTATTAAAATGTATAACAATTTAGATAGTACATGCAATAGCGGTTTGAATCAGTTAGTGTAGAATAATTGACTCCTTCCACTTATAGCGAGCGCCATTGATTACACACAACTTTAATATCAGCTCTTTAATTTGTAAATAACGAACCTTTCTTCAAGGCGAAATTTTGATTACATCATTATCCAATGCTACATTTAATGAACGTTCCTGCAAACGGGTATGGCAATAGCCTATTCCTTGCACATGTTCTAACCTAAAGGCTACACCTGACCTTATCAGTAAAAATTAAGTTAGAACGCTATTTGGATAGATGATGTTTAATAAGTATAGAAAAGAACTAAATTACCTGAATGAAAAGGCGATGAACCATCCATTCTCATTCTTTTCTCCGGCGGCTCAGTGTTCATAGTTGAGTCCGGACTCAAGGAACTCATTTTCGTTTGCTGATATTAAAACGAAGATTATTATCTCCAGCTGCAATTTGAAAATTATTGAACCGAATTACCGATAAACAATTTAAACGTTAAGATTGAACGTGATGAAAAACGGTTATTGAATCTCAAGAATGCCGCGATAATTAAGAAGCCATTAAATTATGAAGATGAACGATGAACACGAACCGGAAAGAGGATACGTCGTCCATTAGACCATTAGACACTAGTAGTTGTATAGAGCAACCACAGATATAATTATAATTCAATTCTCAATGCAAAAACTGTTTCAAAGGTTTATTAAAGCTGTGGAAGAGAAAATACAAAAAAATGAATTATATAAACTTTGCAGTATTTTTCCCATACAATGGTGAGAGGTGATACCTCTCAAGAGAATACCACTGCAAAGGGGGTTGACCGTTGATATAAATAATATACTAATTTGAAATCTGATACATCCATATATCCAACCAGTATATTTAATAGTGTTTAATATATTCGTTTAATATTTTTTCATCAATGAATTTGATATGAGACAACATAATAATAATTAATTAGAAATGAATGTATTGACAGTGCTCATGTAGAGAAAATTTGTAACTACACAAGCTCAGCGCCATTCATTCAAATGCGAGTGCCATAGTTAAAATGTACGAATATTTATCTCGAAAAGTACATTTATGTAACGAAATTCTAAAAAACAAAGCATTATTTTGTAAAGCTGGATGGCTACCTCTTATCAAAATAGGGTAAGGGGTATTTTATTTTAATTTTTTCCTGGCCAACCTTACAAAAAGGAGAGAAGAGAGATGGATTTTTGGAAGATTAGGCCTACGTGAGTTAATAATTCTATAATAACTATTTCGTTCGTATAAATAATAATTAATTAGTAGAATGATTTGACACAATATTATTTGCATTTTGTACTTAAAATCGAAGAAAATCAATGCTTAATAAACAGCTTTAGAAATTATGATTTCATAATTTATTATCATTGTGTGAAAAATGTCAGTGTAGATATAATTATCAGTGCAATGGTTCGCATTTTATTATCTCAATAAAATAAAAGTCCTCATATCAATATGTAGAATCTTGCTGTGCAGAACTGACCTTTTTGAGTCGCGGCGGACGCGTTTCGAACTATGTTGTTCTTCTTCGGCGCTTGCTGTGCAGAACTGACCTTTTTGAGTCGCAGCGGACGCGTTACGAACTATGTTGTTGTTGTTCTTCTTCTTCGGCGCTTGGTTGCAGGTCTGCACAGCAAGAGTCTATATTAATAGTTAGACTGCAGTTCACGAAAATGGATATTCACAACAATTATTATTCATAATTCATTGGTATTATATAATACTGTAGAATAAATTACGCTACACATGAACGTAATGAGTTCGTGTTCTGATATAAATCGTTCAGGTTCATAAGATAGAAGATTATTCAATTGAGAGTTGAATTCGTTCCTGCTTTGGCACTTACTGAGTTGTCAGGCACTTGAAACTCTTGGATAATGGGATCACTTATATATTTTTGTGGCTTTTGTCTTAGCTTTAATAAAAAACGACATAGCTTAGAATGGTACTGTTTTTTTATTTACTGTACAACAAAAATAAAAATCGCTGATATTCAATATAACATCAACAAATTATCAACCAGTAAAGAATTTATTATCTCAATTCTTCAATTCCCCCACCACCGTCAAAAGTCAAGAAAACAGCCTAAACATGATGGAAACAATTGGTTCGTTTTGTCAACAAAACTTGGCTTTTCAAACCGATTTGTGAACTGTTAATATTATTAGCAAAATTATGCAAAGAAAATAACCTTGCAGATTTCGATAGTAAAGAACACCATATAAAATTTATCACGGTATTAGATGTGCGAAATCTTTAAGGTTGAATAATAATGCTTACTCAGTTTTTCTAACATGACTGTCAAATTACACTTATCAGCTCAATTGTGGCTCTATCACTGGGATTTTGGTATGTTTGCTAAACGTCAGTGCCGTGTTTTCAAAGTGAAGAGTATGCAAAAAATAAAAGAATTGTGTCAATATTTTGCCATTCAGCAAAGCATTTATTTGTTTTCTACAAACATTCGATTGAGAGATTTTAATTTGTTATTCACTCAGTAGTCATCAGCGAAAGAGATTGACAGTAACTTTTTTATGCTAAAATGTTGAAAATATATCTTACATTATTCTCTCTATTTTTCGTACTTTCAAGAAAGGTGAGCAAGAATTATTTGATATTGATTCAAATATTGTAATAATTGATTGGTAATTGTGTTAACCATAGTCTAACATTACAGTTAAATGTCTAGCAAAACATAATCTATTGGCTGATTATGATAGTTTCAATTCCATATGTTTTGATCGTATACTCATATATTAGAAATAATTGAAGAACACTGCAGTATATGGTATGGTCATAATTCTTTTACAATTAATTCATTTAGGTAGAATTTTGTGGTGAAAATGGACTAAAAACTTTCTCTTTTCTAAATTAAAATCCCAAAACCAAACTTGAGCTTGTTCAAAACGTTTTATACTTTTTTGGCTCCAAAATTTATAATTCAATACCTGTTTTCATCAAATCAATTTTTTAAGAAACATATTTTCCCCAAGGCAGTGAAGGAATACCTCATCCATTTAGAGATGTGAGTTTTTTTTCACATCATTAATTTAAAAAAAGAGAAGTTTAATTTAATTTGAGAAGAATTTTATTTCAAGTAAGGCACCTTTGTTTAATGTTAATCTTATTATATAATATCTTATTTGTATGAAGCACGAATTGCTGTATTTGTCTGTCTAGCTATTTAATATTGTAATATTAGAAGACCGGTCTGTCGCACCAACTCATCTCTCCAGTTCTCTATTTTAAGGAATAAGTTTTTTGCATACCATCTCACACAGGCTAGGCCTCGGTATGTTTTTTAAATTTATCATCTTTGAAAAATAATCTTATTTTATGGTTATATTGTACAATATATTTAATTTGTATTACTATAAGAGAATGTTTTCTGTCTATTGTACAATGTTCTTGTGCATGAATAAATTTATTTCATTTCATTAGTTTGTGGAATAATTATGGGCACAGAAAAAAGAAAATTTCAGTTTTATGGTACAGTTCATCCACCCCTACAAATTCCAATAAGCTCTTGATATTAACGTTTTAACACATTTTATACACCTAAAGCTGTATATTCACTATTTATTGTACCATCATTTACCTCACCACTCAAGCACAAGTCTCAGACTCATGTAGACATTATCAGCAAGAAAATTAACAATGTCAGATCAGATCATGTAGAATGCTTGCCACATTTCAATGAGCTCATACACCGTTGGGAACATAATATTTATGTTGTCACTCAAGATTAAAAGAAGATATTGAAAGGAACCCCTTTCCAATGAATTTTTCTCACTACAGTACTTGACTGGGCTTTGATACAAACCTGTCAACGTCTTCTTTTTGGAGGACGAAGCCGACATAGGTCTGAGATCTTTGAGAGTAGTGAGAAGGATGATGGTGATTAGTGTTGGTGTTGGACCTACAGTTTTAGGTGGGTTCCGAACCACCGGGAAGTGATTTTACAGCAAAAGACAGGTCTTTTTGGCTGGCCAATCCAATCGGTCACCCTTACAAAGAGGGCCCAGGAGTTCGTAGCTTATCTTTATCTGATTGAACAGATACCGTACCTGCTACGGCTCACATTTCCCTTTGTTTCTTTGAAGCGTTTCTAAACCTGCGTTTGTGTGAACCTTTTTCCATTGTTTGATGAACTTCTTCGGTGTGACGAATTCCTTCTGAAACACTCTGCATAATGTGTCCTATCTATAAAAACAAATTTATTCTATTTATCATCATTTACATTACTACAGTCGCTAGTTTCATAGATTGCTCAATTCGACTTAGCAAGAAGTAGTCTGTTATTCCATTCAAAGTGATATAAGTAGTGAATCAATCTGATGAGGTCATGTGATGAATTATAACCCAAAGCAGTAGCCAGGAATAATTTCCTGTGGAAGGCCAGCCTTCTATACGACTGAACCTTGTTCTAAGACATTTCAAGTGTTATACATTCATGAATTCAGCATTAATCTAACTTTGTGTTTGAGATATTAACAGTGGTGCAACGTGGTGGGTGGGGGTAGAAAGGGGGATAGATACCCCCAGAGACCCAGAAACAAAATAAATTTTGGAATTTTAACAAGTTTTGACAAGTCAAAGAAGGTGTCTGGAATCGCTAAAAATATGGTACATTTTTACGGGTATTTTTTGAAAATAGTTCCTCTAATAGAGTACATGAGGTTTCATATGAAGCCTGGCCTTCAGCGGCCGGTAGGCGTGGTGGGGACAACACATCGCAAAGGGGGAATCGCCTTAGTCACTTCCCCTACTCTGTGCCTTTTAGCGTTCTCTGTTAAAAACGAGGGACCGGTCCTCCGTGACTAACCGGTTTAGACTGAGCTGCTCGCTTCCCCCACTCCAAATTTTCAAGCGTTGCCATAGAAACGTGACGTCGCTCGACTTTCGCCAGGCTTCATATGAAACCTCACGTACTCTATTAGAGGAACTATTTTCAAAAAATACCCGAACACCCCTTACAAATGAAATTTCCATGTACAATATTGTACATTAATCCTATCGGGCAGAAAGGAGGGGAATCAAAAAAGCAGAAAAAATAGTTTCAACCGTGTCTATTTTCACAAATAAATTTTTAGCGTGAGAATTCGGATCTCCCACTGACAATGATGTAGACTATCGCAAGAAAATTTGACACACAATTTGTGCTCGCATAATGTTAGAATGGACGAATTTGTGTCTAGAATCGTTTAAAATGTGGGCTTGGAATGCCCCCGAACACCCATTTTTCAATAAACCAAAGCCTACATTATAGTTTTGAATTATTGTCCCTTTGATTATTAATCCCTCCTTATCCAATTGTGGTGTACTATAAGAGAATCCCACCTTATCCTTTTATGGTGTACCGTACTATATATAGTGTCTGGCGAACAACCCCCCCCCCCCCCCCCAACGCTAACAGGCTGATTCTCTAGTTACGCCACTGGATATGAGAATTATGCCAGATACAATTACAATTTGTATTACTGCACAATTTTTTGTATTTTTTACTTTTTGCAGGCTACGAAAGGATTTCATGTTGAAAAATACGCTCGCCATGCAATTGAGTACGATCCAGAACAGGACGAGGGAAAAGGAAGTTCAGAAGTAGTGGAATTGAAATATCCAAATAGAGGACGTTCGCCGGGACTTTTCGACTTACTGACAGAAATCCTTGAAACAGTACAACTTGCAGCGAAAGCTGATTTAAGACGCGCCAGAAAAAGGCAAAAAATGAGATTAGCATTGAAAAATCCCTGACATTACAGAATAGCATTGCAATAATTAATTATACGCTTACATGGCACCAATTTTCCTTACGGTAAAAACTTTTAGTAATAAAACAAATAATGTAATAATGTTATGACACAAATAAATATGTGTACGCTATAGTAACTAATATAAATCAATATTTCTTATTTGGTTCTTTCATATATGCATTTCTTTTAATAAATAGATCGAATAATCGTTAGGTGAGGTCAGTCGATCCTTTTCCAAGTTTGGTAAATAATAATACTAATTGAAAATAGATGGTTATGAAGGAACTGACAATTAGATAGAACATAGTTTATTAATTTAGAAATCCTCAGAGGGCTATTAATTATACTGAAGACTTCCCCAATGGCGGACATTGACAACAGCGTTCAATAGCTGATGGAAATCGATGAAAGCTATAGCACAAAAATATTTAGTCACCGCCGGGCATCGAACCAGGGACCTCCCAATTGCCGGTCAGGCATTTCAAACACTAAACTACAATGACCATTCTGTACAGCAGCGTTCATTTTAGACTTGGCCATATCGGCTCATGTATCAAAAGTTGGATTTTGAATGAACTGACAATTTTCAATTGGAGAGGTCCGTGCTTTGATTCCCGGAGTTGACAAAATATTTTTGTGTAGTAGCATTCATCGACTTCCATCAGCTTTTCAAAACTGTTGTCAATATCCGCCATTACGGAAGTCTTTAGTATAGTTAATAGCACTTTGAGAATTCGAAATTAATAAATTATATTCTATGTATTTAGCAGTTTGCAAGATATGGCCAAGTCTAAAATGAACGCTGCTGTACAGAAGGGTCATTGTAGTCTAGTGGTCAAGACGCCTGACCGGCAATACAGAGGTCCGCGGTTCGATTACCGGCGGTGACAAAATATTTTTGTGCAGTAGCGTTCATCGATTTCCATCAGTTATTCAATGCTGTTGACAATATCTACCATTGCGGAAGTTTTTAGTGTAAAGAATAGCAATTTGAGGAACTCGAAATTAATAAATTATGTTGAAAAGAATAGTTATGCCAGCAAATTTCGTTCTCATCACTGGGATAAGGGAATTGCCAGTGGTGACCCCGCACTGTCCCATCATTGATTATATAACTGGCAACTGTCTGGAGGGTTTTGGCCCTCAGAAAGCTATTGCGTCATTGACATAATTGAAGAATTTGTGTAAAATCACATTAACGATAACGCCAACAGTATGCATCTGTCTCCTTCAAATGTAAGATGTCATATAGGAGGCAGATATGTTGTTCAGGTTAACATTAGCGTTAATGGAGTTTTTCCCAAACTCTATTATTAGAGCTTACAAGAAATTGACGAATAATTGAACTATTTTTATTGATGATTTATAAAGCTGATATGACAACGATGTACTGTCAAAAATATACCTTTACTGTCAGAATTAATAAGTAAATATTTTTCTAATACTGTATTATTTAAATGCAAAATTATAGGTCTTTGGAAACATACAATAAACTCGATAACGTTTAATGCGAATACCGTTATGTAATTAAATATTCTAGAGCTTTTGTTTAATTCTATTTTACATCATGATCACAGGATTTCGCCATGTAGTAGGCGAAATAGTATTCTATATCCTTTGAATACAAAATTAATATCATACCGATCTTGAATTTCCCATAAAATAATAAATTATTCGCCTCCGATTGGGGTACAAGTTTAATAACAAAGTTTAGTACCACAATGATTTTTTTTACTCTACAACTCGACTTGAAGACGCTTTGGTTCAATAGCATTTGGTACTGGGATTTACCAGGAACAATAACAATGAATAGGACATTTGAACTGGAACATATTATAGTTTAATTCAACTTCATAAAAAAATCAATTATTTCAATAAAAATTAATACTATCATAGTTAAATCGAGTTTGGGCAGCTTGAAATGAGAACACATCAATAGTACGAGTTTCAATAATAAAGGAGAAAACAGCTACCGTATAATTTTTCTTAAATACCTAGATAATCTTGGAACAATGACATGGAGAAAGCAATGCATTCAACAGGTCTGAACTAATTTGATGAACGCAATAATTAGCAACACATTAAATGGTGTGGATTTACAAATCGAAACATTCATCCTGTCTTATACATATGTTCATTGGAGCAATTCATTCATGTACTTGCAGAAGATGGTTTGTAAAATCGAACAACTGTTTGAAATCTAAATTTCTAGGCTAAAATCTCAATTGGAATGCATTGATAAAAAATTGATGTTTGGAATCAATTTAAAAATATTAGCGATATTAATCTATACGAAGTACCTTAATTAGAAAACCTTATGCCGGAAAAATTGAAGGCTATGCATTCCAAACAATTACATTTTTGCAGTGCTCCAAGACAATCATCTGGAACAGTTCGATATAGGAACTTGAAGAGCGGCATTGTTTTTCAATTCAATAGTCTTCTAGGAGGAAAGAGATTTTTACTTTCATTCATTTTATGTGGGGTTTCTTTCACTTTCAATTAAAAGTTTCTTCCATTGAATATTTCATAAATTGCTCCAAAAAACGAATAGAAGGTACAATAATATTCGTCAAGTTCATTTGGTAAATCATGGACACGCATGAAATCAGCTCTATAAACGATCAACCCATTGCATCCAATCAAATTAAAATACAGATACTTATAAAATTACTGTCAGGCTAATGAAATAATCATGCATTGCTTTCTAGATTACATTACTTTTACACTGATCGCAAAGACCAAGGAAAACTTCAGAGAAAAATGGATTACACAGACTTACACATCAAATACTAAATTTGAGTTAACAGATATCGAAAAACTGCATCATTAGTAGCAATAACTTTTCAAGGATAGCAGTTAAATAGCATAATAAATTTCAATAACGTTCAATACTGTCCAAGAAAGCCCAAACTTCTTGCAAATCACGAATGAAGTACCCAAACTATGAACAATTCAGGTATTATACAGTATTTACAGTTGCGAATGTTACAAAATATTATTTTCACGATGAAATTTAGCACTTGGAAAAATATATATATATTCTTATTAGAACAATAAATTTTTTAGCATGATGGAGATTCAAAAATGAAAATACACAAAATCACACAACTTTCAGGTTGAGCAATTAATATCAATGAATTTACAATATTTTACAGTACTGGCAATCTAGAAAAAACTTATTTACAAGTGAGAATACTAGTAACCTTGATAACTTTAAAAAATGTAAAGTTGTGCCTAATCTAATACAGAAAATACCTTCAACTAGAATATCACATAAAATAATTCTAGGAAATTCAATTTCAATAACGTTTTAAGCGAATTGCACAAAAAGAAAAGGAACAGGCAACATTACTGTTGAATGCAGAGTATTCAGCTGCTGTAATAATTTAAACTGTTCAAGCGACATTAGATATGCATTTTAAAACGGATCAGTCATCTGAGATTTATGTTTTAAGCTACAATTATAAAGTTTACATCAAACTGGGCTCACAAAATTTTGAACATATTATGAACTATCGAAAAAACTTTCCCAATGAATTTTTCAAACAATTTTGCATTCAACATAAACAAGAAAATATCTTGAGAATTTCCAAACAGACCCGAAATATGAAAAGAACAGTAGGAAAAAGAAAAAATTCATATACGAGCGTAAGTACAAACTTTATACAAAATTTAATTTAGAATACGTATTCGTATACGTAAATTTTACGTATTCGGTTGCGGCTCTTGCCATCTCTTACAGTAAGACTATTATTTCTATAGAAGTATTGCACAGTAGCAGAGGGTATGATATCAAAGAAGATATTGAGAGGGCGTTTTTATTTGGAAACCTTATATTATGATTCACACATAACATCTTTCAAATATTTTAAAAGCCTCAGTTGATTTAAACATAACGAACTTTCTAAATATTATTCTTAACATACACTATAGTAATAGCTAGATTATCATATGCTATGAGATCATGAGCATTGGGATTAAACTTACTGTAATGAACACAACAATACAATAATATTATCGATGAATGAACTACCGAAACTATAAAATTTCAGCTACAATGATTTACATGCTCCAATAACACATAATACTAATAACAACTATGATTTAATACTTGAATTACTTGTTCATCTGGTTGGTATCAATCCATACAACCACACATAATTTATTGAAAGCAGTAGCAATTTGAAAAATATTCATTAGAATAATGTAATAATATAATATTAATAAATACGAAAATATTCATCAATAAATATGTACAATATTTATTAATACACATAGTGTTCTAAGAAACATGAACGATTTTAAAATAATGTATTTTTAAATACTGCAGATAAGATAATATGGGATGGATTACAATATGATTCAAAAGTTTATAAGCAACATAATTTCAAAGTTTTATGAATGCTATTGCAAATAGTAATTACTGCTATTTCACGTTCTTTGAGTGTACCAGCATATGCAGAATCTAGATAAACTTTATTCAACGAACATAAGCTTGCAGAAGATATGGCTGTTATTACTCTTCTTCAGTCAAAAAGTTGAGATTCTTCCTTAATCTCATGAAAAAACCAGCTATACTGCGTGAAGTTAATAACAAATTTAGATAATCTTATGAAAATAACTGAAGAACAGAAAAGAGCAGCCATAACCCCTGTAAACGAAGATAAATTGCATAGGGTTAATGAAAAATTTAGCTATACAGTAATCTATATTCTTTTCATGCTGTTCCAGCTTTTGGATACATCGAGAATTTTTAATGACATATTTAAAACATCAAGATTGTTGAAGGTACACTATTATATAACAGTGCAATATAATAGTATAATATCTCAATTCTACTTGTATAATAGGTTTTTATTGATGAAAACTTTCAAATTGGGACACTCCTCTTTGAAACCACCTCTATTATGAATCAAAATCATTTATACAAATACCAATACATGAATATTGAGAATGATTAAACGGATGACAAAAAATTTGAACAGTAAAAAGGCAAAAAATTACAATTCATAGGAAATTAACTATAGTTCCAATATTACAGCTCATTACAAAGTATTAAACATGGAATATTCTGTAAGTTACAGTTATTAATGACCTATTATACAATTATAAGCAACACTGAATTGTGGACTTCGAAGCACATATGATCAATTTGTCAGATTAATATGTACCGTAAACAGATTAATCTGTACGGCAATCAGACTAAATATACCCGTATACTGTATAGTGATTATTACGCCGGGAATTATCCTAAATTATTATACTGTTCTAGGCTGGGGTTTAGTCTCGTTTTCTCATTAGAAATTTATTCAAATTTCACAAACTGTAGTTAAGAGAGCCTCAAAAGTATTGTAACTTTACATTACATTGCCCAACAAGAAAAATAAAATAAACGACTTTAGTTCCAATTCGAAAGAAAAAAAAATATTGTAAGTGTGGATGTAACAAAACTATTCAACTTTGTTGTCAAAGTTTTCGTTCATTTTGCCATTGAAACATAATAATAGAATTCAAGTGGATGTTAACAATATTATAAAATCATGTTCAAGAATCGAATTCAGAATCATTTTATAGTTACAATATCATGATATTTTAGTGACCTTATACTAAATTAATATTCAATGACAGGTAAATTCAACTGATTATTCTCTCACCCAGCGTCTTCAGTAAAAAAAAACAATGGAAATCGATGCCCGTTTCTTTGGCTACAATAAATAATCTTAGTATAAGTATAGATGGAAATATAGGAAATAATAATCATGATAAACGAGAACACATATTCAAGAAAATAATAAATTTGTTGTTAACACTTTGATTACTGTACCACTTGACAAGCGATTAATATAACTGGGATACTATAATGGGATATTATAGCATCGGTTTAATAATATCACGAATATACAAACTTTATTCCAGTCATTACAAGCCATAAAATTCTGATTAATGAATTATAAGGACTGGGAGATTCTGGAATTTGTAAGATTCTGGGAGCACCTCTTTCATAGTGAACATCTAGTTTGAATTTCTGCTTTACCTTTAAGATAATTCTATTCTTTTAAATCGAAATTCCAGATTGGTATAAGCACCTCACCCCAAGTATTTTGTTTGTAAAATTTATGTATACGCATAAATTTCAATATTTAATAAAGGTCAAGCTCAGTGAAAAGAGGATTCTGAAGATCTAGATGGTTTGGACATGTTGAAAGAAATTTATATCTGTGTAAATTTTATGCCCCGTTATATTGTGATTAATGAGTCTTAATACAAATAATATTCGAAGGGAATTAGTGAAAATTGATTTATTAGAAACGGGCTGAAATTATTTGATTTCACTTTCATTTCGGGGAGTGATAGCCGAGTGCCTTAGCAGGTATATGTTCAATCAGAGATAAGCTACGGCGCTCTTTGTAACAGTGACCGATTGGATTGGCCAGCAAAAACGACTCTGTTCTCTGCTGTAAAATCACTTTTCGGTGGTTCGAAACCCACCTAAAACTGTAGGTCAACTCAGGAATCATCATCATCCAATTCATTGCCCACGCCCAGGTCACAGACCTATGTGGGCTTCATCCTCAAAAAAAAAAACAAGCGCAGACGGGAAGACAAAGTCAGTCCCGCACATTTCATTAATTTGTGAGAGTTGTCACGTGTATTATTAATTAGATATTTAAAAAGGTTTTCTACTTTTAAGTGGAAATGTGCCCTCATAGGCTAATGGGGTCCTAATAATTTGTCAATGATTTTGGAAAGCATTGTATTTTTCAACCATATTGAAACTTAAAATATCCATTGAAAGAGACAAAAAACTTTTTTTGCCAATGAAGAATGTTGGTTTGAGATTTGAACTTCATGTTAACAAAGATTGAACATACAAGTTGGAAATTTGTTCTCAGCAGTTT
This sequence comes from Conomelus anceps, assembly GCA_948455865.1. Lineage (NCBI taxonomy): Eukaryota > Metazoa > Arthropoda > Insecta > Hemiptera > Delphacidae > Conomelus > Conomelus anceps. The sequence continues at coordinate 54,548,972 of OX418222.1, read as the reverse complement.
AAGAAGGGGATAAAACAATTTTTAGGCAACATAAAACGTCCAAATCACCGTAATCGTATTAACAAACAAAAATCAGTTACTTCGATAAGTTCTCATTTAAAAGCAGTTTCCTAATTCAATCAATAATTCGATAAAGCATTCTGTCTCAACCTCATTTTAAACATATCCCTGAGATTCTGATAATGACTGTAGTCGTTTCATTGTAGCGACTTCACCAATAATTATACTGGTTTGAAAGTGATTACAGGTCAGAATGGAAGCATTATTTTAATAGACTCATTAGGAAGGCAGTAACATTCTTGGCAGTGCAATACTGGTACTCCAATGTGATAGATAACAGTTTTGGAAAAACTACGATAACGCTAACCTAAACCTCTATGCATCTGCCTGCTTTATATCACCTTGCTTTTAGAGCAGACAGTTGCATAGAATGGTCAGGTTAACATAAGCGTTATCGCTAAAGTAGTTTTGCACAAAATCTCCAGAATTACCAGAGAGTAAACCCCTTAAACATTAATTTTTAGACAGTAATATACACTTACCAGGCCAATACAAAAATGCCTAGATAGAATCTATTTTATTTTGCCTTATAATGTATAATAATCAAACATTTTAAATCAATACTAGACTTTCCCTACAAAACATCAGTATGTTCTATCAATTGCTGACCCGCAGCAGAAGAAATTCAACTTTATCCTATTTATATAATTTTCAGACCTTCGATCAAGAGGAATAATATTTTATGAGGAATCACAACATTTTGATGTGATTAATTTTCGAACTAAAAATTCAGATTGACTAAACAGTGATGTGTACTAGACCAGTAACTGAAGCATACTAATTGACAAACATCAATGATATCAAATTATTATTGCAAATAAATGTCAATAATATTTTTAATTTAAAACTGATAGGTAAGGAGTAAAAAATAATATTCATTTTCACAATCATGATTATGAAATAGTGTTGAAAATAAGAATGCACCTACCATTCTTTGATAATTGTGAACCATGTGTGATAAGCTGATGGGTTTCATTCTTTATTTTGGTAGTTTAGACTTCATCAGATTATCTAAAATCTGGAATCCTCTTGGAATATCCAATAGTTTCTATTATGTGTGCCTCTGAATAGAAATAATAGGATACAGAGAACGATTGTACTTGTTGATTGGGAAGTTTCAATTTTCAAAAAATGTATTAAGTAACGAACTTTTGCTATATGACTTCCAAAATTGTTGAATAAGAAATGAATAAACTAATTAAAATAAATAAAGGAAGCAATATTTATCATCTGAAACGCTCTAATAAATATAATATTACTACAGTTCTTATCGATTAATAATAAAATTATTATTTTATTAATGAAAATGATAATTTTTTCCAACTAATAGAATGAATAATTGTTCTACTTTACAAAAAGAATCAGCTTTACAATATGAAAACAAGTAGGCCTATTTACATTTTTTCGCAACCGTCTACATACATATGGTCTATTTATCAACTGCTCACATAGATGCGATCTTTGTGTCATTGAATAACATATGAAGTATTTGCTCAACTAAGATCGACAAGGAATTATTCTATTTAAAATTGTAAATTACACTCAAGTTCGCAATGAATCTTATTGAATATTTCATACATTTGAACTACACAATCTGATTTATTTGATATCGAGTAATACCCTTTGAAATTTTATCGAAATAATGTAAAACTTCAAAATGTATTTATGCATAACGAGTGTAGAGACGTTTAAACAAAACTGTAAGCATTTTCTACGGCCCTATTACCTGTAGCTGCACTCAGATTTGCAGCTGCTGCATTTGGAGGCTGGGACTGCAGCTGTGGCTGCGTCTGATTCTGAGGTTGATCTGCAATCTGCTCCATTGATTCGGTCCTTGTTCTGACTGATCCATTAACTGTCGTCACCTGATTAAAAAAATATATATAATATATAAAATATATATAACCTGAAAACACATTCTACCCAACACCATAATAATGGGTCACACATTGTAGAGATTATTGATTATACTTTAATGGTATGATTCCATCTTCTTCCAACAAATAAATTTAATCTGAAAGAAGACTGATGTGGAAATAAACAGGTTTGTTTACGTCCACATCAGTGTTATTTCAGTTTAATAATCAATTTAGATTTTTTAATTCATTAAGTTCCACAGTGCTTGAAACCTGACCACGTTGTCTTATTATGGCGTAAATAACAATTTGCTAAGCTTTATTAACGTTCAATATTGTTTTTTCGAAATTCTGTATCATAACCTGTCTACAAAGCAACACAATACAAATAAAAGTATTATTATTATTATTATTTATATTCACCCAATGACCTCCTGTAAAGGGGTACATCGATTTGTCAATAAATTCGTCATTAAAATAAAACTCTGTCATCTGTTTTGCATCATGAGCGTGAAATTCCTCATTTGAGTATGCACATATATTTAATCATTCTTCCTTTATTTTAACTCTAAATTTATCGCCTGTGATTGGCTTTAAACGCGCTGGTAGTGAATTATATAGACGGATCCCTGCACTTTTTACGCCCCTCTCATACAATGTTGTTCGATGTAAGTCGTCATGTACAGCCGCGTCTCCACCAACCGAACATGTCTGCCGAACATTGTTGGCTAATACAAAAAACGGGCAAACAAGAAACATATGGGTCACCAAACATGTTCGTGAGCTCAATTGAAATGTTCGTCTGTGAGCGAACAGTGACGACCAACAACAGGTTCCCGCCACTAACCCCACCACACCAATCATAATGTTCGAGAAGGCGTCCACACCAAACCAACTCCAAAAAATGTTCGGCGACATCAGCTGATTCCAGCGAACACTGTTCGCCGAGCATGTTCGGTTGGTGGAGACGCGGCTTAAGTCTTTTCTGTACCTGGTTCTATAGCTGCAAAAAAATTCACCTGTTTTGAATTTATCCTAATTTTTTCAATAAAGCAGGTGGCTTCAAAAATATACAGGCTTGGAAGTGAGAGAATCCCTAATTTCTTGAAATATGGGCCGCTTGGCGCAGTTGGTTGGGGCGTCGCAACTTCAACTTGCTGTCGTTTTAGTGGTCGTGGGTTAGAATCCCGCTCCTTCGCCTGGCATCTATGTGTGTGTTATCATTCACCTCATTACCCACGCACAAGTCTTGGACTCATGTGGACATCATCAGCGCAAAAAAACTTGTGCGAATGGATTCCCTTACCATTACTCGTAATGCCCAATTTTGAATTCGAAATATCTCAATCACTTGACATGAATTGCCCCCAAAAACAATGCCATAAGCGAGAAGAGAATAATGGAACAGCGCAAAATAATCGTCATTAAGAGTTCTTGAGTTAGTTATTGAGTATAGTTTTTATGTTTCTAAAGACAAAGACTACTGAATTAAGTTTGTTTTTTATATATTCTAGATGAGTTCTCCAGGAAAGTTCAGAATCCATCACCACCCCGAGCACCTTTATGTCATTTACAGATTCTATTGTGCCGTTTCTTATCTCTAATGTAGTTCCTCTAGCCGTTCTGAATGGTAATTGTTTAGTTTTGTTGTGATTTAATATCGACATGTTAGCAGCTAGCCATTTCTCTAATTTTTCAAGAGCAATTTTGCAATCTGACTCCATGTTTTGCTGGCTGTTACTCTTCAATAAAATACTAATGTCATCGGCATACAATACGCAGTGAGCAGGTTCAAGGTATTGGGGTAAATGTTTATGATTATGCTAATATGCTGAACTAGTGTTAATGATACAATGTAATTATGCCAGGCAACGACACCGGTTACCCGATGCCGATTATGTGTAAAACAACCCTTAGGGCCGCTATTGAAGCTGAATGATTTATTGAATGACTGAGAAACCGGGAATCAGATTAATTCAACTACACAGTTATGATTAGTTTTGTAATTTCAGTTTTCGTTAGTAGAAGTTTGGTGAAAACTACTAATGGAACCAATAAGGTTGTGCAACAGAAACAATTAGTATTTGCGGTTTTTTTGTAAAAGCTTCTTTGTAATTAATAAAACTCGAAAAGTTATTCAACAGTACCCTGATATCAACAAAACAAACTGACCAGAAACAAATGCAAGTCAAAGTTGCCGAAGTGAGTTAGACAAACTTGAACACATTAAAATGTGCTAGCCAAAAATGAAAAAAGCTATATTGTTGCCATATTAATCATGCTAACACCTACTCAATGAACCAATGTACAATAAACACTCAAACATCAAACTAAATTGCAATGTAGAATTTTCCAGTAAATGAAATAGATAACTTATTGAAAATTAAAAGAAATACTATTGTTCTTAATATCAATAGCTTGCTTGTTTCAATACCTAGCATATCGATAGATTAATCTCATAATACGAATATTACTCTATAAATGTTATTAAGTGGGTAACTAATAATAGAAACAAGTTGATGAATAAGACTTAGTATTGCCAAAACTACTTTCATAATAATAAAAACAAGATGCTACAGTTTCACTTTTCTCAAACACCAGACAATCAAAACTTTGATTGAGATTGGCGTAACTGGCAAAACTATAGTATATAGAACTATAAGTGTGGCTGAGTCAAAATCAAGTGTTACTCATCACCAATACAAAGAAGGAGGAACTAGATGATTTGGAAGCTAAAATATTAACGAAAAGAAGAGTGCTCGTGGTTACATACAGTACTACTGTATTTTTTAAACTGAAAGTGAACATGTGATAGTAGAGTATTTGAATAATGCGGTGCTGAGTGCTACTATATGTGGATGTTCTACTTTCTGATAGGTTAATAAAATTTCCCGATTCATAGGTCATTTCTAACTTTAATTGGGATCTAACATGTTAATTGAACATTAAGGCCCGTATTTATGAACGTGACTTATCAAAGATCGTCTCAAGTCAGATCGGTTAAGTCAGACTTAGCGGCAATAAGGCTTACTTACACTAACAGGTTCAAGCCAGCGAGCAGCTGGAACCCTAAAAGCCAACCCAGCTCCCACAACAAAGATCTGACTCCTGATAAATAATTTAACATTAATAATTTACATTAAACAACTCTAATTTACACTAATATGAGAATTTACACTACGTAAATGTTGCAGGGACAACTGGGTCGGCTTATAACCTCACTTTTCAGCTAGTAAACTCACCTAGTATAAGTAAAGCTTAGAATAAAGTTCGTATTCATGAACCTTTCTTAAACATCTTCTTAACTTAAAAGCTAAGACGTGCTTATAATTGGAGTCTCAAATCCGTTCTTAGCCAAGCTAGGTACAGAGCTGTCTTGAAGCCGTTCTTAGATTGTTGTGTTGCATCATATTTTGATTTCATTTTTTAGTATAGCATCGGCTCATAATAATAAAATAAAATCATCATATTCAATTTTTGCACCATTGCAATGTAATTCACTGTATATTTGACCTTTTGAAATTATTTCTACTTATTTTAGAGTTCTAACCTTACATTTTTTGGCACTAGAATTGATTCTCTTTTTAGGAAATAGAATGGATGAAGTTCGTTAGTCTGCTGGCAGATAGCGTTCAATACAATGCTCATTATTCAAATTCGGGAAACAGAAAATAATGATTTGAAAAATGTTGGCATGGTAATTATTATGTAACAGTAACTGTAAATTTACATGCAGTGCAGTATCTTTATCTTTTCATGCATGTTATTTTATGTTTATTAGTGCCTGATAATACGACACAATTTTAGGTTAGCTTGTGACCACGTTCAATGTAATAGAGCCTCTTCAACTCGGTCTTGGATAACTGCTGCTTAGATCAACGTAAGTCACGTTCATAAATACGGGCCTTAGTCATGGAATTAGAACTGAAATCTTAGAAAATAAATGAACTGAAATCTGAAAAAAATGAACGAACGGTTAGTAGAAATCTTACTTGTTGTTATAAAATTTTTGAAAAGTTAGTTCAAAGTCAACAAATTATTTCAATCAACTTTCACCTTGATCTACTCACATTTGAAAAATCCTCACGAAGGAACAGAAGAACTATTCTTTTGTCAGTGATATAGAAATTTCGCTATTCTTTCAAACCTACAAAAACAATCAAAATCAAACTGCTTCAACAAAAAACATAAGAAATAAAGAAACATAAAAAGAATAATAATTGATATAATTAAAAAAGATGAAATGAGATGAAGCTGTTATCAAGGATAATAAAATAAATAAAATGGATAACATAGGATACATTGCTGATTAAGAATAATTGTCTTAAGAAAATAAAATCTTGTCTCAATAACAATAAAAAATGTGTAAACCAACTGAAGATGATTTATGGAAGAAGCACTAGGCATTTCGAGTTCTCTCTAAAAGGAGTCACCTAATTTTAAACACTTTCCTCCTAAATTTGTCTCTTCTTCTTAGATTGCATTTTTTATATCTTCTTAGGAACTGACAAATATTTCAAATTACAGTAGTCTCAATTCAGTCATACTACCACTAGTAGACGTTCAAGTATTGTATTCTATTTTTTCTTGATAAACTAATTTCAACTCTCATGTATTTGGAATTTTCAATTTCGTTTCATGAGCTTCACTCCGTATCTTTCATGTTTTTCCTGTGATAAATGAGCCTCTTATTTCTTCTTGTTCATCTTGATACCTCGAATACACAACACTAGTAATACAGTACTAGCAATTGGTTCAGCTGTGAAGAGGAATTAGAAATAATATTATGTACTTGTGAAACTGCAATATCTTAAAACTAATTAGTGGAATGTTCAAGAATTGTCATTCCACTCTTCTTCCTTTACATATTTGATATAAGTGAAGCAGTCAAGACATAACATAACATAAATAGCAGCAATAAGCATACATAGCGTTGGTCCATCAACCAGCTGTCATAGTTTTCCTTTAGGCACAGAAAAAATTAATTCATGCGTTGAACAATTAACAGGCACCTGAAAATTGTTTGGAAATTTCACAAAAAAACTTTTCCATTTTTTAATTACAGTAATATGTTTGATGTTTGAAGAGGTAGAATTTCACTGCAGTCGATTGAACAATATTGTGATACAGTAAAGTAGTTAGTTACATTTGTGTCGAAAAAGTGGTGAGTTGCAGAGAATGATAAGTTATAGATTAATTCAAGAAATCGAAAAAAATTGATATTGAACATATCTTTTAATTTAATTTATTGCTTTGCTTATGTATCGGGTGACGGTGACGCACAACGATTATGATGCAACATTATGTTTATTAGTAATTGAAAGTGTGTATTATGGCGGCAGACAAGACTGCAGTTCCCAAAAATTAAGTCATGCTACTGCAGAGTGCACTTTTTGTTATCTTTACACGATAACTAGCAAAAGAAAATTCTAATTGAAAATCGTATTAAAATTGTTTTGTTCTTTCAGTAAAGCAGAAAAAGCAGCGCTCAAGTCTGTTTACGTGCATACTTTCAAATATAGTGGTCAACTTTATTTAGAAACTAATTTATTGTTTATGGATGGCGAACAGACATTAGTGAAGCTGATCGGACCATTCCCCTGCTGAATGTTGAAGCAGTCCGCAATAAATTAAGCTGGTAGATATGGTGGCGATATTACGAGTATATTCTATAGCAGGAACGTAGTAACATTTACATTCCAATTTTCCGATGCATGAAAAATATTATTCAGCAGAACCAAATGTTGGATTATTTGATGCGCCACCTGTTCGTATCAGTAGATCTGTTTGGCCAATCTCAGTTGTGACAATATGGGCTTGGACAAATGACAGTAAACCATTCACCATCAATACTCAATTTTTTAGGCGAAACTATTGGATATTTCGGAGTTTCCACTGTTCTCTCGGAAAAGATACAACTAATCCAACTATCATACTGGGACTAAGATAATTTACCAAAGTCATAAAGAGTACAGACTTTAGTAGCTCATTAAAATTTTCATTTATTTGGAAGAATGTGAATAACTCGTGTTGTGTAGAATTTTATTTTAAAATGCATATTCTGTGCTGATGTGTAACATAATAATATTATTTATAACACATTTACATTCTAAATACTTTTGAGCGATTCATGCAAGCAAGTTGATATTAGTGATTCTGAGCTGAGTGTATATTTATGAAGCTGATGAAATGTTGAGAGTATACAGTGCATCTTGATATAGCTATGTAAGTTTATTTAAACACTATTCCAATTGGTGGATTTTCAGTGCTTACATGTGGCGACACATAGAATATTATTTATTTGCTATAAGGATGACAAGCTGCAATACAGTCTATGAACCTGTATGTGTTTAACACTCATATTGCAATGATTACAGTACTCACAATGTCTAACCCTGTTGACAAATTTGAAATTCTCCTTTGCCCAGATATCAGCTGAAGAATTAATGAGTAAAGCATGAAATGAAATTACGGTGTGACGCTAGAATAGTCAATTTTTCGGGTAGAGCACGTAACGAAATTCATAATTTACCAAAAACAATCCCGACTCCATACAAAGCAAACATTTTTTAGTCACTATCAAGTGAGTACTACATTTTTTTATATACATTCATAGTGAAATACATACGATAAGAAAGATCCCAAATACCAATTGATTCTTAGATAACTGGAGCCCTCGATAATAAAAACGTGGAGCTAGCAAACTATCACCTTTGTTTATTTTTATTATCAAGTTCCACAAAATCAGTCGAAAATCTACCAATAAGCTATTAGATACCTGAAAGAGGCATTATATAGCATATCATTCATTTCAATTTACAAATCCTTTTAATATAGAATATTTCTAATTGAATTAATACTACGCTACAGACTACTAAAAAAATTGACAAAATCTTATATTCTACATTCCAAAAGTTCTAACCACAAATACATGGCATTAACCTACCCTACTATGGCAAGCCATGTCCTATAGGCCGATTTAACTTAAGAATTCAGTATTGTTTAAATGGAGGTTTTCTATCCTTGTTAATCACAAGGCAGTTACCAATGTATCTGTCCCACTCGCACTGACCAACGTTGTCGCACTCATAGTGCTCGATCTTGACTTTCAGCAGAGACTGTACCGCTCGTAAACACAAACAAATCCAGCGATAGCAAACGATGTGTCATACACCTATCAACTACAAAATTTTGGAATGCGTGAAGATAATTAATTTTTTTTCATATTTGATATCTATTTTGTGTATACAAAGTAGAGTTAAAATTTTATCGAAATCGACCAACTTTCAAAATTGTAGACCTCTGTTGAAGTTTTTTCAGCGGCTAAGTTTTTCTGACACTTTCCGTAAAATTTTTACTGCTGATTGAATCTTATTGTCCTCTTTTAAATCAACGATTTATTAATATTCAAGTTTCAAACACAATACATTCAAGAAAGGACATTCTCAAGAATACTAAATTATTACTTTGTTACTGGATGTTAAACGAATTGTTAATTGACTGAATTGTCAATTGTTACTGGATGTCTCCAGTGAAATTTATAACATTGAAAGGGAATTGGAAAATTTAATTAAGTTGAACATATTTGACAATTTAATAATTGTAAAATCCAATAACTTCATCATGGATAAGTTTAAAGTACGTTAAAACGTATCAGTTGCCATAAAATGATAACTAACATTAAACAGAATCTTTGTCAGCGTTGATGGCACAATCAACATTTCATGTGAATATATTTAATTGTTAATGTAAATATTATGTTCTCGTAAAAATGACACAACGAAAAGCGAAAACACGAAATTTGATGTGAACTTCCACTGGAACGTCAAATGCTATTCACGGAACCGAGCCGGACGTGACTAATTGTTATTATTTATAATCGAAGCCTACTCGAGACGGCTGGAGTACAGTCCCAACATTCAAAGTAGGTGTCGATTGCTCTGTTTAGCGATAGCAACAATGCTCTCCATTTAAACAATACTGAATTCTTAAGGTGAATCGGCCTATAGAGTAGGTGATAGAAATCACTGTGACCTTTAACAATATTATATACTCAACTTTTACAATCATTTGTATCGCATTAAGCAAGTCCAGTAAACAATCAATTTTATTATCAACTTTTTATGGTAAATTCAACGACTTGCAGTCAATTTTAATTGAGAATAAACAATATTTTTACTTACTTTTTGGCCAAACGTTTTCGAGTCATGGAGACTCATCTTCAAAGTCGTTGAATTTACCATAAAAAGTTAATATAATATGAATAAATAAATGAATAAGTAGTAAGATGTATTTCAAATTAAATGTACCACAACTGTCATTTCATTCACCTACGGTCATCTTTACACTTTTAGGCCTCAACAACTGCAATTCGATCTTACATGAAGAAATGTGAATGGGTTTATAGACTAGTAATTGTCCAGTTACTCTCAAGATTCGTTGGCAATAAAAACAAGATACAACATGTCAATGCATTGATAGAGTACAGCAGAATTAATTGAAATGCAATTACCTCACGAGGTTCTGGCAGTGCGGGGGGTCGTCTTTCGGGGGCGGAGGCAATTGCTGGGGGAACTGGCGTGTGGGGACCAGGGCCAGAAGCGTTGGAAGCGGCGGCGGCGGCGGGTGGATTCGGACGCGCTGTTGCAGCTACAGCGGCAGTGAGTACATATTCGGTGAGAGTGACATCAGCTGTGCCACCCGACTCAAGAGGGATCGGATGTTGTCTGAAGTGCTCCAGCATGTCGAATATTGTCGGAAACCACAAATGCTGAACTCTGCACTGCCCTTGATCATTCAAAGTCATCCGTAAATGCTGAAAATAATTTCAACAATATTACAGACCAGGGGTCTTCAAACTACGGCCCGCCAGTACGATCAATTCGGCCCGCGACAGCTAAGGCTCCTTCCCAAATAGTGTTTTACCAGTTAATATTTCTACTATATATGTAGACTTTTTGTTGATGTTGTAGAACTCCCTAATAAAATAGTACAAAGTTGAATGTTGTCAATTTTGAAAAGTAGGTTAAAAATGTTACATGTAAGGCCACGAAACCATGGTCCAGTACTCAAAATAAACAGTGGAATTGACAACATTCAACTTTGTTCTATTTTATTTCTACTATTGTTCAGTAGATGTCATCAAGTGTCACAGTGGCATCAATGCATAATTCAACATTATCAAATTAATTATTAATCAATAAAAAATCATTATTATCATTGTTATTATGATTAATGATTGATTTGCGAGCATGAAACCACGTGAAGAATTTAATTCTATAAATGAAGTGTTGAATGACCCAATAGCGGAAACACACTAGTCGGGGGGCGATCCCGTGGGCCCTTTGATTATACAAGTGTGGAAGTGGTGCCATTCTTTTCGTTATGCATAGCCGAATAACAATGTTCTACTTCCGCTATCTTTAATTCTGAAACAATCATTTCCGGACAAATGTTTATATGAACCTTTTTCATTACTTTGGTGAACACAGCAAGTACACGAAGTATTGGTAATTCTATGCGAAACACTATGCATAATAATACGCTTCAATGTTATTAAGAAATGTCAATGCAATGTCCATAAAATACAAAAGTATGAAGAGATTTTCAATTTACCTTAGCACGACGTATTGGTAATTCTATGCGAAACACTATGAATAATAATACGCTTCAATGTTATTGAGAAATGTCTATGCAATGTCCAAAAAATACAAAAGTATGAAGAGATTTTCAATTTACCTTAGCACGACCCTGGAAGTTGAAAGTGAGAACGAACTCGCCTTTTCTGGTCTCGCTTTGACGAACCAGGAAGACCCCATGCCCAACTGACCCACCATGGAGGACCAGGGAAGCGGCATCTGAACGAGCAAGTGTTCCATGAAACCATGGGAAGTCTCGAAGCATCACAGATAAGTCGAGATCAGTCTCTGAAACCACTGCAGCCAAACAACAAGCACAATTTTATCCAATTCTGACAAAACACAAAATTATAAATTCAAAAGAATTATTGAAATAAATTTTATTTGATGGATTAAATAAATTATTAAAAATATCAAATTGCCCTTTCTAAAGAATATGCTAATTGAAAACAATAAATAAGTACAGTTGAACCTCTGTATTACGAAGTCGATTATCCAGAGAAAAAATTCGCTGTAGAGAGGTATTTGTTATTTAGAGGTTCTTGAACTAGCAAGATTGAAATATGTTACAAAAGCAAATGATGGGAGGATGGGAAAGTCCAGTAGACCTGTTCCTGTATCTATAAATGCCGAGTTTTGAGAATTGAAATGTGTAGCAAAAGCAAATGGAGGAAGGATGGGAAAGTCCAGTAGACCTACATATTGAAGAGTTCTTAAAATTCTATTTTTAGTAACCTGCATTCAATTTCTGACATATTTTTCAACCTCTACTAACCTTCCACCTACCTGACTAATCTCTCATTATTTTTGGTTTTATTGACCCTCCTGCAGAAAATAAACTATTCCTTGGAGTCCTACACACTACATTTTGTAAGTTGAAGTGAAGAGAAAACTTCGTTGTTGAGAGGTCCGAAATTCGTTACCTAGAGGTAAATAAGCAGTAAAAATTCTAAAATGACATGGGACAAGGTAAAAATTCGTTATGTAGAGGATTTCGTTATTTGGAGGTTCGTTATATAGAGGTTTGACTGTAGTTTGAGTATTGCAAAAATGCAATAAAGTACCTTGAGGATGGAATCAGGAAATGAAGAATGCATCTTCAATTACTAATTATGAAACGTAATGTCCAGGAGGAATAAACTAAGGCTTGGAGGCCGCACTCGAGCTCCAATGTGAAGTTTTGGTTGCGACGATTGTATTCAGCCTTTAAGCCACTCGAGAGACGTTTAGACATTTCACTTGTGGCTTAAAGGTAATCATAATACAATCGTTGCATAAACTACTAGTTTACCACAACTCACTCTCATATCATCATCTGTCATGCAGTTAATCACTGTCCAAGCCCTGATGTAGTCTAAAATAAAGAATTACCGCACCTCAATAACATCCTTGTAGAATCGATATCCTTTCACATCAATTTATTGTATTTATTAAGCGCATGGCAACAAGTAACATTCAAAATGAGTTTCTCAAGTATCTTGAAATGTCAATAGAAAGAAATGTTATATAATACCGTAATAATAAAAGGCGAGTCTAAGGTACAAAATATGGAACTTGCTTTCCAGCGAAATAAAGATACATAAAATAAAAAGTCACTCATGGAATTCCAATTTTTTTTGGAGGATGAAGCCCACATAGGTCTGAGACCTGTGCGTGGGTAATGAGTTGGATGATTGTGATTGATGAGCTGGACCTACAGTTTTAGGTGGGTTCCGAACAACCGGGAAGTGATTTTACAGCAGAGAACAGTGCCTTTTTTCTGGCCAATCAAACCGGTCACCCTTACAAAGAGTGCCTAGGAGAACGCAGCTTATCTCTATCTGACTGAACAGATAGCCGCTACGGCTCACGGCTATCACTTCCCTAAACCTTCCCTAAATTGAAACATTACTGCACAGTTATAAAGCTAGAAGCGTTATATGCTGCAGAAATCCTCACACTAAATAATAAAGGATTATAGGAAAATTTGGGGGAAAAGAAAGGAAAATAATACGGTTCAAGTTTTAGAATAATGAAATAAAGTTAATATCTAATAAAAACTTGTACACAAAAATTTAAAAACTCTGGCAGAATAAGAAAAAGTATTTACTCCTTCATCTTCAGGAAGGACAACAACAGACTCACAAAACAAATATTCGATTTCTTTTGCAATAGAAAAACAAAAAGCAATTGGTTTAAAAAAGTTCAGGACGATTTAAATGAGCTGAATATAACAGATGAAATTTACATTCATTTACAGATGAAATAATCAAAAACCGTAAAAGCCTCAGGAATATTTTGAAAAACCAAAACCAAAGGTTCCAGGAAAAGCCCAAGCGTTGAACAGGCACAGAGATGTCCGAATGAAGGAATAAGATGAAAGAATGAAGGAGTATTGGAGAAGACGGAAAGAGGCGAATTCATAAAGACAATGTCAAGATCATAGTTGATTCAACAAATCTCAGATCTGTTGGGCTATCCGAATAATAAATTGTAGTAGTAGCCTGGTCAGATAAGGGGCACATTTTAATTGTGTTTATTAAGTAATTATGTCATTGTTTTGAGACAGCCTAGATAATCAAAAAAGAGGAAAAGAAGAAAGAGGACTATAACATTTCATTTATTGTGTCTTTCCATCATAATGTTGTACAGCTAAGGCCGGCCGCACACCAGATCAGGCACGGCGCGGCATGACGTTTTGCCTTGCCTCGCCGCGCCGTGCACGATGAAATAAGAGCACCATCGGCACGGCACGGCATGGCAAGGCGACTTTATTTTTAAAAGGACTAATCTAATTTATTCCAAATCAAAGGTAATCTTTACTGCGCTCCTTGCAAACTATATGGGGGAAAGTTTCCTTGGCGAAGTGAATAGCCACGAGCCATGCTAGTCAGATGAGATAAGTTAATTACCCCTTTCTGTGAGGGTGACCGATTTGAAACAGTAAAAAAGACTGTTCTATGCTGTAAATACTCTTCCAGGTGGTTCGGATCCCACCTAAAACTGTTGGTCCAACAAATCAGTCATCATCATCATCATCATTCAGCTAGAGTGGTGATTAGTCACGTGGTGTTTTTGCGATCGAGATGTTGAGTCACGAGAGCTCAAGACTGCGCTTGGATGGACTGTGCTTAGATGACTTTCTGTTATAAGCTCTATTATCACTCACCCGGTGGTTCGGAATCCGCCTAAAATAGTAAGTTAGGTCCAACATGTTTCTCATAACATGTCTCAAACGAAGAGGTGGAACTACCCGTAATGGTCTCCCCAACATTAAAAGCAATAGCCTACGCTTATTATTATCATCATCATCATCATCATCAACTCATTACCCACGCACAGGTCTCAGCCCTATGTGGGCTTCATTGTTTTAAAATAAAACCGCGATAGTTTTAATGATTTGAAAATTCTCATCTAATTGAATACCTTGATTAAAGTATTGAACATGGAGAATGCTTGAAAAAATATTTAGGTCAGAAGAATATTTCTCTAAGAACTGATTTTGAAGTAAGTTGAGCAGTATGAAGCAGAAGGTGAGTACGGAATTTGAGAAGTGACGACCTAGGCCTCGGGAGGTTTTTCCCTTTTATTCATCTAAGGAAAAGAATCTTGTCCTTATTACGATTTTTATTGTTTTTTTTTTATGTATTACGTAGCTTGTGTTTTTTTATATAGCAGAGTTTTATGTGTTATCTATATGGTATATAGATCTTTTTCATTGTAATAAGAGACTGTTTTTCTGTTTATTGTAAATTGTTGTGGATGAATAAAATTTATTTCATTTCATTTCAAATATGAACTAGATTATACAAAAACATTTAAAATAAAATAAATTGAAATAATTATTTACTAGAAACCCTCTTCGCTGATTATGTAGGCTAATTGAAAGGTAAATAAATGTGAACTTCATTTTGAAACACCGTAGGCTAAAGCACAGACATCTATTATTGTTTTTGTTGTTTCTGTAATCTGTGGCTAAAGGTAGCTTTTACGATTTTTATTTCTGCTCGTATGTAGTGTAGTAGGACAAGATTTTTTATATTGGACTAAGCAAACATGATTTTTATCGTAATTTTTTGTGTTCTATGGCTCTATTGCCGATCTGATTCAAGGTGAAATTTGGTGTAAATTATTCAAGGTGTAAATGAGAGTTGCAGTTTAATCATCCTGGCTTGCCATTTCACTTGTCACACAACAACTAGACAATACTAGAACGACTATCACTAGGACCAAAGACAATTACATTATTTGCTATGACTCAACCACCGCTACACGTGGTGGCGATCCCCGCGCATGCGCAGACCGATTTGCCTGATGCGTTTTGCCCGAAAGACGAAAATTGACGAGGCAGGACAAAGCGCCTTGCGGCGCTGCTTCGCCGTGCTCGATGCAGTGTGCGGCACCTCCATTCAAACCAATACAAACCATGTCGCACAAGGCGCCTTAAGGCAAAACGTCGCGCCGCGCCGCGCCGTGCCGGATTTGGTGTGCGGCCGGCCTAAGACAGCCGTACCAAGGACAGTTTTTCATCTTTTCTATATGTTGGATTGTTTTTCTACATGAACTCAGTTTGTACTCAATTGTAATCATACTCTGTATGGAAGCAGTAAATAAATAAATAAAAATAAATAAAAAATATCCCAAAGTGGGTGAAATAAAAAACAAAGGCGAGTAGCTGGATTAATTGCTGAGAGCACTTTACTTACACTGTTCAATGTCAGTGTGGGATGAACACAATTCAAAGTTGCTGTTACTCGATAAACGATCGGCTCGGCCCATTCCAATTAAGCCCGGCTGTAGCCGAGGAGGTAGTTCCGGTGGATGCTCGCCATCTACTTCGCTTTTTGAAGCCCCTCTCAATCGCTCAGAGCCTTCACTTACAGTCCCAAGAAGACTCCTGATAACACATTAAACACATGTGATGCAAACTTGAAACTATAAACACAGCTATGGAAATGCAATAATACGGTTGCAATTGGAAATTACTCCCTGCAAGAAGCATACCAATGAAACTGAAAAAAACATTTTGCAAAATGTTATATCTACAGTGTGGTGTTATATGGGTCTGAAACACGAACCTTGAGGAAGCAGGATATTTGGACAGTTTTAAAATGAGGCAATGGAGAATAATGTAAATTATTAAGTGGTCGGATAGGGTTATGAATGAGGAAGCATTGAGAAGAGTTGGAGAGGAAAGGTTTCTACTAAAATTCATTCGAAAGAGGATAGCGAGATCGTTGAAGCACATTCTGAGAAGGGATTGCTTGCAGAGAAAAATTGTGGGAAGATGGTGCAGAGATATAAGGAGATTCTAAATGTTGACTTATATTGCAGGGAAAATCGTATCAGGAGTTGAAAGGAATTGTCCAGGATCATGAAATGTGGAGAGGTTTGTTTTGAATATTTATGAAGAACTTGATAATTGAGAGCAATGTAGAGTGGTTAGGTTAGGATCTTTTTAAAAAAGATGATTAATCGATGTAAATTTACCACAGATATACTGAAAAGTATTCAATTTTTGGGTATGTTAACTAGTTACTACAAATACTATTTATGATCATCACCAGCAGTCTGAATACCTAGATGATAGTTAAATTATTGGTGACAAACTTGTGAAACTTCGCCGTTTACAAAAATATATCTTTTCCGCTTCTTTTATGTAACTTGAAGATTCTCTCTACACCTAACGGCAGAGAAAAAAAACTAGCAGTCACTTCTGTACACGCTGTAGTGTGCAAAGTTTGTAAACATAAAACACGAACACAACTCAACAAGTTGAATCATGCATATTTCGAGAACAATATTTTGAAATTGCTCTTACCTTGTATCTGAATTATCAGGATGCAGTTGGGTTGATCGCATGCAGTATTTGACAGTTGCTAACCATGACCTCATGTCATATGTATCGTGAGCTTCTATAACATATTCCATGTTATTCTCAGCCTGGGGAAAAATATAAAATAGATTATAAAGATCAGTTTTTTTAAATCGAGGGTTTTTGATGTAGGCATTATTAAAACAGTAGGTATGATAATTATAAATTCGTTTTGTTCACAGAAGAAACACATAAAGCCTTATTAAACTAACACATGCATTTCACTTAATCTAGAAATTTTTTTTTCAGAATTCAGAAAAATAATGATAAAGTTTTGGAAAGAGAATATAAATTAATTGTTCATTCAATGTTTAAAACCTGTTCTAAAAAATATGAAATATAACTACGGAGCATTCGTTTCTTGCTGAGAAAATGTAGTAATCAGTGTTAAATTATTAGTATTGTAATAATTATAATATTAGTATTGCTTATCCACTGATTGGAAATAAGAAGCCATGAAGGACAATGGTAGTAATAGGATACTATTGGAATTTGCTAATCCATATCAAATTCAAATTTATTCAATACTCAAGCTAGCTAGCTACACATGATTATAAATTCCAATGAAAATTGGAATATTTGAATATTGATTGGGAATTGAATATTGAATAGAATATACAAGACCCGCTTAAGCATCCTGGTTAAGTGCAATTCGCTTGTTCCATAGAATACAAACACAACACATGTTTATTATACTGTCATGTTACACTGAGGTAATTATTACTGTATTACTCTGATCACTAAGATATTACAGTAGGTAATATCTCAATACTTCAGGTTGAACATTATGGTTGAAATAAATATAAATCATTAAGGATTGGTGTGATAGCCAACTATCATTTTTCGGCCTAATGCACTATCCGGACTGTGACTTTAATGAACAAATAAACACCTGTCAACATACAAATGGATCCACAGTAGATCAATTTCATACACAAATACAAAAACATTATTTGTCAATAGAGAAGTGAAAAATCTTTTGAATAACACGGGTAGAAAATTATTATTTTATAATATAAAAATAATATTAATTGCAATTTATTTGTAGAAGACATTCGTCAAAAACTGAAAGGCATGTATAACAAGAACCTACAACGATGAACTGGAAAGGAAAATATTATTTTTTCATAATTCATGAACTGAAACAGAACAAACTAAAAAACTTCAATTAAACTGAAATAATATTGGCTTTTTAGAGGAAATATACAGAAAATGACGATTATTTCATTCACTAATGTAAATAAATAGTGCGTATTTCCACTTGAAAGTCAATCTCAGTTTAGTTTCAGTGGAAAAGAAGACGGAACTATACTAACAAAAACATTAAACATTTAAAAAACGATTTAGTTTGTTACTGTTTTTATCATACCTTCAACACGAATGTATTTTCATGATCAGGCATTTCTAATGCAGTCGTTTCTCTCGCCTCAGTAATCAAGAAGCAGAAAACTCCACTCTTTGGTTTATCAGCCTGAAAACAAAGAGAAAAGTTCAGATTATCGATTGAACAAACACAATAAAAATCAGAGGTACCGATTACAAAACATGAAACATGATGATAAATTTTTAGTCATTCTAAAATCTTTCAGTTGGCACCAACACAGCAGAAGGATGAATCCTTGTTCGTTGGCAGGAGCATACAGTTCAAATCACATCAATTTCTTACAAATGGAATACAATTTGTCAAATGGAAATGTCATACTCTCAAAATATCTTGCCGACATCCAATTCATTTTCCATATCTCATTTATTAATTTAATTTACTTCAAGTTATGCGTTTTTAGTTAATATTCAGATGTGTTGCCAGACTATTCTATTAACTAGGTAGGCCTACCTGAATCATGAACTCGTCCTTTCTCACAGGCCTTCGGGGACTCATTTCCTTTTCTCAAAAGTCTGTTTATTTATTTTATACAGCATAATATGTTCAATCGATTTGTAAAAACAAAATTTCTTAATGTAAATAATGAAGCGAAATGTTTTAATATTTCATTTTTTTATGTAAAGAGGAATAAAGAATATTTGAATTGGATTCCACTTTTTCAAGGTTATCTATTTTGAAGAAGAAATTACTTTTTGTGCAAAGCCTTTGTTCCCCCTTCAAACAATAATTTCTGAAGTTTTAGATCTAAAACTTAGATCTAATTCAGAGGGCACAGAGTTCATCAATTTGCTACTAATTTGCCAAATTTTTTCGTACTGTCTCTAAATTTCCATACTGGAATATTTGCACTTCAATTCCTATTTATTACATAGGAGTTCGTTTAATAAACATTCGACAAAAGCGTTCAATTATTGTGTAATTAAACACAAAAGTGACTAAAAATTGTTTAAGGGAGTGATGGCTGTTCGCCGAGCACGGTTTTGGGGCAATCGTGATATCAGTCACAAGCGTTAGGAACAGCGCTTGGAAGGGTGACCGGCAAAAATAACATGACGTTATCTGCTTCATGATCACTAACCTGGTGGTTTGGAACCCACCTAAAACTTCAAGTCTATAGCATAGACGGTATAGCTAGTATACAGCATCACTACCCAAGCACATGTCTCGGACACATATGGGCATCATCATCAAGAAAATAAAATTGAGTGGCTTCTCCAATTAGACATGATCACATGATCATCGTCAACTTTATAAGAAGTGTAGGCCTACATTATTCTTAGAAAATGTATCGGGGTTGACTCAATTCGTGATTGATTTTGATACTGATTAATAATATGATAATAACCTGACGATGCTTTTTCTCAGAAGTGAAATGCATCTCTCTATTATCTCCAATATAAGTGAGTTAAAACAATATACTAAATTGAAATACAGTGTCAGTTCTGATTTCTGATATTAGATTGTTCATTAAGTATTTCGTCATGGAAAACATCACAGCTTTCATAGTATTGAAAGAAAAATACTTTCATGCAATGTAATTGCACTATTATGGATTACTACTAAGAGGATAAGGTCTATTGTTTCTATGTAAATTTACAAAATCGGAATTTATTATTTCAAAAGCATTGAACTCTCCTGAACTTTATTCAGCAGTGCAACTGCCATCCTCAGCCCTGGATTGGTAATATTATATATATTATAAAAAATTACGTCTCCAATCTTCGTACTTTGTCTCTACGACCGGTTTCGATACTCAAAGCGTCATCTTCAGGTGGAAATCCTCAAGTCTGAGTTGACTGTCGTCATATTAACCAATAGTACACGCAATACACACACGCCCACGGAAAAAGCATCGTTGAACAATTAAAATTTCTTGAACGATAACCAAAAAATAAAATCTCCCGGCCGGGCCCGGTAACAACTCACAACTGATGACCTGCAAGCCTCCGACCACCTCCACCTCCAGGTTACCGGGCCCGGCCGGGAGATTTTTTTTCATTTTTTGGTTATCATTCAAGACATTTTAATTATTCAATGATGTTTTTCCGTATGCTTGTGTGTGTGTGTGTGTGTGTGTACTAGTGATTAATATGACGACAGTCAACTCAGACTGATGATTTTCACCTAAAGATGACGCTTCGAGCGTCAAAACCGGTCGTGAAGACAAAGTACAAGGATTGGAGACGTAAGTTTATACTATATCTCCTGAACTTCTGTAGAGAATAGAATTCTTCAGAGAGAACTCTTGAAATATGTTGATCTCTGTGATCTCGACAAAAGTGTTTGTACAAATAAGCTTCTCTTCCAGTTTTTCAGAGCCTGGATTTAAGTGTGATGCCAGAGTGAAACTCGGTTGATAAATGAGACTTAGGCCTACTGCTCGCTGCTGCACTCTCTCATACACCGATTTCTCAGCAGGTCTGTCTAGGCTCTAGTATTGAAGCTCCACTGTGCAGACAGTGAAATATTAAGCCTTCTGGGAGATGATCGGTAAGATATGCAGAATAACTCTGTACATTTTGAGGCGATCTGGCTATTCCAGAACACAATAATGTGCAAATTGTGCATTATTAGCATAGACAAACTTTGATCTGCCTTCAGACTCGTTCCTCCAAACGGTGAGCCTGATTGGTGAATCGTCCATTACCACGTCGATGGAACAGAGCACATGTGAGTTCGCAGAGCTCACAGCTGTCCGCAGACATTCTCGAGCCGTTCCCGTCCATTGGCATGAGCCATCGAAGGCGCCAGGTCAGAAATTGCCGAGCATGCTGTTCTAGAGGCATGCACTTGCCGGAGTGTGCGCGTGGGTCAAGGACCGGCACATGTAGTTCAAGACGAGTTGTGTAGTGTGAGCAAAGTTGAATCAGCAGCACTACTTGCAGGGGTCAATCCTGGCGCCAATGTTCTTCCTTGTCTACATAAATGACATTCCAGATAAATTTGAATATAATGATCTAATGCTGAATATCAATAAGAAAAAGGCAGTACATACCAATTTCACCCCAACAATTACAACAGAGACTTGGTTGACAACAATGTACTAGCAGTGAACCAAAAAAATTCCTTGGTGTATTAATCGAAAAATACTTGAACAGGCAACAACATGCAGACTATGGAAAAACCTATCGTCAGCCATGTTTGTCATACGAAGAATGAGGAATACCACTGATGAAAAAACAGCACTCATTGTTTGCCTCACACCCACGATATGGGGTCAGTAACAGATTGTGGTATCTTCACCGCAAAGTTGCCTGGACAGAATCCTCCAAAAAAAAACAAAACCAAAACAATTAGAACTATTCTAAGATTAAGCACTGAAAGCCTCTTTTTATAGTTTGTAAACTGTTCACAGTAATTTCCATCTACATCCTGGAAACCATAATCAAACCCTTCTCTGAGTTGCAACCAACATATCTGCAATACAAGCCACAGATATGATAGATCTTGCTCAACACATGCTGAAAATTTTAATAGTACACCTTTTTTTCGGAGGATGAAACCCACATAGATCTGAGACCTGTGCGTGGGTAATGAATTGGATGATGGTGATTGATGAGTTGGACCTACAGTGTTAGGTGGGTTCCGAACCACCGGGAAGTGATTTTACAGCAGAGAACAGAGTCTTTTTTGCTGACCAATCCAATCGGTTACCCTTACAAAGAGCGCCCGGGAGTTTCGTAGCTTATCTGTGATTGAACAGATACCTGCTACGGCACTCGGCTATCACTTCCCTTATTTATACCTATATACTCAGATCATATTTCTTTAATATCCTGCCCGAAAATCTTAAAATGCTCAGAAACATGAAAGTAAGAATACCCGCAGTCTTTCGAAATATTCTATCACCAGACCATATTATTTTGTTTCCGAATTTATTGACGACCACACTTTCCATCGCCTGAGCTCACTTCCCGGAACAGTCTACAGGGAAGAAACCTTGACGATTCCCCGGTTCATGGACTGTGGTGAAGACACCGAAAAATGAAAATACATCTGAGATTTATCGCTTTGTTGGAACAGTCGGCTTATAAATTTTGTCGCCCATTGATTGACCGAAAGCCCAAGCACGCTTGGAAGTTTTCCGATTGCTGGAACTTTATCGGGGCTTTAGGCCTCGGCCATGATGCGAATGGTGGATGGCAGGAAAGAATTCGTCGGGAGCAGGCGACAAGCGGTGCCGCTTTGCTGCTTGCCCCTCGTATCATGGCCGAGGCATTAGTCATATTGTAGGACAACTAGCATTCATGCTATAGTAAACTTTGACTACTATCATCATGGAATACAAATAATAGAAATAAATGGTTTCCAATTTATTTACTCTGTTTATCCTTTCCATATTTTATTATGTTCTCTGGCAGGCTAATGTTTCTCAAATCTTGTTAAGTATTATTTATTTTGATTTCCATTGTTTTGTACTGTCTTTTAACTTTAGTTCATTTGTAATTCAACAAGTAATATTCGTATTTTATCCATTCATTGACTTTGTTATTATAGTACTATGTAAATTTTACATGTGTTAGAATGTTTGTAAATACAAGTTGAACTTATAGGTTTGAGTGGTATAGGTGGCACACCACGAGGATGGCATTACCTCCATAACAATACATGTTATCCGATGCCATTCCCGTGGCGCGCCCCCTATAGAAGACTTTTCGTCTTAGCTCCACCCAAAAAATAGTTTTTCTATTTCACTTCATGATTTCACAAATATTTCAATATTATTCAACAGTGGGATGATAAGGAATATTCATAATAAGTCAATATTTGGGAATAGTACTGCCAATATTTTGGAATAGTAATGTTATTGTCGATAAGGTAATTTGTATATTGATGTACCAGCACCTAAGTTATATCAGAATATGAATGAAGTACTCACCTTTGGTGGGGAGTAGAATTCCAGCATGTAACCACCAACTGTCTTTATTAAAGCTAACCTGCATCGCTCCCACTTCTGGGTGCCATCTGGGTTCTCACCAATTAAATAATTCACAATTCCTTCTTTTCGACACTCAACAACAATTTTTGCCAATTTTGTTTTAGAGTGCTTACTATGTTTATCATTATTTCGAGAAGAGTTATTCAATTCAACTTCATCGGAGTGTTGTTTTTGGAATAGTTTGCCTCTACGCAGTCCCTTGAAAGACAGTCTCCTGAAGAATGTTTTGTGATGAACTTTGGGTGAAGGCAATTCAGCTTCTTGTTCAGAGTAATCACTAAAATCATCATGACTATTTGTTCTATGGTTGCTTTGAGATGATCCTGCTGTTGCAGTTCCATTTGGGATTTTGTCTTTCAGAGATTTTTTGTTGACTTCGACGTCAAAGTGATGCTCGAAGCATTCCAAAAACTTGGAAACGAAGTCTTTGTAAGAAATCGTAGGACGAACATTTTCAGGTAAATGGAGATTCACGTAAGAACAGAATGCCTTTGCAAAATCAGTCGCTGCACTTTTAGCATGCTTATCACAAAATTCGATCCAGTTCAACTGCGAATTAGAATCAACATCAAGATTGCAAGAACCACTAGCCATGATTAAATCAAATAGAAGAAAGCATAGGGACACATGTTTAAATTCCCAAAACTATTCGAAGGCAATGAATAGTCATGATGCAAATTCCATCGGAAAATGTTCCGAGTTTTGGAAATGATGTTGTAGATTAGAACGGTACCTACTGTTGTTTTAAGGTTAGTCCAAACATATAATATGATACATGAAGCCAATAATTAGAATTAGAAAAACCCAGCACATGTGAAGAAAACCATTGAGATCACATCACCACAAAAATAATAATTTTAAACACCAACAACTAGCTACAAGTTTACAAACAAGAAGCAGTGTGATTTGATAACATTCACAAGAATACATTTTTCCGAACCGAACACACACACAGACTGTTGAGGCTAGAGACAGGGCACATTAGAGAGGCTTTCTTCTTTAATAACTTCTGAAGAATTCAAGTAATGATCAGGCCCCGCGCCGACGATCGGATTTCTTTATCAGTTGCATAAACTACTGCATCTCGGGCGCAAATATAACATTATATTTATTATAATCAATGTACATGATTTAGGAAAAAAACAGGAGTATTTTTCGGTGCCAACGTTTGTGATATGCTACATCGATACATAATATCGATTGTAGGTAATCGACCATTGGCTATGTGTACGTTCTGGGAGCATCTGGTTTGGTGCACCAGAATTCTTTCGGTGCACCGAACCAGTCACGGGATCGGTGTACCAACATATGTTCCCAGGGACGGCAGTACAGCACTCACCGGTGTACAGTTGGGCGCGTACTTTTGAAATTAATCTGTGTAAGTCACTGTTGTACTAGTTGCGCAAATAAAAGAAAGCCGCTATAGGGTTATCGATTGAAATATACGCCTATTTTGATAGAATAATTGTGCATATAATAAAGAATAATTATTATTGGAGGCAATATGCAGTTTGGAAGTTCATTTCCACATAAACAGCTATCATTATTAAGGTAAATACGGTATGACATTGAAATTACAAAATTTTGTTCAATAAATATAATAAACTTACCACTTAAAAGAGCATGAATTTCCTCTGTTTCATGAATATTGTACATAACTTCATTGAATGCATTAACTTGATCATGTTTGGAAGCCATTTTGGAATGAAACAGCAGACGATTTTTCTTCGACCAATGAGAGCTTTCTGGTTACTGGTTCACAGTCCGTGGATCTACCTTTTCGTACGGTGCATGAAACTTGCACCGGAGCAGGCCAAACCGGAAACAGCTGCTGGTTAACAAACTGTCAAAAGCTCCCAAGGGACTTGGAACTCATGCCTCTGGTGCACCGGTTGAAGCTACCGGAGAACGTTCTCAATAGAGATCTGAACCATTCTTCATTTCAATTTGAAATGGCGGAAACTATCATTGAAAGGATTGATTGCACTCAGCTTCTGGGTATTTTTATTGATCAGGGCCTGATCCGGAAGACTCATATTTTATAGAGACATTGATGAGAAAAACTGAACTCAGCAGTCCATGTCATGTCCAGATTAATTAAAGTGGCTAATGATAAATATAGGCCTATCGTAAAAATGACATACCATGGATACTTTGAGTCTCTGTTGTTCTATGGTATTGTCGAATGGGGAGCTTCAAGTAACTTCATTCATGTTTTCTGTGTTTCGGTTATGTTATGTTTCGGAAACCATCATAAGAGCCATGCAGAGATTTTTTCATATCAGCAAGGATTTTGCCATTGCCCTATCTGTCTACTTTTCGGCCTGTGTGGCAGTTTAAAAGTGAATGGATGACTGGAGCGGACTTCCACGCATAGGCCTACAATACAAAAAGCAGGGTAAATATAAAACTCGAAGCTCACAGAACCTCTTTTTGTGAGGCAAGTCCTCAGTATGTGGCTAAGAAGATCCATAATGCCCTTCCTGCAGACCTTCGACAAATATATAAACTCACTCAATGTTTAGGAGGAGTCCTGGCTACATACGAAGTGCTTCTATTTTAAAAGTTTGAAGCAATTTAAAAGTGTGGTCATTCTTGGTGACATTTTATCTGAAATAACTTATATTAACACTGAGTTATATTGTATATGTTTTATATGTATTTTAAGATGATTGTAAGACCTCGTCTATATTTAAAGAATATTGTATAACTTATGTACAAGCTACAATGCTCAACATATGATTAATTAATAAATAAAAAATAGTAATAAAAGTAAATGAAAATGTATTTGTTATTGTATTTGAAACTTAATAACTACAAAAGTAATAAGATGTCTTGCAGTCTTCTTCTTCAAAGCATGCGGTGTCAGAAGTAGACAACAAAGCTGTGCTTGTGTTCAGAAATGCATGAGTCCGTGCAGTAGCGCACCCAGGGAGGGGCTTAGAGAGCTTTTAAGACCCCCCCCCACCACCCAAAAACCAGAGTTCCTTGAAAAATTATTGACAATTGACTGTAGGCAGTATGTGCTCCAGACTGATTAGTGTGGGTACATTTCATGTTTTCACACTTGTCAAGTAGAATAATTTCCATAGCAGTCTCAAAGAGGTAGGTAGCTGGATCTTCTCCTTCTCATTAATAACGCCAGTGGCTTAACATGGAGGCTCTGGGGTTTCAGCCTTTCCCTTATAGGTCCTGATATCCTTATCAAAATGTTGATAATTTTCAAGCGGATATTAACTATGTAATATGAACTCCAGACCATACATTTTACACTTGTTTTTATAGAATAGCATTCATAACAATATTATTACACTGTTAAGACGCAGATTTCGTGTACCACTGGTAGAAATAGAGTTTGCAGCCTGCAGAATTCAATTCGACTAGGTGAATGGGTTCAGATAATAAAAATAATTCGTTTCACTCATATCGATCTGACAATCATGTAATGTATACATGGCTTCTAGAACCTCGCGGACTTGTATGTAATACATTTGATGATACAGAAATAATGTCATGTTTTTTCAGAAGATGAAGCCCATCAGATGGGTCTGAGAACTGTGAGTGGTAATGATTTGGATGATGGTGATTGATGAGTTGAACCTACAGTTTTAAGTGAGGTCCGTATCACCGGGAAGTTATTTTGTAGCAGAGCGAACAGTCATTTTTGGTTGCCGATCTAATTGGTAACCCTTACAAAGAGGTATTTACAGCTTATCTTATCTGACTAAACAGATACCTGCCACAACTCGCGTCTATCACTTCCCTAAAACGGTTTACAGGTGTTAAGGGAAAAAATTCGCAAGGAATCTCCCAGATGGTAGATGGTAGGAAATTCTACAACGAGCTACCACAGTTTTTAAAGAGTCTTGATAATATAGAAATATTTAAAAAACAATTGAAAAAATATTTAGTTGATAAAGCTTTTTATAGTGTACAAGAGTTCCTTTCAAATCAAAATTAAGCCTCACCTCAACTAATTGATAAAGTAATTATGGTAACCAGTGTATAATATTGTTGATCTGACTTGTCTTATACTCCTTAACTGGAGTCTCCAAGACATAATCTACTAAAAAAAAGATTGAAAAAGTTTATTCCTTCAGAAACGCTTCATTGCAAAAATAAAGATAGCAGTAGAGTGGAGCTATCTTTATCAATAAGAAATCAATAAATTAGTACTCATTCAGAACACTTTAGGCTTCTAGAGCTCTCATTTAGGTGGTGAATTTGTTAATTTTTTGATTCATTTGCAATTAATTAATTTAACTAATCCACTTAGCCTTCAATGAAAAAACGTGTTTTCCTGAAAATTTTGTAAAAATGAGTTTTCTACCCGGAAACGAGTGACTTGATTATAGATGGTAATATATACGGTACATCAAAAATGTGAGTACCGGTACCGTAGCACTATTAAAGAAGAAGGACTCAATTAAAAGCATTGCAAGTTCATTTATAATACCCATGAATAAATTAAAATTGGCCCAGATAGTCTCTCCAAATGTTATTGGATAAAAAACGTTGAGATTTTAATTTTGTTTTGTGAGAAAATTCAACACTTTATCTTGCAAGAACTACATTAATTAATAAATCAATTGAATAATAAATTTTATTTTAGAAAGCGAGATACTAGAGCTTTGCGTTCTGTACTATTGAGCTACACGTCTATTCTCAATCTCAAAAACAAACTTAATATTTGATTGAATGTAAGGTGTAAGTCTAAGTGACGAAATTTAAGTCTAAGATACAAATTAATTGTTGAATTTAAAATTAAAATAATCGAAATTTGAACATTTTAAATAAATATATCTCTGGTTGAATCTTTGAAGGTGAAGTTAGCAATCAAGAGTAAATTTTTAGAGCGGCCTAAACATTTTTTTAATAAACAGAATTTATTAATTTCGAATTCCTTTAATTGCTATTACTTTATGCTGGAGACTTCCGCAATGACGGATATTGACAACAGCATTGAAAAGCTGATGGGAATCGATGAATGCTACTGTACAAAAATATCAGTCACCACCGGGAATCAAACCACGGACCTCTCTTATTAATTAATTTGTTTAATGTGCTTAATTCACATTCAAACGTCAGTTATTGAAATGTACAGCCCAATATTAATTACTATTGTATTGATAATCAACCCTGGAGTTCATTACTACATCAGTTATTACTGGATTTTTCATCGACTTTCTCATTCTAAACTCGACAAAGTATAATTAGCCACCATTTCCCGGCTGTGTTCTCCTATCTAAAAGGCTACTCAAGTTGTCCTGTAAATTTTCATTCTTGCTAAATGACTATAAGCTGTGATATCATACCTATGAAATAAGATCTAGAGTATCTTCTTACGCGATTTTTTTCTTAAATAAAAGATGTCAAATGACATAAAACACTGAAATAATGGATTATATTGAATCTAACTACACAATATAATGGCTTACCTAACGCAATAATGCAGTACCAGTGCACTCTATGATTCAATATAATCTCAATTTTGTAGCTATTTTTGTTGTATTCTTGGCCATTATGTTATTTGAAATAACAAAAAAATGAAAAATCTTTGTTCCGCGGAGTTAAGACTGTAAAGTCCTACTCAAGTACCACCCAACCTTATCCTATTTGATGTTTTGTATTAAAAATTCAATATTCTCTGATAATTTTGTTGTTGAACGATAATCAACAAAACCTAATTTTCAAGCGAATTGACTTTGTAATATGGATTCCAGACCATACATTTCACACTCTGTTTAAATAGGATAGCGTTTACAACAATATCGCTAAACTATTAAGACATATATTTGAGTACCATAGTTGGGAACAGAGTTTGTAGTCTGGCAGAATTTAATTCGACTAGGCGGCTGATTTCAGATAATAAAAATAATTCGTTTCACTCATATCGATCTGACAATCATGATGTACAGGATTTCTAGCCTATAGAACCTTCTGGACCTGTAATACATTGTCGTTACAGTAATAATGTAATGTTTTTTTCAGAGAATGTTGCCCAATATAAGTGAGTGAAAATCATTATAGTTTTGTAAGATGGATTCCAGACCATACTGTTCTCTGCTGTAAAATCACTTCCCGGTGGTTCGGAACCCACCTAAAACTGTAGGTCCAACTAATCAATCATCATCATCATCATCGTCCAACTCATTACCCACGCACAGGTCTCATACCTATGTGGGCTTCATCCTTCTAAAAACAATTCCACACAAATAGCATTTAGAATAGGATAGCGTTTATAACAATATCGCTACACTATTAATGTAAATAAAATATGAACTAGGTCATAAATTACTTAAAATGTATTGTTCAAAAGTAACCAAACCTTGAAGAGGCCTAATTAAAACTATTTTCACTCTGCTATTTTCGAACCCTCTCACCTGATTGGGGTATAGTCTGGTACCGTACTTAAAAACGAATTTTAAAAGGAGAAGGAGGCGTTTTCTAACAACAATAATTCAAGACTTTATGTTGTAGCTTGTTCATTCAAAAGGGGGATCCGGGGCACCCTACCCCCCGAAATGTTTTTGGTAATAATTCCACTAAATTCACATTTTAAGCGATTCAAGACGTCTTTTTGTCTCTTTTGTTGAAAATTATTGTCAGAGCTTGTTAAAATTCCAATTTTTTTTTGTTTCTGGGTCTCTCGGGGATCTATCCCCCTAATTCCCTCTCATCATAGTTACTCCACTGAAGAGAATGGAATATTTTTTTCAATAATAGCTATCCTATTATTGCTACAAATATTCAATACGTATTTTAACGATTTCCTATTGAAGCCTTATTTTTTTAGAAGGAGCTGCATTAGGGATGTAGATGGGTTCTGGAGCCAGTCCTGTTAGTACATTGCTTTTAGAAGACCTGCACTGACCTTTTGCATAAAAATTCACAAATTAAAACAATTTCAATCTACATGTAAAAGCTTTTATTCCGCTGTAACTACAAACACAAGTAGCAATAGAACTAAACTGTAAATTCCCTGCATTCTGATTAGAAATAAACTATAAATTACAGAAAGAAATAAACTTAGAAAACAACATCAGCTGCAGTATATCTAACTGATGAAGACACTCGTCAGTGACAATAGTATAGTGTAACAATGTATTCACTGTATCCAAGAAATAAGTAAGAGTCAATTTAGTGAAAATTATTATAAAAAGAATAGTTGACAGTCAACAAAGTGGATAATCATCAGCTTCACAATAGTATAAGTGAATCAATTTACTCATGTTTAATTCTTGAACTTGAAACTTTTATATTTTGATTGAATTAATAGTTTCAAGCAAAATTTTCATTTTATTTTTAATTATAATTATGACCTATTCGAAACCTATTGCCTACTGAATATGATCGCGTACCCGAACAGGAAAAACTCACAGTTGAGGTAATTTTTCAGAAAAGAGTTGTTTATGTCTGTTTATAGAGATGCAATAGCATTTAATTTAATTCAATGAAATTAAGCATACAAGATACGTAAAAATACATAGCATGCAAATTTGTGTAGCATGAGAATCCAAATAGATTCCTTCAAAGAACAAGAATTTTTCAATCTTGATGTCACAATATTGTAATTCTGCGCCTAGTATTTCTGCCTAGAATTTTTATGTTACTTGTAAGAACAATCATATTGGTTTGTTCCATTATATCTTATTTTAATTATTGTTGATTACTTTACATATTGCTATTTGTAACTTTATTATGGCAATAAATAACGTCTATTTATCAATAACTAATAGCAAGTGTATTTCCATGTGAAAATTTTATTCATAAGCTACGCTGTCGAAGCTTCTGTTCAGAAGTGAAATTTCATACCTATAGCATCTCCAATATAAGTGAGTAAAAACAATATATTATAAAAGTGAAATACAGTGTCAGTTTTGATATTAGATTTTATATATACCAAGTAGAGCCCAACTGTAATCTTGCGCTCTCTTCATTTTAAAAATAATTGAATAATTGCTTAAACAGTGCTTATATGATTGTCCAACTACAAGCAAAATTTTCGTAAATAAGTTGTAATTGAATTTTGAATAATTTGGCACAAACATTTTCTCTTATAAAACGTTCTTCTTAACCACATATATAATAATTATAAGCTTATCCTGGATCACATTAACACCAAAGTTGATTTTATTGCCTCCTTTTCATCGATGATCTGCAGGATTGCAATATACCATTGAGCATCCCGACATTGGCTGATAGAGATGAGGTGTGTTACGAGTCAATGGCTGTGCTGTAGGAAAGGTGCTGGGACAGTTGAAAAACCTACAAAATCACACGAAACCTGATTAGCTGCAATAACACTGGCAACAGAAGTTGTGAAATCGCTGCACTGGACATACATTGGTTTATAGAGGTCCATATACAAAAATAATGCACTTCATAAGATATAATATACAAAACGATTACGGGGACAATAATTGTAATATTTTAATACTGTGACTGTCTCAAAATAAGCGAAAAAAGCTTGATAACAGGTCCAGAAAAGCAGGCTTTGTTGCAGAAAATGTATTGATTTATAATTTAGTTTAATGACATAATTAATTTATATTACATATTAGTGGAAACAAGATGGATCTTCAACATCATAATTTCTTTTATGTCTATTTAATAAAGATTACAAAATATTTGAGCTATCCCTTTCTATTTCCTCTTTCTGAAATAAGAAACAGAAGGGTCACTGTAGTCTAATGGCCAAGATGTCTGACCGGCAATTGGGAGGTCCGTGGTTCGATTCCAGGTGGTGACAAAATATTCTTGGGTAGTAGCGTTCATCCATTTCCATCGGCTATTCAATGCTGTTGACAATATCCGCCATTGCGGCAGTTTTCAGTATAATGAATAGCACTTTGAGGAATTCGAAATTAATAAATTATGTTCTACAATATATTTTTCAGTTTAACAAATTGTCAGTTCCTTCATAACAAACTTAAAATAATTTGCAGTATTCAGAGTTTAAATTTATTGTGGTCTTTTGTATAATCTAAAAAATGTGTATAAACTGAGCTAAAATTTTTATGAGCTGAAAAATATAATAAAAGAAGTTACAAGTTCATAGCAACAGTCATTAGTGGGATCGTTGACAAATAAAGGCAAAAATATCTTCTCAGGTTTGAAGAGGAATACTCTTGGCATTATTTCATGCTACTATGCAGCGACGGTGACTTCATAGAATTATTGTGGGGAGGGGGGCAAGGTCCACCAGAAGGACAGTGGCTTAACTAGAATTTCAGTATGGGGGTCCGCTAATTAATTAGTAAAAAATTCATAATATGGATTTTATTTGTGTCATTTATATTCAACCCATTACTCCCAAAGAAAATTGTAATTGTGAATTGGAAGTGTATTGACAATGGGTGACTCCAGTCAATGACTTAAGTTTTTTCACAAATTTGATATTCAGAGCAGTAAAAAATCATTCAAATATAGACACAGTTTTTGGAATATCACTAGCCATTCAGGCGCAGTGTAGGCCTAATCACAACATTTCCACATATGACTTGTCATTAGAAAGTTAGCCTATATAATAAATAGTGAATAGTGAATAATAAATAAATAAATAAATCTAATTGAAACAATCGAATATTGAATAGTCCCAATTTTCTCATTATTTTTCTAGTATTTCAAAATTTTTCACTTAAGATTGATGCAAAATAGAAACATAAAATTGGTTTTGAATTGTAGATGATTCTATTTCCTATCGATAAGGTCTGTCTCAATTATCAGATCAAATCAGTCAACAGTTTAATCGCAGAATCGGAAATACTGGGAAAAGCGAAAAATTGTGCTAATTTTTCATCATCCAATAAGGAATTTCGTTCTCTCGACATTCAATAAGGAAATTTGCTCACATTGAAAATAAATCGTTGCAAAATTTATTTATAACGGATGAAAAACAAAATTATGCTATTAATTTGAAACAAATTTCAATTTTCTATCTTTAGTGATTTCCAAGTTGAAATTGAACACCAAGATAAAAATAAGATGAAACAAATAAGATATTTGTTTATATCAGTTGGGTAAGTCATCAACCATAAGTCCTAATTATTGTTAATATGATCAACTGGACATGTGCACGAATCATCAGACAGTACAATAATGCGGGTTGAGCATATTTTTCCTGGTTTTGTTGTGTCGGTCAGTGAGAAAGCCAAACATTTTGTTTTACCAATATAGAGGATGAGAACGTAAGACGATTATTATTAAACCAGAGAAACTTTTCGCATCTTAGACTCAGCTGAATATAATAAATTGTTCCAAATTTCACCTTGGAACATACTGGGCTATATTTTTGGTGTGTTGAAAAGATGGGTATTAGCTATCATTTCCATCAGAAATCATTTTTGTTGGATTGTTGCAAGGCCTTTTTTGAGCTAACTCTACTACTCTATATACTTTTTGGAAGCGATTATTAAACTTCATTGTAATACCACAGTATTATCTATATTAACTGTGATAATACAGAATTCATTCGACAAGTACCAGTAGTACAAATTACATTAGCTAGGCAGCTCTATCGTTTTGTAGGGCGTCTTTGGCCGTAGGCTGATGTAATTTGAAAATTTAGTACTCGACCAGTTTTATCTAATTTTTTTTGTCAAGAATATTGGTGGGGGGGGGGAGCGTATGTACTGACCCCCAGAGTATATATATATGCATATGCTTCATTGGCCATACCCAGAAGTTTGAGTTTTCATATCACAGAAAAAGATGAAAAATAAATAACAAACCATGGTTACATTAGTTTGAGTCAAGAAGTAAACATGAAAAAGCAGCAGAGTAAGTTCTTTGTCATAGAATTAAAATTAACATGAGGAATAGATATTTACATTAGAACATAAATATAATATAGGGGAGAGATATGCGCTTGATATGCCAATTCATATTTGGAGGCCATCAGAGATATCACGGAGCCACTGGCAAGCCTGTACTCCAGCATCATGTACCCCTCTTAACCCCTCGTTGAAAGAGTAAACTGGACAGTTGGAGACAAGATGGTCCATTGTTTGGACTTGGCCACATTCGCAGTGAGAGTCTGAGGTGAATCCCCATAATGTTGTTGACTCAGCAACATTATGGGGATTCACCTCAGACTCTCACTGCGAATGTGGCCAAGTCCAAACAATGGACCATCTTGTCTCCAACTGTCCAGTTTACTCTTTCAACGAGGGGTTAAGAGTAATTATTAGAGAGATTATTAGAATATCACCCCCAGAGTGATTATTAGGGGAACAAAAAGTGCCTTGCCTCCTCCCCTCATGTCGGCGCCTTTGCTAATACAAAACGTTTTACTCAATCTGACCTAATCTTTATTTGATCTTACTCAATACTTCTTGTTCAATTAATTGTTCAACTTTCTAAAGTTTCTAAAGAACTTGTTGCTAATTCAATTCTAAAGATAAAACTGACCTAGTAGTCACACTCAAATTTCATGAATTTTACTTGTCAAAACACACCAACTTTACACGGTCAGTTGCAACTTTCAATTCTTTTGTGACTTGATTCAATTAAACCTGAGTTCTATAAAGTTTCTTTGTGTTCTTCGGAGTTCATTCGAATTTTATCCCCAGAATCAATTTCAATACAAGATTTTTCTATATTATGCAGAGGAAATTTTTGACATCCAGTGCTGTTGGTACCTTGGTCTTAATTATGAATGAATTAATTATTATTAAATATATAATATTATATTTGTATGATAATAAACATATATTCTCTGTTCATTAAGATGATCCTGATGTCCTAAATGCGTCCGATACTACTCACATATATAATACAGTCTAAGACCTGTTGTGAAAGCAGGTTCATAATCGATTACAATAAATACATATAAGCACAGAATGTTTAAAAAAAACATACTGCACTCTGATTCCTCTCATCAAAATAAAGAAAAACGTTTTTTATTAAAATAGGTCCAGGAACGCTTAGTTACAGAAAAAATATGGCTGAAGTTGACAGCTATCCCTATTAATTTACTCATTAAGAAATATCTAGGGCCTTCATCCAGATTACACAGATTTTATATAAAAGTCGAATAAAATATGGAACAAACCTGTAACTACCGCAGCTGTTAATTTATTTTACAAATGACGTAAAAATGGATATTGATTACAATAGGGCTCTAGGGATTTCTAAACGCGTAAGTTGATAGGGATAGCTGTCAACATCAGCTTTCTTTTTATAAACAGAATTTATTAATTTCGAATTCCTTTAATAATTGCTATTACTTTATACTGAAGACTTCCGCAATGGCGGATATTGACAACAGCATTGAACAGCTGATGGGAATCGATGAATGCTACTGTACAAAAATATCAGTCACCACCGGGAATCGAACCACGGACCTCTCAATTGCCGGTTGAGCGCCCTTAACCACTAGACCATGGAGACCTTTTTGGACCAAAAATAAATTCTGTTTATGTATATTTGTCAGTTTATTCAATTGTCAGTCACTTCAAACTTTCTTTTTATTTCTGTAAAGAAGCGTTTCTACGTTTATATGAACTTTATTCTTTATTTTGAGGAGAGAAATCAGCCAGTGTAGTATGATGCATTCCTCCGAAAACTTTCTGTGAAACAATAAATTGTAATAAAAATTATGAAAAGTGTTTCAACGATATATGTACCATAATCGATCTCCCAGGAACATTGGACGAGGAGCCACTACTCCAAGAGAGCTGCAGTACTGTTGTGCTAATATTTCCAACTCGTTGGTGTACTTTCTTTTCCATTTTGTCCGCCTGTTTTGAAACCATATTTTGATCTGAAACAATGGATTTATCGATAATAAATTATCATATATACAGTCAGAGGCGCACCCAGACTTTTGGTTTGGGAAGCTTAACCATCCTACCAGGTATATAAGATATTAGTGATATGGGGGGGGGGGGGGGGAAATTGGGATGTCACATTTAATTAATTAATTGCAAAAATGAACAAATTCACCACCTAAATGAGAGCTCTAGAAGCCTAAAGTGTTCTGAATGAGTACTAATTTATTGATTTCTTATTGATAAAGATAGCTCCACTCTTCTGCTATCTTTATTTCTGTAAATAAGCGTTTCCGAAGAAATAAGCTATGCATTCTGGCAGATTCTTGCCAAATTTGTTCGCTAAAACCTGTATATCTTTTTTTAGGAAAGCCGCGAGCAGTGGCAGGTATCGTTTCAGTCAGGTAAGATGAGCTGCAAATTCCTGGGCCCTCTTTCTAAGGGTCACCGATTGGATCGGCCACCAAGAAAGACTCTATTCTCTGCTATAAAATCACTTCCCGGACGAACCGCGATCACTTTGATACGGACCTTACCTAAAACTGCAGGTCCAACTCATCAATCATAATAACCTACCTCATTATCCACGCACTGGTCTCAAACTTATCTGGGCTTCATCCTCCGAAAATTTTTTTATTATTACTGAGTCAAATGTCTTACAGATCCAGGAGATTATAGAGGCTAGAGATCCTGTATTACATTACATGATTGTCAGGCCGATATGAATGAAACGAATTATTTCTATTATCTGAACCTAGCCGCCTAGTCGAATGAAATTCTGCCAAGCTACAAACTCTATTCCCACCCATGTTACTCGAAATACACCTCTTAATAGTGTAACCATATTGTTATAAACGCTATCCAATTTTAACAAGTGCGAAATGTATGGCCTGGAGTCCATATTAGAAAGTCAATTCGCTTGAAAATGTTTATAAGGATTTCATGACCTGAGGGAAGGAGTGAGCCCCAAAGCCCCCATGTTAAGCCACTGGTTATTAATAACATTATTCTATTTGAAAAGTGTGAAAACATGAAATCTTTCAACACTAATCAGCCTAGAGCACATACTTCAGTCAATTTGCTTGAAAATAATTATCAACAATTTTTTGAGGACCTGGGGTTCTTTGAGGGGAGGGGGGCTTAAGCCCCCTAAGCCTCTCTGGGTGCGCCACTGTATACAGTATTTGCCTAAGAAGGGTATATATTCGGCGAATCTTTATTCTAGTTTCAGTGTATTAACAGTAACAGTTGAAACCGTATTCTCTTGCATTTTTAAGTGGCTTGGACAACATCAGTGTTATTCATCATGGCAATATATTCTTGAAAAAGCTTTAAAACTTAATCTATACTAACATAACACTAAAAATAATGGATTTATATAGTAAATGATTATTATAAGTCTATTAGAAACTGTTTTTTTGATAGAGCAAAAGAAATACTTATCATACTAAAATAATAATAATAATAATAATAATAATAATAATAATAATAATAATAATTGTTATTTAGATGCTGTTGGAGTCATACCTGAGTTTCTGAGAGACGTAGGGCTTTACTAAGTTGAAGTCGTTTTCCAACCGACAAATATTTATTTTTTTCAAATTCAGCTTCCAAAGCCTTTATCTGAATAGCAGTAAATGCAGTCCTAGGTCGTTTCTTCCTATCCTCTTGTTCCGCTTGCCCTGGAAAGAATTTAATCATAAGTAAAATATAGTTCACTCTTTTAAAACAATAGTTTAAAATAACAACATGAATATCTAAGGTATTGTTTACAGACAGACACATGCCAAATAATTAATGCCTTGAAGATAAATATATCATCATATAAAAATATATCAAATACTTAAATAAATAATATTATAATACTTAATAAATATATCAAATACATCAAATAATTAATGCCTTGATAATAAATATATCATCATATAAAAATATTTTTAATGGAGATATATGGCTGGATAATTGATTGAATGTAACAATGGGGATTAGGGGAAAGATCACCTAAGAAAGACCCAGAAACAAAAAAAAAAAATTGAAATTTTAATAAGCCCTGAAAGACAACAGTTTTTGACAAAAGAGAAAAAAAAGACGTCTTGAATCGACTAAAATGTGAATTTAGAGGGATTATTTTCAGAAAATTTCTGATGGATTACCTCGGATCTTCTGAATGAACAAGCTACATAAAGTCTTGAATTATTGTTAGAAAACCCCTCGTTCTCCTTTTAAACGACATTTTTAAGTGCGGCACTGTACTGTATCCCAATGAGGTGAGATGGGGGATCAAAAATAGTTTCAAGTAGGCTTGCTTTAGAGTTTGGCTACTTGAACAATGAATTTTTAGCACGAGAGTTCAGACAATATTATGACTACATTTTCGTGGCAATTTTCGAAGAGATGAATGATGGCAAATGGGCAAATGGAAAGCAGTTTTTCTAGGCCATTGATTATGAAATAGAAATTAAGCAGTTTTTTATCACCGGTAGGTTATTCTATTTATTTCAATTGATTAGTCCGAACTTGTTCGCCATGAAAAAGTCCCAATTATTAGTTAGTTACTTGTACAAACAAAAAGGAATTCAAGAGTACCGAGAAAACCCCGTTTTCAAAGAGTACGGCACCGAAGTAATATTATAATTACAATTTTGTTAATAAAAAAATAAAGTTATAAGAAAATAATCAAGTATCGAAATCGTAACACGTGAAGATAAGTTACTCGTAAGAGTTGCAAATCCTCAAAAGAAGGAATATTATCGATCTGAAGGCTATGCTTTTGTAGATTTTTTGAATTAGATTAGTAGGCTATATTTCATTCATGAAAATTTACTGAAAAAATGTCTTAAACACGTTAAAGAAACAATATTATTAACATCAGAAAGTTAGTAATAAGTCTTATCTTTAAAGCAAAAAATGATATTGAGTAATGAGAATCTAAATGATGGATTTGCATAAAATGGCGAAGTTTGGACAAAGTTAGTCCACTCTTAGAGACAGTTAGTTAAATTAGATGAGATAGAGATTAATTATTGAAGATAAGAAGAGGAGTTTTAAAACTATCCCTGAAAAAGGAGACTTAAGAAGTTCTTGATGACTTGTGAGTTAGATGAGATTGAGAGTTGGTTCCATGTTATTCAGTAGGCCAGTAGCCTCTGCTTTGTGCTGTTCTCCTCAATATAATATTCTATATAATATATAAACTAATATTAATATATAAACTCTATATAATATTCAAAACTAATTTCTTTTTATAATTATTATTGATAATTTTACTTGAATGTTCACTATTCAGTTTTAAATGACTCAAGCAAACAATTGCTTCTTGCTTATTTTTATTTTTTCCTCATTGAAAATTAGACATTATAACTCCTGGGTGCGGACGGAAAAATTTGTTGTTTGCGCCCAGTAATTTTGCCAATGATTTGTAAGATCAATGATATTATTTTGTTTCATCTGTACTTCGTTTTGTATTTAATGTATTTGTATTGATTTTTTGTAAGTTTTTTTTTGGCAATAAACATTAACATTCATTATAAATAAAATTTCAACTCGTATTCCAAAAACAATTAATGAAAAATCTTCACTGCAATAAAAAGAATTTCAATAGCTAATAAAATACCTAATAAACTATACGCCGAGACATATTATGACCAAAGGTCAATTTCTCATGAAAAGCAATCTTAAAGTTCAGTCACTCATTGAAAAGCTTTGAAATACAATAAACAATATTGCACATGTGTGGTTATTAATTTCAACTGTATTATTTGGTTAAAATCTCTAATCTTGTTAATTTAAACTCCACTCGAGTTTGAACTACAGACACAATTTAAACTCAGACTGAGAAAACGATTTTCAAGTTCTTCTCGATTTTAATCCACAGAACTTTCAAAATTGGTTTGAGCTAAAGGCTCAACTTACAGGCTTACTGTGCAGTAGGCCTACTGAGTTTAGGGTTCACAAACAGATAGGCAGGGGTGCCCAACCCCCCTAAGCCTCATGACGCAACCCCCGCCCTAAATTTAGCAACACCACCCATAAATTAGGCCCCCCTCCAAAAAAATGCGAAAAAAGCCCCGCGTATTCTTTCTAAAATTAAAAGAAGATTTTTATAACTATTGAAAAAATTCAAACCCAGACGATAATAAACAAAATGTATGTATATTTCTTGAGATTCTTTACATAAGTAACATATTTTTGTAAAGGTAAAAAAGAAATATCAATGAAATGAATATATGAACTTCTGCTCAATAAACTTAATTGCAAAAGAACTAAATAAGAATTTGAACCTAAATGGTTTTTAAACAATAAAATATTATTACAAATACACATTGTTCAATAAAAATGAAATACCTATAAGTTTATGTTTGGTGTACCAATTACAAAATAATTCTACAAAGTTGTTCCTTTAAAGGAAGTGAAAACATTGAGTTAATAACTTCATTTGTAAAACACAAAAATTCAAAATACTTAGTCATTTATTGGACAGTAGTTTTAAAGAACAGGTTATTCACTTGGTGTAGTATCTTGGGAGAATTTATGTATGGATGAAGTACATGAAAGGCACACATTTCATGTATAGTTATTTACAACACACAATCGAAATAAGTGTCTTTCAAAAACAAAATAAAGACATAGTTATGAAAAATACTGAATTTTTAGTATTTAGTAAGTTTTGCTATAGCAGTTCTTACTTATTAGTAAGTAGTTATCGTAAAATACATGAAAAACATAAACAGTTTGAAGTCAAACATTTTAAATTTGTTGGCTGTGACCATCTACAAGTTAGCTAGGCACCTTCTAAGCTTGTTAAATCTATCTCTCTAAACCCCACATAGAAGTTTTTGTCTTTGGGATGAGGAAACAGAAAACCTTTCAATTATTTCTTCGTTAGAAATAGACTCAAGTACATCTTTTTCTGCAGCTAGAACCATTAGATTGGACAACCATGAGTCTCCCATAGCTGATCTGAGTCTGTTTTTGATCATTTTAAATCGACTTATTAATAATTATGATAATTTTAAATCGAGAGTAAAGTTGTATAAACCACTTTCAGAGCACTCGCTTAGCGTCTTGCTGAGTTTGAATAATAACTTCCTGCACAAATCCTAAACATAACTGTTTTAGCTAATTCATATTCAATTGTATAATAATAATTATTATAATTTTCTTTTCATTGATTGACATTCTATCTGTTGACTTCGTAGTATATTTTTGAATGTTGTCACGTTAAACACGGTTTCAATCAACTTTACGCCCCCCCAAAACGTTTTTTGGAACCCCCCCCCAAGAATTTCAATGACGCAGTCTGCGTCATAGCCCCCCCCTGTGGGCACCCCTGAGATAGGCCTATACGGTAGTAAACTGTCGCTTAGTTTAAAGAGACAAGGTTAAACTCAGTTTACAGTTCTCTGCTGTAAAATCACTTCCAGGTGGTTCGCAATTCACCTGAAACTGTAGGTTCCCAACTCATCAATCACCATCCTCCTCTCATTACCCATGGACTGGTCTCACTTATGTGAGCTTCATCTTCCAAAAAAAAAGCTGATCGGGCCTGAGTATTTTTCTCACTTTGTGGCAAATGAAGATTGCCCAAACTAAGAACCAGATTTTAATTGTCATCAATACTGTATTATTTGAATAGAATTATTTATTATTAAATTATGCTCGTTGGACTGAAACCTGAAACAAACGTTGAGATCTGCAGTCACCTACAGTCACCTACAGTCGAAATCAGCTCTGGCACTGTTAGGAAATAACGCGAAGGAGAAGAGCTCGTTCATATCGAGTGACAGTTCGTGACAGTATCCACAGTGCTATTCCTATTCCACGTATCAAGTGTGATTGATAATAGCCGAGACAGACATTATGCTTTCTAAGTACTCAGTTTATTAATGAGTTTATTAACCGTTCATTAGTCATTTTTTCATTTAGTCATTGAACAGTTAATTGTTCCTGGATTTCTTGTTCCATGACGAACTGCGTTGTTAATATTAACTTTTCATGTGAAATTTAACGACTTGCAGTTAATTGTTAATTGGACACATCATTAAATTATTAATCGGCCTATTGACAGTTACCCATTTGTTTTGTACAGTTATTAATCTTGTTATAGAAATATTATTTCTATATTATTAGTTGAACTATATTATTAGAACTATATTATATTATTTGAACTATATTATATTTTCTATATTATTATTTCTATAATATTATTAGTTGAACGTTATTGAACAGTTTGTTTTCTACATTGATTTTCTTGTGTGATAAATAACTGATTAGTGTGTGTTTTGAGTTAATTGTGTAAATAAAGTTTGAGTGATACTTTCAAGTGATGCCTGTGTTATTTTAGAGATAGAACCCGTAACATTATTATTAAAGTATGCTCATATGAGATATGCAGTCACCTACAGTCGAAATCGGCTATGGTACTATAGGCCTATATACATAATTGTTGTGTCATGGAGTGTGAGCGTATCCAGACATTGAAAATAAGCATAATTTAGCGAGCTATTTGATTTGAAATGGATATTGACAGCAATTGCGGCTGTGATGAGAATAGGAGGAAAGGTTTCCTCTCATCCACACTTACTAGTCTATGCAGAGCTGTGCGTTTATTTTGTCAAGGAAACATTTGTTTCAAATTAGAGACGGACTGTTAGGTTTGT
Source organism: Conomelus anceps (assembly GCA_948455865.1). NCBI lineage: Eukaryota > Metazoa > Arthropoda > Insecta > Hemiptera > Delphacidae > Conomelus > Conomelus anceps. The sequence goes on along the minus strand of OX418222.1, from coordinate 54,505,809 downwards.
TTGTATAAATAGAGTGGCGTTTAAAATGTAGTCGTATTTCTCTAATATAATTGGCGGCTATGTCCGCGCCAGCCGCCAGGCGTTAACGAGAGTGCTGTCTTTGATGTGCACCGCTCTTCCCTTCTCCCATTTCGGCCATTAATCTCTTTCTAATAGTCGTAATGATGCGTCTATTTTCGCGTCCGCTGCTGCTCACGTCTTCCAACCCCTTTAACGTTCCACTAATTTCTAAGTAATCGGCGAGCAACAGCCAGCTATTTTGAGGTGGACAAATTTCACCTACAATATTCAACACTTATTCCGACTGACTAATTTCATCAATTATTCTCCTTCTCCGATTCTAACACCTTTTTCACAATAGTTCTTCTTAAGACAAGTAATTAGAAGACAAGATAGTGTTCACGCGCATCTCCGCTCATATGTCGAGCCCTGTCAGCTGATGCAGTGACGTCATCAGGGTCTCTTTTCTATGTATTTCTATGTATAACTATATATTTTATTTAGATTGTATTAGAAGAATCAAGAAGACAAGGTAGAGTTCAACAGCATGATGCGCAGTAGCAAGCTAAAGTCTCGCTGATGCAGTGACGTCATCCGAGCCTCTTTTCACGATTTCACCTATCTTTTACATGAAATGAAATGAAATGAAATGAAAATATGCTTTATTAGGCGGAGTTGGGACTTGAGAGTCCCCTCTACCACTCAACCTTGGATGGACTCAACCTTACATGTCAAATTTCATAACTTTATAAGAATTTTTCGCAAAATACAATATGATTTTCAAGAAACTTGGGGATGTCTCCAATGGTTTACGGTATATTTAACTGTTAATCTACGGCATTTTTTACTCTCAAGGTCTTTTTCTCAAAATATATATTATGCTTTTCAAGAAACTTAGACGTCTCCTATGTTTTATGATATATTTAACGGGGTATCTCCGGCATTTTTTATACGATCACACAATTATTAAATTTGGAGAACTCGATAATGTTATAACATGTACCAGGGGTTAATTTCAGTGGGAACGCAAGGGAACGACGTTCCCTTACCTCCCAAGATTATCGGAACGCAAGGGAATCAGTGGCGCACTCAGAAAGTATGGGGGGGGGGGGCTGACCGGGGGTCCCTGAACCAATCAACGGAAAGCTTTTTAAAAATTCCTTAGAATAACCGGTATTTTAAGGCATTACTTTAAGTTTATTTTAGCTCTTTGAATGCAAGTTTTGAATAGGGACTATAGGAATGAATGATGAAACACAGCAGATAAAATAAGATTCTAGGTTTTATTTTGACAAAATCTTTTTATATCAGCTGTCTTACAAAACGAAATTGAGTCTTCTTTGGGTCTTCGTCAGTATGGATAATACACTGTCTCTGACAACTGGAATTTCCCTGGCTAAGCCATTTAGCCTACTCTCAGACATCGTGTTTCTTAGGTATGTCTTGATTCTCCGACGAGTGGAAAAGGAGCGCTCTGCTGTGCTGGTCGATACAGGTAGGATATGGATGTTTGGAAAGATTGTTTTATCACAAATATTTAGAAAATCAATTGCATTGACGTAGTGTGCCTTGTTTCGTTGGAGAAAAGCTTGCCAAACTTCCATTTCTGCCATCAACACGTTTAAGTTGTTGTTTTCCAAATCTTCTTCATAAACTTCAATCAACTTCAAAAACGCCTCTCTAATCTCTTTACTTTCTTCACTATTCTCTGGATAAGTATGAAGCAAGCAATGAAACCCTTTCAAAATGTTCTAGTGCTTTAAGAGACGTTCTTCAATGCAGGAAATAAAACTTTCAATCCAGGGGATAAATTACGTTAATTCTATAAAATTTTTCTGTGCTTTCAGCTGAGACATTGCTTCTGTGTGTCTGCCTCCCAACATTCCTTGGAACACTGATTGTAGTTTCATTCAATTCGGCCATTTTTTGTGCCTCTTGAAACAAGACTGAAAACTCTTCATCAACTTTTTCTCTTAGTGACTTCAGGCTCTGAAGTACATAGTCAGCATAGTTCAAAGCAGCCCAGAGATCCGCATCACTTGACTGTAGCTTTTGACACAATATCAAAGTGTAGCTGAGTAGCTTTTCAGCCGATACTAGAGCTACAATATACTCTGACTGACACATAGCTGTCAAAAGGACATCGGCCCCTGAAGATGTGTCCTTATCACCCCAAACTTGATTTCTTCCAAGAATGAAATGATAGGGTTGTACAGCTCCTTCATGACGAGGACAGCATCGTGCCTTTGAACCCATCTGGTTGGGCATAGCTGTTTGAGTTTTTGTTTCTTAGTTTTTGGTGCTAGGGTTTCAACTTTTCCCTGGAGAACATTTTGCCTCTTTGGTGTTATGATGTCCTCATTTGTTTATGCAATAAAATATTTATTTATTTAAAATAGACCATACTTTTTCAGTAGTGCCAAAACAATTTCTGATAGATCTGACCTCTGCAGCATTTGCAATGGCTATTATTTATTACGTTTTATTTATTTTTTAGTGCATTTCTTAGGAATAGGAATGCAGCTATTTATTTCGTAGTTGTAGTGAAATGTAACTCCCACAAACCAGTATTCAGTATGCGATGTGTCCACTATTGGCGGATTTAAAATTTTTTTTGAGGGGGGCTACAGCCCCTTTAGCCCCCCCCCCCCCACGTGGGTCCGCGCCTGAAGGGAATGCCAATCTGATTCCAATGGCTTCTCGCTTTTTACTCAGAAGATAATCATGCGAAATATTGCGAATAAAGTATTGTAGGCTAGATACTGTCCTGAGCGATACGTGAAGTCTTGGCAGGCGAAGGGACACCATTCTGCACTTGATTGTTGATTCCTGATACAAAGTCAAACAGCGAAGACAGAAAACAACATGAAGACAACATTGCATTGTGGGAACTTTTTTCCTAAAACTCGTTCTCTTTTAATATCTTTTAGGTTTTTAGAATACTAAGTTTTCAAAAACATTACTTTGTGTTGGGAACAAACATTTTCTATGTTTTCTTTTTTATTTACAGTTAGTTTTATATTGTTGTTTTATAGTTTCCACTTTTTAAAATTAACAAACAACTAATTATAGCAACAGTCTAGACATTGCCCTACAATATTGGATTACAAAACCGTGCACCTACTTAATAATCAGCAAATATAAAAACCTTATACTTTTTAAAAATAAAACAGTGTTACTACTACTCTAGCTACAATTCAATGGTTTAATTTAATATTTAGACAATCTAATATTAAAACCTATACCGTATTTCACCTAAGTATTTCGTCATGGAAAACATCACAGATTAATATTTAGGCTATTATTTAACTTTTGTCAAGCATTTCCTTTTTTTCAAGAAGTGTGACTTTGAAGGTATAAAAATTGTTCTGCACTTTTTAAGACAGGCGAAATGTTTTTACAGTTCAAGCTGTGACATTAAAAATAGTTTATAAGCACTTAGACTTACCAGTTTTTCAGAAAATATTCTAAAACATCTGTTTACATATTGCTATGTAGCCTATTATTAGTACAGTACTGTATATAAATAAAAATGTAAAGAAGACTTTATTTGTTTTTATTTTACCATTCATTAAAAAAAAGGATATTGGTTTTGGTTATTGTAAGCTTCATACAAAATGATTGGTGCAAATCGAAACGAGTTTATAGGAAATTAAGAGTAGGCACCGCGATGTTAATGGGGTGGGGCGTAGGGGTGAGGGAATGTTTAACTAGGCCTTATTAGAAAATAGAGCGGGTGGTTTATAGGAATAAATGAGCGTTCCCACACCTAAAATTTTAGAAATTAAGGTCTGGCATGTACATCACATCAAGGATAGTAACCTAAGGATAGTAACCTAATTCTCGGGTATTCAAGTTATTTTATTCGTCTATAAATTCATTTCAACTTATTTATAAGTACCGTACTGCAAAAATTAAATATTCAATTTTTTATGGAAATTGATTGGATAAAAAGATATTCAATTAACCTTAATCAAATAATTGATCTTCAACTAATTACTATGTGCTAACTAAAATAGTCTAGTATCCATTTCTCCAATAAATTTTCGTTAAAAATTGAATATTCAATCTTCCACACGGTACTTGAAAATTCTAATTCTAAAATTTTTATTTCAACAGAATTTATTAATTTCGAATTCCTTTAAGTGCTATTAGTTTATACTGAAGACTTCCGCAATGGCGGATATTGACAACAGTATTGAACAGCTGATTCCAGTAACCAAAAATGATAAGCGTATTTGGAACTGCTTTCATTTTCGAGCTGATTCAAGAGTAGATCAGTTCACAGTACACTATATTATATTGAACGGAAAAAAGTAGAATTTAATGTCTCTACCTAGAGAATACATAGTTGTAAGTACTACAAAACAAAAAAACTACACAGATATATAGCAAGGGTAAGTTTTACCAACTATACAAATGAGTTGTGCTCTAAACAAGAAAAACAATGTTGAAAGCCATAATAGATTATAACAATGAGTATATAAAACACAAACACTACAATAACAATGCAAATGAAAAACGACATTTATACAACTAATAATAACAAAACACTAACAAAGGTGGATCTACATACTGATCAAAAATATTGAACGTCTGTAGCAACTTCTCTCTCTGTTCAAGTGACTTTATTGAATATAAATGAATACTATCAATTTTCTCCCTATTCAGGTTTGACATCGATACTAAGATTTGGTTTGAGGGATAAACTATGTTATTTATATATTTATTCAGGTGCTGAGCTCTAAATTCTTTATATATCTGACATATGATGAAAAAATGTTCGCGTGAACAAAATACAACTTTGAAGTCATTCATGATTCAGGACCTGTCTATTTTTCATGTATTCTGTACTCAAACTAAACTGTAATGATGTATTTTCTGCTGTTTGATAAATTCTAGTCTATTCAATCTATAGAAAGATGATTTTGGAGATTTCATGCAGATATTTGCAATCCCCTTGATATATTGACATTCTCTAGTCATATTTGTATGGATGGTGAACCTGCAGTTTTAAGTGGGCTCCGAACCACCAGATAAATGAAAATTAACCAGATTAAAATCTTAACGTGTGTTTTATTTGCCCTCTATTACATCAACTGTTTATATCTAATTTTTTTGTAGATTACGTCTTGGAGACTCTAGTTAAGGAGTAGAAGACAAGCCAGATTAACAATAATTATATTTTCTTATACACTAGTTACCTAATTACTATATGAATTAGTTGAGGTGAGGCTTAATTTTGATATGAAAAGAACTCTTGTACACTATAGAAAGTTTTATCAGCTAAATATTTTTTCAATTGTTTTTTAAATATTTCTATATTTTCAAGACTTACAAAAACTGCGGTAGCTTGTTGTAGAGTTTCCTACCACTATAACTAGGGTCACTATTATGAGTTGATAATTTAATTAGATAACAATGTTTGTTTGGATTCTGTATTTGTGTATATGTGTGAGATTAATTGAAATTGAAATTCGTTACAGATTACGGAGAGCGATTTTTTAAGGCAAAAAGTAGTATGTGTGTCAAATGATGACTATAGGCGAAGCATATGAGTAGTTGACAGTATTAGAATAGTGGTTGTTTCTAGGTTTAGAGATTTAACAAGCTAGTTAGTAGCGTCCATAAAAAATGTAGATGCAAGACGCAGGGAGGCAGGGAGGCAGGGAGAAGACGACAGCGGAAAGTGTCTGTGGATGTGAATAACACACGTGTTGTCAGACAGCACCTGATGGATGTCCCTTGCCTCATCCTGTCTCCATTCAGCCCTCAACCGTGCAGTGAGGCGCCTTTAACCATGTTTGCGTTACAGATCAGTTGCCATCAAATCGATGCTCTCTCCTCTCCTCTCCTCTCCTCACCTCTCCTCTTAAATCATTACCCCAAAAGCTAGTGAGAAAGAGAACCTAATGAAGCTTCCGGAGGCATCAGCCACCTTTCCTACGGGTTCATTGGCCATTTCGATGACATGAAACAACACTCATTATAATTAATCATTATAATCATGACTTTAAATAATGCCCCAACTACTATAATAATACAAGTACAACTTGACTTAGATGAATTAGATATTACTTTTTTTTTGGACGATGAAGCCCACATAGGTCTGAGACCTGTGCGTGAGTAATGAGTTGGATGATGGTGATTTATGAGTTGGACCAACAGTTTTAGGTGGGTTCCGAACCACCGGGAAGTGATTTTCAGCAGAGAACAGTGTCTAAAATATACTGAAAATATAGTCGATAATATTGCACATCTGAGAAAGTTGCATAAAATAGTTCAGAACCAGTTTTTAAAATGTATTTTTGACTATTTCAGTGGCATAACAATCCCCCCAGAGATCCACAAACAAAAGAGATTTTGGAATTTTAACAATCCTTGAGAGACAATATTTTTTGACAAAAGAATCAAAAAGACGTCTTGAATCGCTCAAAATGTTGTTTCAGACTGATTATTATCAAAACGTTCAGTACCCCTGAACCCACTTTTGAATAAACTATAAATGTACCTTATAGTCTTGAATTATTGTTAGAAACCCCTCCTTCTCCTCTTATGCTATATACTATATAGAGCCTCGAGCCTATGCTCCCCCCTCCCCCATTTCATCATTGGTCATCCCCCTCCCCACCTACCCGCTAGTTTCGCCACTGAGCTAATAATTCATCCAATTTTGATGGAAGAAGCGCCTCGGGTCTTATGTACACCCATATAAAAATAGATTTATTCGACGATGGTAAAATAAACAACAGGTGAAACTCACTTGCATGGAAATCTTCATTTGTGCAATCCATCTCCGCCTCGTTGCCAGCATTGGATGCATTATCAACAGTGGATTTTCCATCCTCATCTGAAAAGCAAAGAAAATTCTCAATTATTGGAAACTGTACTAATTAAATTGGTTTAGAATAAAAAGGTAAATTGAATTAGTATGATGATATGATCTTGAAGATCCATCTTGTTTCCACTAATATGTAGGTACTGTGGGTCGTCTGACGATGCTCTAGACAACAGAGCGAAACGGCCGTCACGCCATAACGTGAGTTAATTTCCATTTAAAAGTGGGTTTTTTTAAGTTTATATTATGAATTAGTATGGTCAGCGATTGTTTTAGTTGTCACAACCACTTAAATCTAAAAAATCTAAGCCTTGAAGATGAGTCTCAACAACTCGAAAACGTTCGACCAAGTGTGAGTACATTTATTATATATTCACAATCTAAAACTGACTGCAAGTCGTTAAATTTACAACAAAAAGTTAATAAATCTAATTTGTTGTGGCAAAATTACATCTGCATTATTCATCTTGGATATCTATCACAATATCACCATCACCAACACTAAGAATATTTAAATATAGGCCTAATATAATGAGTAACAGGTTATAATAGGCTACAACCAAACCAAGGATAGCTTTCATGATCAAATCTGATTCCCTAAAACTCTTGCAACAGTTTCAGTTAAATTAACCTTGAGAAATACAAATATTTAGGTAAGTACGACAATGTGTTACAAAGCTGGAAAAATAGAATTTTCTTGATTATAATAGCCTATACTCTTAATTACAGTATAATGTATCTAATATTGATGGAATTGAACGAGTACGCTAATCTAAAAACAATCTTCAAGTGATAAAAGGTTGTAAGCCCAGCACTACTTTTTTTTTTTTTTTTTTTTTTGAGGATGCAGCCCACATAGGTCTTAGACCTGTGCGTGGGTAATGAGTTGGATGATGGTGATTGATGAGTTGGACCTACAGTTTTAGGTGGGTTCCGAACCACCGGAATTACTTATCGTAATCGAAGTGTAGGCTACGGTATTTTAGGTTTTTTTTTTGTTAAAAAAATGTTATGGTATTATGTAGCCTAATACATACACCGGTATATTATTCAATTAAGGTGAATTTAGCCCAAGTTTGCTCCTGTTACTGTTTGCCTACCATATTTCATTGAATAGATATTCAATTATTTTATTGCTTCTTCTGTTTCTTGATCTATGTATGTATTAGTGATACACATCACTAATGATGATGTATGTATTAGGGAAGTGATAACCGTGAGCCGTAGCTGGTATCTGTTCAAACAGATAAATATAAGCTGCGTTCTTCCAGGCACTCTTTGTAAGGATGACCGATTAGATTGGCCAGCAAAAAGACACTGTTCTCTGCTGTAAAATCACTTCCCGGTGGTTCGGAACCCACCTAAAACTGTAGGTCCAGCTCATCAATCACCATCATCCAACTCATTACCCAGGCACAGTCTCAGGCCCATGTGGGTTTCATCCTCCAAAAAAAAGAAATTATTTCTATTTATATCACATATTCATCTTTTGCCATATGCTGAATGAAATAAATAAACACTGAATAAATATGATTGGATGAATTTTTTTTTAGGATGAAGCCCACATAGGTCTGAGACCTGTGCGTGGGTAATGAGTTGGATGATGATGGTGATTTATGAGTTGGACCTACAGTTTTAGGTGGGTTCCGAACCACCGGGAAGCGATTTTCAGCAGAGAACAGTGTCTTTTTTGCTGGCCAATCTAATCGGTCACCGTTACAAACAGGACCTACGAGAACGCAGCTTATCTATCTGATTGAACAGATACCTGCTACGGCTCGCGGCTATCACTTCCCTCACTTGAACATCAATCATTAGTTTATAGTATTGGAAATTATCAATAAGGGATAACATGAGTAGGTTAATGAGCTCAAAAACAGTTTAACACAGCTAAAATCTGAATATGTGCTTCCAAATCTCAAGTGTGCCTCTGTGATGGTTTATCAATTATATTTGAATGCGATAATGATGTTTATCTTCAATAGTTGAATGTTAATTTTGAGAAAAAACATAAATACATTGAAAAAAGTTCAAACTAGAGTCTGACTCATTGAATTTGCTTGTAATCCATGTGAAGATCACAGTGTATCTTTTGATAATAATTAATGGGATCTCACTTACTGACATTAATCAACTTGAAAATTACGAATTATTTACCACAGATCTGAAATGCACATGACATTCTGATATTGACAGTCACTTTCAATAGATATTTTAAGTTTCAATGTGGTTGAAAAATACAATGCTTTCCAAAATCATTGATGAATTATTGGAACCCTATGAGCCTATGAGGGCACATTTTTACTTGAAAGTATAGAAAACCTTTTTCAATATCTAATTAATAATCATGAAATATGAAATAATGAAATTTATTCCTTCATAAACAATCACAATAATTTTCAAAATGAAATGCAGGAATTCTTTTGGCTACATTTTCCAGTATTCGTGGTACAAAAATAAAAAATAAAAAATATAATTAACAAATAAGAGTACACTTTATCTGAGTCCAAACTCGCTTAAAAATTTCCCTCGATCACAGCCACAAGAGCTATCACCCACTCACATCAATGAGTGGCTCAAATAATTCAAACTCTGCATTGAAATAAGCCAAATTTTAAGTTTTTTTTTTAAATAAATTTAAACATTCAGATGATTTTTTATTAAACGGTAATTGGTTGAAATATTTTGCAGCGATATATTGAAATGACTGTTTAAATACAGATTTATTTACTTCAGGCAGTCTAAAAATCCTTTGTGAAATTCTTCTCGTTTGATAAAATAGATTAACAGTACCACTCCTAATGAAAAATAATTTAAAAATAATAAACTCAAGAACAAACAGATGTTGAATAGGTAACACTCTCAAGCTCAAGGAACAATACAGCGAAAGAGCGGAAAGAAACTATCTCTTATATTATGCCTTTTCTCTCACAAATTAATGAAATGTGCGGGACTGACTTTCAGTCTTCCCGTAGGGTAGGCCTAAGTCTGCGCTTGTTTTTTCGCGATAGGCTACCATCGAAATAATAAAATAAGAATGACGAGTCCGATCGCCTCTGTATTTTAATGCTTCTGTAGAACGACTTACCTGGTGAATGTGTCAGCGATAAAAGTGTATCGATGGAGAATGGTGTGGCAGTGGTTTTTTTCACCGGGGCTCTTGCTCCACCGATATTACTTGAACATTCACTTGTACTTGGGTCTGTCATACCGCGCCACTGTGATAATTTAGTTTCTCCAACAATTCCGAAGTTATCTTACAGTTAACAGTGAAATCAATCACAGGAACTTGAATAACAAATTACAATGTAAATAGATAATTTTGTTGAGCGACGACGGTTCCTATTTTTATTTAGAACGCTATCTGCGCGAAACATACAAAAAACGAAGCATCAGGATTGTATACAGAGTTCAAAGATTTAGAATCGACCATCATCACTTGGAAGCAATATAAAAAGTGATAATTAAGTCGCGCACATCAGATGGTAATCGAGTAGTATGAAGTAATCAAGTAAACCAGTTACGTTTCAATACATTTTAATAATAGCTCGTATTATTATAATTAGTAAAGTATACACAAATAACTTGAAATTCTACAGTTAATGCTTAAAATGGCTACCTCATTCAGTACTAAACGCATGAATTTCTGCTCTTGAGAAAACGACTTGTTCACAAAACAGTAAACTCAATTATTCTACAGACTTGAAAAAGCCAGTATCCATTTCAATGATGTCTAGATTTGCTGTCGACACTACCTTGCAAAAGCCACCATACTCAATTCAACGAAAAAACTCTTTGTGATCACTCTGTATATTGTCAACACATTGACCAATATGCCATTCGTGCCATGAAGCGCGACATTGAAATGAGAACATGAAATATGAATACAATTATTTTTAGCTTTCCTTTTTATTATTTATTAAATAAGGAGTATCAAGTATCAAATCACAAAATGGGAGTATAGTAACATAATAATGGGCAAGATAGTAATGGAAAAATAGTAAGACACAATGGGAGAGATTGTAGGATATAAATACTTCTTGACTTTCAGTAATTTTCAGTAGAACTCCGTACATCACTGACATGATGCTGAATATCATGTGGCAAAGCTTTATTGTCTTGATTTCAATTCACCTCTTTAGGCTACAATGCGTGACAAAGAAAATCAAATATTTACACGAAAATAAATGGAAGAGTGAATAATTTATTTGGAATCTCTAGACTTCACAGTTGCAGTACATATACAAATGCTAATAACCATTCTATTGCACATGATCCTCTCCAAGTCACAAGGCGCCATGTGATGGAACGGATTTTAGCTATAAGGGTGATGTGGTAGACAAATAAGTTATTATTATTATTATTATTTTTATTATTAATTATTGTTATTATTATTATTATTATTATTATTATTATTATTATTATTATTATTATTATTATTGGTGATAGAACTCCTGAAGAGGAAGACGCTAAGTAATTTATGATTCGTGATGTAGGCCTACGATATTTCATTTCTTGGGTTTATTCTTCTTTTCTGCCCAGTACTCTTTCATTCTTTGTGAAAAGTTTTACTTTCTTTCTCCATTCCATCGTGGTCTGTACTGTTTTGGGCGCAACTCTGAGAGGATTTCCCACTTATCTACTTTTTTCTGAAAATCTCTTTGTTCAAGATCTGTTCATTTGTATTGAGTTGAGTTACATCCTTTTTAACATTTTCTATTATTATTATTATCTTAAACTGGTGGAGTATCACAAACTTCTTTTACTATTAGTGCATGAACTTTAGGTACATTTAATTTGAAAATCCTTGAATTGCAAGGTTGACTGAATCGGTGAGGTGAAACAACCCGTTTCTCCACCGAGAGCATCTCTACAACAATGAATGCATACGCAAAAATAAGGTTAAGGACGATCCTACAGTAAGTATTATTACTCCTTAAAATATGGCATACCGCTGTACTTTCATACTTCTTATATTGTATTATTGCTATTTCCTAAGTACTGATTCACGTCTGATGATTTTCAAACTCAATTGCTGGTTGGTTACGAGATAGTAATGTGCTATCTTTATACCAACTATCAATAACTATTTCAAGTATTTGGAAACTGTGATATTTTAGGAGTTGTATAGTGAGTTGGAAGGCTGCAAGAATTAATTTTCTTCCAACTACAGCACTACTGTTTGAAATATTCTAAAGTAGCCTGGACCTAATTCTTTGGCTTTAGGGGCAAATTGAAGCTCATAAAATATTTTCAATAAAAATAAAACATATCCGATAAATTTATTCAGGCCGGAGTCTGTTTAAATAATATTCAAACAGATTCCTCATTTTTTGTATGTAATATATAATAATAAATTAATTTATGCATCTATATATTTATTATTTTTTAATTTTATAATTCAACCAGGGCATTCCAATCTTGAATTAATGCTATGGTTTCTTCTAAATTGTACTCGTAATATAAATTTTAATTTCAAATATTCAATTATTGTACTGTTTGGATGTTTTGTGTCTGCTGCATTTGTAAAGGAACAATAAATATTTCAATATATATATATATATAATATTAATTAAAATTAGTCACCTGGACTAACCATTAATTTTATGCACTAAACTTTATTTTCCAATGTTTGAGTCAACTTTTCACTTTTTGATTCTCGTAAAGGAAGCACCATGGATAGCACGATGACTGGAATCATTCCGAGAAAGATGAAAAAACGTAAATTCATCATGGAATTTTCCAGATGTATAGTTTATCGTTGAAGGAGAATTATCAGGGAGGCTTGATTTTAAAAATTGTCATCCTGAAACCCTATTTCAGCCGACCAAGAGGTAGTTGGTATAATTTAGCATCTTTATAACTTATACAACTCGTGGTATATCTTAGCAATAAATTAAGCATTAGTTTGTGAGTTTTTTGAAATCTGAATAGATGAGCACTTTATTGGACTATTTATTTGGGAAATCTCATCAGCTGATGCAGAATAATAAACTGGGTACGATTACCTATATTGTTTTGAAACGTATTTTCCTGCTGTATTTGTTGATTAATTAATTAATTTGTAGATTAAACCAATAGTGATGAAAAATTAATGTTTATCAATGCTAGTTAATAGCAATTATAAAGTACCGTACCGCGGTAGGCCTATTCAAAAATTAATTCCAAACAATTGAAAAAAAATGAATGAGTAGTTTTGAATCAATGCTAGTTAGTTCTAATTTTCAAGTATTAAAAAATCTAAAGCAATTTTGAATGAAAAACCTGTGTGTTAGCTAATGCACGTTATTGTTGATACTGATAGAAAAAAAGTACAATTTTCTATTCAACTAGAATTTATGGATAGCAATAGTGTGGTCACAATGGACAAGTTGTCTAAATTTCCTTAAAAATTCAATTACTCTGGAAGAGTAATTGGCTAGGCTAAGGCTAAGGCTAAGGAATAACTATCATAAATAAATAGGAGTATCTAGCACTAATAACACAATTTCCATCAATAGAGAAGCTATTAAGAAAAGAACATTTTCTCTCTCTACAACAAACTTATTTATACCATTCAATCATCTGCTTAAAATCATGTTTTCACTTCTAAGTAGGTTGTGCTGGGCATAATATAAATTTAGTTTCACTAGAATGAGAATGACGGATTGGATAAGGCAAATATCTAACTAGATAACAAATAACCATTGATTGAATTGACCCTGAACGTAATTATGTTCTGATTATTTGAAACCCACTCAAATGATGAGGTTTTGTTTGTTATTCTCAAACACACGATGATAGGTATGACCAAAGACAATGAACTAATTACTTCAAATCCTCACTGATATGATATGACACTAAAATAATTGAAGAGACTGAACAGCTAAGGGAAACGCGCGTAATAACGAGTCGACTGCTGCGTAAGTAGGTGATAGACTGAGCAACCTCTCAGACAACACTCTACAGTCAAGCAGTGATAGGGTCTTTGGGGCTGCTAAATTTGGGAACCAATCATTTTGACTTCGAGGGGCGGGGCAACGTTTTTCAGAATGGCTGAGGCACAAGTCCCATTCTTATTCTCCGCCCTAAACTCAAGAAAAACAGATATTATTGTTAAAAAAATCGAATTTAAAAAGAGTAAAATATATTTTAGAAAATATTATCTTCCAGGATGATGTGAAAATTTGCGGAGAAAACTATTTAACTGTGCTCAAGAGCTTTATGGAAATTATATCAATGGGGAATTTAATTATTAAAGTAAAATAAAATTATGTAAGAGAAAAATGGATCCGGCGTAACTATTTTTTTTCTGTAGATTACGTCTTGGAGACTCCAGTTAAGAAGTATAAGACTAGTCAGATCAACAATTATACACTATACACTATAAATAATTACTATATCAATTAGTTGAGGAGAGACTTAATTTTGATGTGAAAGGAACTCTCGTACACTATAAAAAGCTAAATATTTTTTCAATTGTTTTTTTAATATTTCTACATTTTCAAGACTCTTTAAAAACTGCGGTCGCTTGTAGAGTTTCCTACCAATATAACGACTAGGTTATGGTTTGAATAAGCTACTATTGTGACTCACCAAGTGATAATCTCCTCGGCTTCTTGTATTATAATCGTGTACGCCCAGATTTTGGATAATATAATTCGTTTTTGCATATAAAGTAGCTTCATACACATATATATAAGCAGAGTACAGTTAGGAGACCAAGTCTCTTGAACAACGGCCTACATGAATTTAATATATTTACTCTTTCTATACACCTAACCGCTTTCTTTTGGATTTTAAACACCCTATCAAGGTTTTGTTTTGATGAATTACCCCAAACTAAGATAGCATACCTAATATGTGACAGTAAGAGCCCATGGTAAGCTATAAAAAGTAACTTTTTGTCATTCAATCTAGCGAGCTGTCGCTCGGGGAGGTACCCCCTACCAGAGATACCCCTCGTACCCCCCAGAGAGGTAGAAAATAAATTTTGGAATTTTAACAAGCCCTGAGAGACATTGATTTTTGGTAAAAAAAGACGTCCTGAACAAAAATGTGGTTATGGAGGGATTCTCTTAAAAAGAATTTGGGGCGGTACCCCGGACCGCCCCTTTTGAATGATCAAACCACATAAAGTCTGAATAACTGTTAGAAAACCCCTTCTTCTCCTTTAAATACATTTAAATAAAAATATAGCACTAAACGGTACCCAATCAGGTGAGGTGGGAGATCAAAAATAGCAGAGTGAAAATAGTTTCGAGTAAGCCCGCTTTAAAGTTTGGCTACTTGAAAAATAAATCTTTTGCACGAGAGTTCGGATCTCCCACTGGCAATGATGCAAACACTAGATGAAAATTTGACAAACAAAATTTGGGTTAGAATAATGTTGAAATGGATGAATTTGTGTCAAGAACTGCTTAAAATGTGGTTTTAAAAGGATTGTTTTCCAAACATTTCCCGGGAGAGTTTTTCAATATATTTCAAGAAGGTGTGTTTCGATCGATGCACCTAACTTCTCCCATGTGACATTTTCAGCTGATTCAATGCACGTTTTTAATCAGAGGCTTTCTATGATGATCTGATCAATATAGTGTCGATACTTCAATATTGAATAAGTTGGAAGTGTTGCGTGGAAAATTTTATGGAAGGATACGAATCTTTAGTCGGCTCTTGGGAAGGATTGTGCTACTCTACTACTACAGTAAAAAACTATACCTATTAATGCAACTACTGTACAAATGAGAACAATACAACGAAACTTACGAAACAGGGAGACCAGGATAAGGCCTAAAGAACTTTGACGAATTGGAATAAAGCTTTAGTGAAGTTTATACTGTAATTGAATTTTATTGATACAGTTTTCTACAGTTGCTGTCATAAAAAGGTTATTTTATTTTGAAGAAATACTAAGACCGAGTTATGCTTCAGTCACCATCTTAAAAAACGGTGAATTTTTCAATTAATTTTTTTTCAAATAAAGGCTCAAATAATGTACACCTAGTGTACCGGTACCTAAGCGATCATAATATATCATATTCAACTGATGGGCTACAACGGGGAATAAATCATTGGTCAAATTTACGTAGTGAACGTTTGAATGAAACAATAGCCTAAACCTTCAGTTTCAGACTTTCTAGTTTTTAATTTCAACAACTAAAATTTGATGAGAGACATAGAGGGTTCTGAAGTTCAACAGTTCAAAACGTAGAAACCTGCGATAGCATTCCGTTCAGACTTACAATCATACCGGATTCTCATGTAAAAATCTTAATTCCAAATTGTAGAGATCTATTAGACTTTATAATGTACCGGTATACTTTATAAATGTACCGGTACATTTGGATATTTTTTATGAGAGTCGGTACATCTGTTTATATTTTCTAGATAACTTAAAACACTCAAACAGCAAACTAAAGAGCGAAATTCAGTACAATACTGGCAATCGCTCTACTCCTAGCTCCAGTCCACCCATAGAGAAGAGGATCTAGGTTACTAATAACCAGTGGCGAGCGGTGCGGTTAGTTAGTGAAGCAGAAGTCCAGTAGCGTAACCAGGATTTTGAAATGGGGGAGGATCAACGGTGATTTGGGGCCCTTCCAGGAAGTCTGGGGAAAATGGAATAACCCCCAGGGTAAGGGTGTTGTCCGAGGGTCCTCCCCCGGAAAACTTTAAAAAACCTTAAAAATTGTATTCTAACAGATTTTAAACTCATGAATAGCAAAGCTTAAATCGATCCATTTTAATTCACATTATGGGAACATTTTGGGATTTTCGATGTTGAGCACAAGATTCGAGGCTCAAAATCACAAATTTTGTTTCAGTATTTTTTTTTTTAAATCCATTGATTGATTAACGTGAAAGCTTGAATCTAATTAATCATTGCTTAAACATCGTGACCGTTTTATTAAAAAGCAATAATAGAAAAACGTCACTTGCAATACCAAAAACTGTAGGTGCAACTCATTAATCGCCATCATCCAATTCATTACCCACGCTTAGGTCTCAGACCTATGTGTGCTTCATCCTCCGAAAAAAATAACGGCTACCGTACTGCACATCTTACTTTTGCAAAACGAACATGAAAAACAACAACGTCTGACCGCAGACCACACACTGTGTTTTAACGTTTACTACCAACAATGACAATTAATAGAGAAGACAACTAATAGAGAAGACGAATCTGCTGAATAAAATCTCAAAAAATTTGTAGATAGCTATGGCTACGAATGGAAAGCGCGAATCTATTTGAGTAGCATTCCAATTATTATTTCATAAAATGATAGAAGTACCGATAATGTTGATAGTTAAATAACGCAATTAATTAACGAGATGAGTCAATTAGAATTTGAGCTGTTGACAGTGGCGTAGCCAATATTAGATTTCGGGGGGGGGGGGGGCTCACAATGGGTGGGGGGTCGGGGGGATAGGGGGGTCCGGAATTTTTTTTAATTTAGTGGTGTAAAATGCTAATCTAGACAACTTGTTGATGCGCTCTGAAGTTCAATAGAAATTTTAAAAAAATTACTACCCAAGAACCTAGGTGGCCAGGTTTAAAATGATTAGGTATGATATCCTAGCATCTGTGGCTATTTTGAGTCAAAACCCTTGAATTGAAACTAACCATATACATAACTTATGTAGGCCTACTGAATCTCAAAATTAATGGAATGATAATAAATTGCATTTCAAGTTTATAAAAATACAATTGAAATAAACATGAAGAAAACATACCTTTTTATAAGTTTCATATAATATATAACTTATATGTCATTAGTCTAAAACGCACCCCACCCAAAGTTCATGAAATCGGAATTTTTTGATCATAACACACTGATTTTACACGCTTGCATAGAACTTGCATTTATTTGTGTGTTTTCATTTATAAAATCCATTTATAAATCATTTATAAACGCTAGTGCGTTTAGGCTAGGTTATACGGAATTTCAACTTCAAAACTAAATTTTCTACAAGATGAGTTCATTCAAAAAGGTGATTTATCAATAATTAACAAAGTTAATCCACTTCAAACTTGAAAAAAATTGCGTTTTATTTAATGTAATATCTCAATTATTACGGGAGTTACAGTTTTCTAACATGTTTTATTCGATTTCTCAGCTCAATTTACATCAAAATTATCCATGTGAGCACCTAAATAAAGAATCTAGAAGTTTCTAAATTAGTAAATATTGAGACAATATTTGAAAAATACATTAATCTGACTATAACTGTAGCTATATTCTATTACACAATCAGGGTTTCTGTATTCTGTTTGTTATAATACAACAATACAGATAGAACCCTTCGGCTTTAATAAGTATTTATGTATTAGCTATTTAAGAATTTTTTATTTCTAAAATTTCGGGGGGGGGGGCCTGGGCCCCATGGTCCCCCCCTGGCTGTTGAGTTGGCAATTACTAACATTGCTAGAAAGTTTAAATTTTGGCCGTGAACGGCAACTGTAGCATAATATGACTTCATGTTCAGGTTCAATGGAAGTGCGCTTCATATAGTGTATTCTCAGATGGGCCCCCTACCAGCCTATTCACTGGCTGCTTCCTAGAACCTAGAACGGCTGCATGCACATCGCCCAGCTGAAGCGATTTCTGCTACGCTTCCTTTCGTGTTGAATCATAATATTATGCCTCACCTATACTCTATAGGCGGCGAGGCGATTGCATATTGTCTGCTGACCATGTACCTACATAAAGCATGCACTGAGGCTTCTAATATCTCGAACACTCATGCTCAGAGATATATTATAATTAAATTTTGACTAGTTTTGGTTGCTCTTGTAATTTAGTTTATAAATAGTAGAATATTTCTTTATTTAATGACTTTTCAGAACCGTAGTGGAGCAGTGCTTCATTTGCTTCATCTGACCGCTCGCCACTCCTAATAAATTTGTTATGAATAAGTTCAGCAAATGGGTCGAGCGGTCGAGCTTTATAGGTGAAAGAAAAAATTGGCATGCACGTTTAATAGTTCATATTATTGTCAATACGTGGTCTAAGAAGAGAGACAGGAGATGAAATTGTCATAAAAAGCTACAATAACCTGATAATGAGCGATAAAGTTACCTTACAGTAATTAACAGGATACTTGGAATCGTGTGACAAACTAAATGGGTTGAAAAAATTCTTTCAGAATGAATTGCTAAAACGTTCTGGTGCTTAATGTGAACCCTAGATCGATTTCGAGTGCAATTGGAGACGGTCTGTTATTTTTTCATTTCATTCTCAGGTGTGCAGTCACTATGAATCTGGTTTCTTTGATTTTTTTAGCTTTTATCATTGCTTCCCAGTTTTCTATCCACCATTACTGTTATTCTCAAAACGTAAATGTAAGTATTATGTATTACTTTTATGCTATTGTAAAAGTTAAGCACAGTGGTTGAAATTTATATGTAAAAGTTGTATATTTTATATTATTTCTATACTAGAAATACTAGAGAGTGCGTGGTAGATCCCGTGAGCAATAATTGGGATGATGGGATCTATCATGTAACCCAAAACCCACAAGTAGAGGAGTGAAAATAATATTGTTTAAAAAATGACACAACCCATGGAGTATAATATATTGCAAACTCAGCATGCACATGATTAGAATTCAATCTTGTACTAAGAATGTTAGGAAGTAAGATGTTGGATTTGATGTAATTTAACTTCAAAATAGATTTATGCCAATTTCAACAGATTTGTAGCAAATGTTCTATCTTACTCTACTTGATAGAGTCTTTTGAATTTTGTTTGAGTTTCGACAGTCAATCAATTTTATATTGTATGAGAATTTTGTTTGCAACTTCGTAATGCAAAGAGCCTTATTAGAAAATATCAGACAGGATAAGTTCCAAAAGGATCTCAAGAATGGAATCATCTTGAAAAAATAGATCTGACACAATTTAATGAAAAGACTGCTGTGAATAAACTTAAATATCGATTTGGGCAAAATTCAACCCATGCGTGACTTCTGCCATTTGATCTCAGGGTTGCATCTTTTTTGAAACACCCATTATAATAGCCTACAGAATAATATACTGTAGTGATCTATTATTTCAATATTTTATCTTAAATTACAGGGTTTATTTTTTTTGTAGATTATGTCTTGGAGACTCCAGTTAAGGAGTATGAGTCAGATCAACAATTATACTCTTATATACTAGTTGCCATAATTACTATATCAATTAGTTGAGGCGAGGCTTAATTTTGATGTGAAAGGAACTCTTGTACACTATAAAAAGCTTTATCAACTAAATATTTTTTCAATTGTTTTTTGAATATTTCTATATTTTCAAGACTTCAAAAACTGCGGTAGCTTGTTGTAGAGTTTCCTACTAATATAACTAGGTTTTTGTTTGAATAAGCTACTATTGTGACTCACCAAGTGATAATCTCCTCGGCTTCTTGTATTATAATCGTGTACGTCAAGATTTTGGTTAATATCATTTGTTTTTACATACAAAGTAACTTCATTCACGTATAAGCAGGGTACAGTTAGGAGACCAAGTCTCTTGAACAAAGGCCTACTTGAATCTAATCTATTGTTATGGGTTCTACGTCTAAAATAACGCTGGCAACACTTAAATTTATCACTTGCACTTTATTAACAAAAATAATCTACAACTCACACTGTTCAGTAATTTCTTACAGAAAAATAAGCAATTAAAAACAGATAACACTATATTGTTCAACTGATAATGAGTTTTCAATAAACTGTACAAAAATCAATCACTAAATGTCAAAAGGCCGATCTAATATTAAATAATAACTGTACAATAAACTTTCCAATAGTATTCAAAAAGAATCGTTGAGGAAGAACAATTAACTTACGTAGCACAAGTCCATAATACAGTAATAGGTAAAAGAATTATCACTATAGAACTGTCAAGAGAATTATCACTACAGACAACGAAAGTTCATTGCATGGTTTGTAATAGTGCCAACGGGATTTCACTGTCCATATTAACGGGAACTGTCACTACAGCCACTTATCATGACGAGTTTCAAACAAGACTGAACTAATTTACAAAAGTCTACCTCTATTTATATAATTTTTCATAATTGAGATATCTCTAGATTTCTCTACCAA
This sequence comes from Conomelus anceps, assembly GCA_948455865.1. NCBI lineage: Eukaryota > Metazoa > Arthropoda > Insecta > Hemiptera > Delphacidae > Conomelus > Conomelus anceps. The sequence goes on along the minus strand of OX418222.1, from coordinate 54,484,904 downwards.
CTTCTACCGATTTCTAAAATAAACAATGAAAGACCTTCATGCCTTCCACAATATTCGATAAGACTCCATTAATTTCTAATCAAACAACTAGAACATTCTACAAATTACCAAGTAAAACCATAAAAGTGTCAAAAGCAGAGTAATTAATTGCTTAGAAGTAAACATTTACAAAGCAGATAACACCGATAACCACTGTCCTTCTTTCTCACTATTTTCATTCTCATATTCACTACACTACCCCCACCTTAAGAGATTGTTCTGTCCAAGAAAAAAAGCACTTATGTTAGTTTGGATCTGGTCTGGTTTCTGGCTGGCTCCTCATTGGTCTTCCAAGGGTTGTAGATGCAGATGGTAATCTGGACACCAGTGGATTTGAACACCTCCTCTAACATTGGCTTCACAATTGTCCAATCCAGGCCATCATCATATCCACTTCCAAGCCATGGTATGCCAAGTTTCCTTACTCCTAGTTGCTGCATTCTGTCCCTCAGCTGAACCAAGCAAGTGCACAATGTGTCATATGATGCCTTCATCTCAGGCTGTCCCTTAGTCACCAGGTAGAAGATATGCTGACCATGCCGCTGAAGATAAAGAACATTTCCATTTGCAGGTCCTTGTTGCTCCAGGTCTCCAAGACCACCAAATTTCTTCCTGAAGACTGTAGCAATGCCTCGAGATTCCACTAAGTTGCTGGTGACACAATGCGCCAGTGCATACTCCTTGGGCAGGGTGAACAGATCCCTTTCACTTGTCTGGATCACTTTCCAAACTGTTGTTGAACTGCGATCATCTGTAGACTTCTCTGGGGACAGAGTATGCTGAACCTGAGCTGCTTGTTTTTCCTTTGCCTTCTTACTGCCACCTTGGTTTACTGTGATGATGTGCTTTTCCTTATTCTTCTTGTTCCTGTTTGTTTCCTTAGCACTATTGACATTTCCTTGCCAGGTTGGTTGTCCTTGTGTCAATTGCTGGGGCCTCATGTGTTTGTGGCCAGGATCTTCCTTCTGTTTCTTCCTGAACTGGTTTCTCTCATTCAACCCAGAGATCATTGTAGTCCTCCTCAGCAAACCCTCCTGGGACTTTTCTGCATTGGACTCCATTGAGAAACTGCCCACATTCCTGTCACTGTTTCCAGATTGATAGATGGTTTTATCTATACTCTTCCTCCTGGTCTGCCTTTTGTTCTCACAAGTACAGCATTGAACCTCCTTCTTTGCAACTCCCAACTGTTCCAGAACTAATTCCACAACCTTCTGAATGGTGCTTGCTCCAATACTCTCAGCTCCCATAGCCCTCATCACAGAGCCTCCTGGCACTGACTGCAAAACAGCTTCAAACTCCAATGCTTGGGCAAGAGCATCTCTCAGTGTCTTTGGTCTGGCTAATTTAACTGAAAGCTGGGTTTGTGTTGTCCTCAATCCACTAAGGAACCTTTCTACTGCTATACTTTCATATATGTTGTTGTCAGCAGAGGGATATGCATTCCTCACAAGTTTAGCAATAGCAGCCTCAAACTCCTGCAGTGAATCATTTTGTCCTTGAACTCTTGTGTTGAGTTGGAATTGATATAACTGCTCCAAGTGCTTGTTGCCAAATCTCATCTCCAAACGTTTCCACAGCTCACTGAAGTTCCACTTTGCAGCTGAAGGAATTGAATGAAGAACTGCTAGCGCCTCCCCTCTGAGATTCATCACCAAGACATAGGCCTTTGTTGTGGATGACCAGCCATGGAACTCGGCTGCTGTCTCAAACAGTGTTTGGTAGTCGTCTAGAGATGTTTTTCCATCATAGGTGGGCAGTCCAGTGTGCTGAGGTATAACTACTGGCTGTTTCTGGAGATCTTACTCCTTGGCTTCCATCATTGACTTTTCAGAGATGACTATTTCAGGAAAACTTGAAGATTTACTTACTTCTTGGTTGCTGCTTGAAGTTCCAGCACCACACTCCAGCTGCTAAAGTCGATTTTCTATTGCTTTAAAATCCTCCTTCACAGTTCCCAAGTCTTCCTTCACCTTTGTTCCTTCTTCATGTAATGAAGTAATATTGTCTTGTAATTTGCTCTCTATGGACGTCATGTTCCCTTGAACGACCTCTAGTTTGCCTTTCATGGATGTCATATTTTCTTGAAGCTTGCCTTTCATGGATATCAAATTTTCCTGTAGTTTGCCTTCTGAAGATTAAATATTTTCTTGTAGCTTACCTTCCATGGATGAAATATTCTCCTGCATATCCTGAAAATTTCCTTGTAGTTTGCCCTCCATGGATGTGAAATTTTCCTGTAGCTTGCCCTCCATGGATGTTAAATTTTCCTGTAGCTTGCCCTCCATGGATGAAATTAATTTTGAATCTGGAGTCTCAAAGAGGTAGGTCACTGGGTCTTCTCCCTCTCCCAATAACGCCTCACAAAGACAAAGACGGTCTTGTAAAGTAGACTTCTTTCAAGATGTTTCTAGATCACGGTCCTCTAATTCACATTTGAGATCGACCACTTTTAAATCGCACAATGTAATTTTGCCAGCCATTTTTAATAAAACACAAAAAAACCCACACCTGACACCAATTGTTACAGGTTCTATATCTAAAATAATGCTGGCAACACTTAAATTTATCACTTGCACTTTATTAACAAAAATAATCTACAACTCACACTGTTCAGTAATTTCTTACAGAAAAATAAGCAATTAAAAACAGATAACAGATATTGTTCAACTGATGAGTTTTCAATAAACTGTACAAAAATCAATCACTAAATGTCAAAAGGCCGATCTAATATTAAATAATAACTGTACAATAAACTTTCCAATAGTATTCAAAAAGAATCGTTGAGGAAGAACAATTAACTTACGTAGCACAAGTCCATAATACAGTAATAGGTAAAAGAATTATCACTATAGAACTGTCAAGAGAATTATCACTATAGACAACGAAAGTTCATTGCATGGTTTGTAATAGTGCCAACGGGATTTCACTGTCCGTATTAACGGTAACTGTTACTACTGCCACTTATCATGACGAGTTTCAAACAAGACTGAACTAATTTACAAAAGTCTACCTCTATTTATATAATTTTTCATAATTGAGATATCTCTAGATTTCTCTACCAACTTCTACCGATTTCTAAAATAAACAATGAAAGACCTTCATGCCTTCCACAATATTCGATAAGACTCCATTAATTTCTAATCAAACAACTAGAACATTCTACAAATTACCAAGTAAAACCATAAAAGTGTCAAAAGCAGAGTAATTAATTGCTTAGAAGTAAACATTTACAAAGCAGATAACACCGATAACCACTGTCCTTCTTTCTCACTATTTTCATTCTCATATTTGCTACACTATTTACTCTTTCCATACACCTAACCGCTTTCTTTTGGATCTTAAACACCCTATCAAGGTTTTGTTTTGATGAATTACCCCATACTATGATAGCGTACCTAAAATGTGACAGTAAGAGCCCATGGTAACCTGTAAAAATTAAATTTCTATCATTCAATCTAGCGAGCTGTCGCAGGACATATACCCCAGATGAAATTTTACAACATATTTTCTCAATGTATGGAGCCCAGGTCAATCGTCTATCCAACAAAACTCCTAGAAATGCAATGTTTTCTTCTTGGTCTAGTTAATTATCGTTTACAAACACGTTTATAGCGTTTACATTTCAAATGCAAGATTGAAGTCCTGTTACTATCTTAATGTTCAGCAGTATGTATCCCAGAGGCGGCTTGTGCTTAGATTGCATGGTTGTACAACCAGTAGTAGTGGTGAAAGGGGTGAACCCATCGCTAACCCAAGGTGCCTTACCTTGGCCCAGTTTCTGATAAATTAGGAAAACAACTGAAAAAAACGGTTTTGATGTAGCTTTTCAAACCAAACCAATTTTAAAGAGCTTATTTGGGTGTAGTAAAGACAAAACTGATATCTGGGATAAAAGTGGGGTTTATAAATTGAATTGCGGTGATTGTAATGCTTGTTATGTGGGTCAGACTGGTAGAATAAGTTTCAAATGTAGGGTAAATGAACATATCAGGGATTGGAAAACCCAAAAAGGAGATTCAAATTTTGCAGAACATCTCATTAATAATGGACACAAGTTCAAGGCTGAAGAAAATGTCGAATTTCTGCATTTGATTGGCAAAGGCAGACAATTGAACATTTTAGAAGCTTTGGAGATAACTAAGTTGGTAAAAAACGATTCCATAACTAATTTAAATGACCAAATTTATTTTAACCAATTCAATACAACTAACTTGGTTTCATTATAATTCCAGCCTATTTTTAAAAAACAGTTCTTATGTGTATTTCTCAGTTGACCTTGATTGCATTTCAGTGAGCTTCTAATTTTTAAATTTTTTTAAATTTTAATTTGATTAAATTCTAGCCTTATTACAATTTTTTGTTACTTTCTTGATGTTCACAGAGTTTATTTTTTGATTTGACTCGTATTTTTGCTTGTTACTCCTCCCACCAGGGGGCGTGACTTGACAACCAATCACAACGTCCGATTAAGGTCAGCCTCTTTCCCTCTTAGCCAATAGTATCATTCCATGTACAGTATATATAAGGCTTCTCTGTACTTCAGTTTTCAGTTTGATTGAGATTGATAATGGTGTAACAACCGAAACTAGTTTCTCGAAGTTTTAATAAATGTGGTTGTGACAATTTCGTCTTATTATTCATGATTGGCAAATGATGATTCAGTATTGGTTTTTATGGCCTGCATGTGTTCTTTGCATCATATTTTGATGCAGTATTTGTCACAGTCTCAGCAGTTCAGTTTGTAAATACCAAATATGCCAAATGCCAAATTTGTCAGCTGAATGAGGTGAGGTGCGGTTGAATGATAATGAGCGTTTTGTTCTGTTCTCAGTCTTTAATGAAACATTATGTCCAGTTTTGTGGAGGTTGTTGGCAATTCTATTTGAGTGAGAGTTGAAGTAAGTGAGAGTGATGAATTTGTCAGTTTTGTTGGGTGTTGGATTGTGTATTTTGTTTTTAGTATTGAATAGTACAGTAAATCAAGACATGGTCATATCCAATACTGTGCGCGAGGTATTTTATTATATTGAGTTCTTTTTGGTAGTTGGACTAACAACCAACAATCTAGTCAGTACCGATGATGGACCCATGCGTTCCGAAATGGCCATCTGCTCAGTGAGTAAATTTTTTAATTTTCTACCCAAATATTTGACTGCATAGTCGTACAGTTATTTGTAAGTTACTAGTAAAACGTGCAGTTCGTTACCTAATTTCAAATATAAATAATTGTATGATGAAAAGTGAAATGTACAATGCTTGTGAAAACGAACGCTGCGGAGCTGAATGCAGCATGCTAGGTGGGTTTTCTGATGCAACCAGTAACGTCCAATACATAAGCTATAATAATTTAAAGTTCTTGGATTTCTTGTTCCATAACGATCTGCGTTGTTAATATCAACTTTTCGTTGTAAATTTAACGACTTGCAGTGAGTTTTAGATTGTGAATTATACAGAGTGTCCCACGAGTAACCCGACAAACTTCTAGGGTGGTTTCCTCTCATCAAAATAATGAAAAAAGTTTATATAAATATATGTTCGGAAATGATTTGTTAGGGAGTTACGGCTAGTGAAAGATTTCCCACCATTTTCTAGGAAAGGATGGATATAAAGCCAAACTGATTTTTTATGGCGTTAAGTTAGGTGTTACATCTATTGGATTTTATGTAAAATAAACTGAAAAATTGAATAAAACACGTCCCAGACCCCTAGAATCACCCATATTTGAGATATCACACATAATATGCAAAAATTTGTCTTGAAAAACATGCTTCATTTAGATTTGATCACCATAACATAATGAACAATAAAAAAATAACTCAAAAGTGTTCATTATGATTTTTAGAAAAAATCATCCCTTTCAGAGTGAGGGTTGCTCAAACTGAGGCATCTTAGAAAAAATTTCGGAAATTTTTGACTTTTTTGTTTATTAATAATTGAGATTTTTCCTCATTGGAAGCAAATATTAAAACTAATTTTAGACCAGGAAACCAAAGAAATTCCAAATTTTTTGATAAGGGTGGTTTTTGGAGGATGTTTAAAAATTTAGTCTTCAAATTTGAATTTTTGAAAGTTTTATCTATGGGTTTTGATTAAGAATAAAAAAATAAGTCAAAAGTGTGCCTGAGAATTTTTTGAAAAAATCATCCCCTTATGAGTGAGGGTTGTCTAAAGTTGGAAATCATTAAAAAATTGATTTTGATAACGTTGGGTTCTGTTCATGGAAAATTACGACTTTTTTTATTGATGGTAGACATTGAAAACATGGTGAAACTGAAAAAGAATTGAATAATCTTCTTCCTTATGCGATTGGGTGGCTTTTAGAGAAAGTTGAGAATTTTTGAATTTTGCAGCTTTGCAAATTTTATTGATGAAAATCGATTAAAGATAGAAAATTAAGTCATACGTGTTTCTGAACATTAAAAAAACCTTTCTCTTGTTAAAGATGGCCGGTTTTAATAAGAACCACCTCTTCAAAAACTGGAAATATGCAGAAAGTCTATTCACAAAAAAAGGGTTTGAAAATTGCACAAGGTAATCTGTAGTGGATTCAGCCATTTCATTACTGGAACGTACATCACAGACCCTATGGCAGGGGTGCAGGGGGTGCAACCCCCTATCGAACGCGAAGCGCGAGTTAATATACTCTACAACTGCAAACACCACTGACTCATTGACATTAAAGATTTTTATGATGCAGGTTGACTTTTGGGGGTTTTCCGATTGGATAGTCTTTGGGCACGAGATTCGACTGGGGAAAAAGTCCAACATTGTTGAAAATTGGCCCCTATTTTTTTAGGGGGGGGGGGGGGGGGTCAATTTACCTTCGATTTTTGGGTGCGGGTGGATTTAAATGAAGGTTAACTTGATTTAAGAGTGGGTTGAACCCTAGAAAAAAATTCGAAAAACTCAATGGGGGGCGTTTTAGAGGGTGGGTTAAAAAAGTGAAAATTTCAAATATTGAGATATTATAAAATGTCTTTTTTTGATTTTGTAGTGCTTGTTAAGCTGAGCGCAATGGTGTGTGAAAATGTTTTTACTCCAGCCGTTGAGGGGTGGGGGTTGGGGGAAATTCCCAATTTTTTTTTTCAGAAAAGTTGTTTTGGGGTTTTTATGGTTGATAATAATAGGAAACTATGATTTGTGAAGGTTGAGATTGATTAGTGCTTAAATTGTAATTCAGGGGGTTGCCAGGGGGGGATGAATAAGGGGGTAAATCTAAATATCGAGATATTTGAAAAATTCTTTTTTTCCATTCAATAGAGCAAGAAAAACTAAAGTTTCATAATGAATTCTTTGGCCTCCGGATACTAGTATAAATATAAATAAAGGTTTAAATACCTGCGTTTTGATATCCAATAATTGGATATCAAAACGCAGGTATTTAAACCTTTATTTATAAAAACTAAAGGTGCCTCGATTTGAAAATTTTTGAAAAAATGAATTACTTGGGAGTAGAGGGCGAAAAACGATATTATACTGATTTTTGGGGAGCAATTGAGAGAAATTGGATTTTGAACTTTTTTGTTGATTGATACTATTGCAATTTATTATTGATTGATAGTAGAATCAGGCTTATTCTGAAAATTCATAGAAACGGGTTTTTGATAAAGAGGGATAGTTTGCATACGGATTGAAAAAAGTTCCAATATTTTAATATTTGGTTTCTGTAAGTTTTAATGATGGGCAAGATTTAAGTCTTAATGATTTTAATAGAGCAATAAAATTCAAGTGAAACGTATTCGTGAAAATTTTTCAAAATAATCACCTCTTTGGGGTTAGGGGTGCCCAAATAAAGGCATATTAAAAAACACAATTTTGAAAATTTTTGACTATTTTGTTTGTAATTTGAACTTTTCCTGATAGGATGCTGCTATTCAAAGGTTAGAACAGAAAACCAAAGAATATCCTAATTTTTTCATAAGGGTGGTTTTTGCAAAATGTTTTAAAATTTGGTCTTTTCAAATATTGAGTTTTTGTAACTTTTATCTATGGGAGTTGATTAACAATAAAAACATAACTCAAGTGTTCACAATGATTTAAAAAAAAAAATCATCCCCTTCAGAGTGAGGGTTGCCCAAACTGAGGAATCTTGGAAAAATGCAATGTTGGACATTTTTGAGTTTTTTGTATATCAATAATTGAGATTTTTTCCGATTACAAGCCAATATTAAAACCAAGGTTAGAACAGAAAACCAAATAAATTCCAAATTTTTTGATAAGGATGGTTTTTGGAGGATGTCTTAAAATTTAGTCTTCTCTAATATTAAATTTTTGAAAATTTTATCTATAGGTTTTGATTAAAAATAAAAAAGTCGTGTTTCTGAGAATTTTTTGAAAAAATCATCCCCTCAAGAGTGAGGGTTGCCCAAATTGAGGGATCTTGAAAAATAGAATATTGAAAATATTTTACTTTTTTGTTTAGGATAAATTTCAATTTTCTCTAATTTTTTGCTAATATCAAAATCAATTTTAGAACAAAAGACCATTGAAATTTAGAGTTATTTGACAGGGGTGGTTTTGGGAAGGTGATGAATATTTTGAACTTTTCAAATATTCCATTTTTGCAAAATGGATCAAATTAATGTGGAAAAATGAAACAAAAGTATAAATGGAATTTTCTCAAAAAAATCATCCCCTTTTGAGTGAGGGGTGTCTAAAGTTGGAAATCTTCAAAAAAATGATTTTGAAAATGTTGGGTTCCCTTGTTCATGGAAAATTATGACTTTTTTTGATTGATGGTTGACATTGAAAACATGTTGAAACTGAAAAAGAATTGAAATCTTCTTTCTTACAATTGGGGTGGCTTTTAGGGGAGGTTGGGAATTTTTTAATTTTGCAAATGTTGACGCCTTGCAAATTTTACTGATGAAAATTGATTAAACATAGAAAATTAAGTCAAATGTGTATCTGAACATTAAAAGAACCACCCCTTTAAAAACTGGAAATAGGAGGAAAATCTATTCACAAAAAATGTGTTTGAAAATTGGACAAACAAATCTGTAGTGGAGTCAGGAATTCAATTACCAACATGTACATCACAGACTCTGTGGCAGGGTGCAGGGGGTGCAACCCCCTGCTGAATGTTAAGCATGTGTAAAAACTATGTAATTTCAAATCAAATCTGCATGATAGGGATTTTTTAATTTCATTTCATTTACTGTACTTGTACATTGCCAAGATTTTTGAAAAATTCAATAAATTATGATAGAAAAACTGTTTCTTTCCCCTAATTCTATAGATTTCCATTGCTATTTGATGATAAAATTTTATTTATTTCTCCCATAGGTACTGGATTATCCTATATGATTGAACAATTGAATCATCAAATAATTTATTGTTTTCATTTTCAGGAATACATACTTGACAAATATCAGATATGTAAAAATAAAGGTGATCTGGTTGTTGAGAGGAGTTTGAGGAGATACTTCACATGTGTGAAAAAAAATGGTATATTCTATCTTCTCAAGACAGACTGCAGTGATGGTTGCTACTTTGAACACTACTTCAAAAAATGTGCTTGTGTGCAGCATGCAAAAGTCGCCTATGCAATGAAAGGGGAATGTAAAGACAACACAATAATACAGTCAAAAGTAGAGCCAAACATGTATTTCCTATGCAGAAATAATTATACATTGGCGATACGATGTAATTCTGGAGCTTTTTTCAGCAGCAAGATTGGAGGGTGTGTGTTGAAGAAGGGCTATGAAAAATTGTCAATGACAACATCATCAGTCACATCAACATCATCTACAGACCCAACATCAACTACAACTAAATCTTCAACCACCACATCAAAATCATCTGAAGACCCAACATCAACATCAGACAAAACATTGACTACCACTGAATTTTCAACAGCTACAACAACATCAACTTCAGACCCAACATCAACTACCATTGATTCTTCAACAGCTCCATCAACTACCACTGAAACTCCAACTCCCACATCAACATCATCTTCAGATGCAACACCAACTACCATTGACTCTTCAACAGGCACATCAATATCTACAGACCTAACATCAACTACCAATGAACCTTCTATAGCCACATCAACATCACCTACAGACCCAACATCAACTAACACTGAATCTTCAACAGCTTCGTCAACATCATCTTCAGACCTAACATCAATTACTACTGAATCTCCAACAGCTACATCAACATTATCTTCAGATCCAACACCAACTACCACTGAATTTTCAACAGCCACATCATTATCTACATACCTAACTTCAACTACCACTGAAATTTCAGCAGTTACATCAACTACCACTGAATCTCCAACAGCTACATCAACATCATCTTCAGACCCAACATCAACTGCCACTGAATCTCAGACAGCTACAACAACATTATCTTCAGACTCAACATCAACTAACACTGAATCTTCATCAACCACATCATTATCTACAGACCCAACATCAACTAACACTGAATCTTCTACAGCCACAACAACACCATCAACAGACCCAACATCACTTACCACTGAATCTCCAACAGCTAAATCAACATTATCTTCAGACCCAACATCAACTACCACTGAATCTCCAACAGCTACATCAACATTATCTTCAGACTCAACACAAACTTCCACTGAATCTTCATCAACCACATCATTATCTACAGACCCAACATCAACTAACACTGAATCTTCAACAACTGCATCAACATCATCTTCTGACCCAACATCAACTACTAATGAATCTTCTACAGCCACATCAACATCACCTACAAACCCATTATTAATTAACACTGAATCTTCTACCTCCACTTCAACATCATCTACAGACCCAACATCAACAAACACTGAATCTTCCACAGTTACATCAACATCATCTTCAGACCCAACATCAACTAACACTGAACCTTCTACTGTCACATCAACACCATCCACAGACCCAACATCACCTACCACTGAATCTACAACAACATCCACAGATGCAACATCAACTAACACTGAATCCTCAGCTACCACATCTACATCATCTGCAGACCCTAAATCAACTACAAATGAATCTTCCACAGTTACATCAACATCATCATCAGACCCAACATCAACTACCACTGAATCTCCAACAGCTACATCAACATCATCTTCAGACCCAACATCAACTGCCACTGAATCTCCAACAGCTACATCAACATTATCTTCAGACTCAACACAAACTTCCACTGAATCTTCATCAACCACATCATTATCTACAGACCCAACATCAACTAACACTGAATCTTCAACAACTGCATCAACATCATCTTCTGACCCAATATCAACTACTAATGAATCTTCTACAGCCACATCATCATCACCTACAAACCCAACATTAACTAACACTGAATCTTCTACCTCCACTTCAACATCATCTACGGACCCAACATCAACAAACACTGAATCTTCCACAGTTACATCAACATCATCTTCAGACCCAACATCAACTAACACTGAACCTTCTACTGTCACATCAACACCATCCACAGACCCAACATCACCTATCACTGAATCTACAACAACATCCACAGATGCAACATCAACTAACACTGAATCCTCAGCTACCACATCTACATCATCTGCAGACCCTAAATCAACTACAAATGAATCTTCCACAGTTACATCAACATCATCATCAGACCCAACATCAACTACCACTGAATCTCCAACAGCTACATCAACATCATCTTCAGACCCAACATCAACTGCCACTGAATCTCCAACAGCTACATCAACATTATCTTCAGACTCAACACAAACTTCCACTGAATCTTCATCAACCACATCATTATCTACAGACCCAACATCAACTAACACTGAATCTTCAACAACTGCATCAACATCATCTTCTGACCCAACATCAACTACTAATGAATCTTCTACAGCCACATCAACATCACCTACAAACCCATTATTAATTAACACTGAATCTTCTACCTCCACTTCAACATCATCTACAGACCCAACATCAACAAACACTGAATCTTCCACAGTTACATCAACATCATCTTCAGACCCAACATCAACTAACACTGAACCTTCTACTGTCACATCAACACCATCCACAGACCCAACATCACCTACCACTGAATCTACAACAACATCCACAGATGCAACATCAACTAACACTGAATCCTCAGCTACCACATCTACATCATCTGCAGACCCTAAATCAACTACAAATGAATCTTCCATAGTTACATCAACATCATCATCATCAGACCCAACATCAACTACCACTGAATCTCCAACAGCTACATCAACATCATCTTCAGACCCAACATCAACTGCCACTGAATCTCCAACAGCTACATCAACATTATCTTCAGACTCAACACAAACTTCCACTGAATCTTCATCAACCACATCATTATCTACAGACCCAACATCAACTAACACTGAATCTTCAACAACTGCATCAACATCATCTTCTGACCCAATATCAACTACTAATGAATCTTCTACAGCCACATCATCATCACCTACAAACCCAACATTAACTAACACTGAATCTTCTACCTCCACTTCAACATCATCTACGGACCCAACATCAACAAACACTGAATCTTCCACAGTTACATCAACATCATCTTCAGACCCAACATCAACTAACACTGAACCTTCTACTGTCACATCAACACCATCCACAGACCCAACATCACCTATCACTGAATCTACAACAACATCCACAGATGCAACATCAACTAACACTGAATCCTCAGCTACCACATCTACATCATCTGCAGACCCTAAATCAACTACAAATGAATCTTCCACAGTTACATCAACATCATCATCAGACCCAACATCAACTACCACTGAATCTCCAACAGCTACATCAACATCATCTTCAGACCCAACATCAACTGCCACTGAATCTCCAACAGCTACATCAACATTATCTTCAGACTCAACACAAACTTCCACTGAATCTTCATCAACCACATCATTATCTACAGACCCAACATCAACTAACACTGAATCTTCAACAACTGCATCAACATCATCTTCTGACCCAACATCAACTACTAATGAATCTTCTACAGCCACATCAACATCACCTACAAACCCATTATTAATTAACACTGAATCTTCTACCTCCACTTCAACATCATCTACAGACCCAACATCAACAAACACTGAATCTTCCACAGTTACATCAACATCATCTTCAGACCCAACATCAACTAACACTGAACCTTCTACTGTCACATCAACACCATCCACAGACCCAACATCACCTACCACTGAATCTTCAACAGCTACTCCAACATCATCTTCTGACCCAACATCAACTACTAATGAATCTTCTACAGCCCCATCAAAATTACCTACAAACCCAACATCAACTTCTAATGAATTTTCTACAGCCTCATCAACATCATCTACAAACCCAACATCAACTAACACTGGATCTTCTACCTCCACATCAACATCATCTTCAGACCCAACATCAACTAACACTGAACCTTCTACTGTCACATCAACATCATCTTCAGACCCAACATCACCTACCACTGAATCTACAACAACATCCACAGATGCAACATCAGCTAACACTGAATCCTCAGCTACCACATCAACATCATCTGCAGACCCTACATCAACTATAAATGAATCTACCACAGTTACATCAACATCATCAGGCTCATCATCAAATATTGCTGAATCTTCAACAGCCATATCATTATCTACAAACCCAACATCAACTAACACTGGATCTTCTACCTCCACATCAACATTATCTTCAGACCCAACATCAACTAACAATGAATCTTCTCCTGTCACATCAAAACCATCTACAGAACCCACATCATCTACCACTGAATCTTCAACAACATCCACAGATGCAACATCAACTAATACTGAATCCTCAGCTGCCACATCCACATCAACTGCAGACACAACATCAATTACATCTGAATCTTCCACATTTACATCAACATCATCAGGCTCATCATCAAATATTGCTGAATCTTCAACAGCCATATCATTATCTACAGACTCAACATCAACTAACACTGAATCTTCTACTGCCACATCAACATTACCCACAGACCCAACATCAACTAACACTGAATCTTCTACCTTCACTTCAACATCACCTACAGACCCAACATCAACTCCCATTGAATCTCCAACAGATACATCAAGATTATCTTCAGACTCAACACCAACTACTACTGAATCTTCTACAGCCATATCAACATCACCTACAAACCCAACATCTACTAACACTGAATCTTTTACCTCCACTTCAACATCATCTACAGACCCAAAATCAACTGCCACTGAATCTCCAACAGCTACATCAACATTATCTTCAGACTCAACACAAACTACCACTGAATCTTCATCAACCACATCACTATCTACAGACCGAACATCAACTAACACTGAATCTTCAACAACTGCATCAACATCATCTTCTGACCCAACATCATCTACTAATGAATCTTTTACAGCCAAAGCCACATCAACATCACCTACAAACCCAACATCAACTAACACTGAACCTTCTACCTCCACTTCAACATCATCTTCAGACCCAACATCAAGTAACACTGAATCTTCTACTGCCACATCAACATTACCCACAGACCCAACATCAACTAACACTGTATCTTCTACTGTCACATCAACAGTATCCACAGACCCAAAATCACCTGCCACTGAATCTAGAACAACTTCCACAGATGCTACATCAAGTAACACTGAATCCTCAGCTACCACATCAACATCATCTTCAGACACAACATCAACTACCACTGAATCCCCAACAGCTACATCAACATCATCTTCAGACCCAACATCAACTACCACTGAATCTCCAACAGCTACATCAACATCATCTTCAGACCCAACATCAACTGCCACTGAATCACCAACAGCTACATCAACATTATCTTCAGACTTAACACAAACTTCCACTGAATCTTCATCAACCACATCATTATCTACAGACCCAACATCAACTAACACTGAGTCTTCAACAACTGCATCAACATCATCTTCTGACCCAACATCAACTACTAATGAATCTTCTACAGCCACATCAACATCACCTACAAACCCAACATTAACTAACACTGAATCTTCTACCTCCACTTCAACATCATCTACAGACCCAACATCAACAAACACTGTATCTTCCACAGTTACATCAACATCATCTTCAGACCCAACATCAACTAACACTGAATCTTCTACTGTCACATCAACACCATCCACAGGCCCAACATCACCTACCACTGAATCTACAACAACATCTACAGATGCAACATCAGCTAACACTGAATCCTCAGCTACCACATCAACATCATCTGCAGACCCTACATTAACTACAAATGAATCTACCACAGTTACATCAACATCATCAGGCTCATCATCAAATATTCCTGAATCTTCAACAGCCATATCATTATCTACAGACTCAACATCAACTAACACTGAATCTTCCACAGTTACATCAACATCATCTTCAGACCCAACATCAACTAACACTGAATCTTCTCCTGTCACATCAAAACCATCTACAGAACCCACATCATCTACCACTGAATCTTCAACAACATCCACAGATGCAACATCAACTAATACTGAATCCTCAGCTGCCACATCAACATCAACTGCAGACACAACATCAATTACAACTGAATCTTCCACATTTACATCAACATCATCAGGCTCATCATCAAATATTGCTGAATCTTCAACAGCCATATCATTATCTACAGACTCAACATCAACTAACACTGAATCTTCCACAGTTACATCAACATCATCTTCAGACCCAACATCAACTACCATTGAATCTTCTACTGCCACATCAACATCACCCACAGACCCAACATCAACTAACACTGAATCTTCTCCTGTCACATCAAAACCATCCACAGAACCCACATCATCTACCACTGAATCTTCAACAACATCCACAGATGCAACATCAACTAATACTGAATCCTCAGCTGCCACATCAACATCAACTGCAGACACAACATCAATTACAACTGAACCATCAACAGCCACATCATCACCATCATCAACATCAACTACTTCATTAACAACTGAGTTTATTTAAATTTCTTGTCTTTCCAGTATCACTTATTGTTAAATTATGTGTTTCAGGCAATGCTCATCATGTGCACACAGAGTGTTTTCCATCTTATTATCAGGACCAGATGCTGCAACATTTGATGCATTGTTTAAAAGCAGCCTTATTTCCATCACCTGTTATGCTAGTTACTTAATTATAATCTTACCATTAATTATAATCTTAACCAGCAGTCACTGTTCATCATTTCCACTGTCATTATCATCATCATCAGAAAATACATTTTCCCAAACAAACAGTTTGTTAACTTCTTTAAAAAATAGTGAACTAAAATATACATATAATTATAATAGGTTGCATAATATGATCTGCAATTTGTAGCATACCTTTTACCATCATTTCTTTTAATTCTACTTGAAATGCCATTTCTAATATTGATAACACTATGTATGTTGCAGTATTTAATATCTTGTTGAAAAGTAGCAATAAGCAACTAGAATTTTAGAACCCTAAAAAGCTCGAACTTTATTAACTTGGGATCACACTTGCTACAGAAAGTTCCATGAGGACTCCCACCTTTAGATTGAATCTAAAATTTGATATTGAACTTAGAATTGTAGTTATCAAAAATTACAACATTGAGGGATTAGAATGAGCCCTGAACTCGTTTATTGATATCATTTGTAAGGGCAAGTGTCTAGGTTGCTCTAGGAGAGCAACAAATTCCTTCTAGTCTTGGACAGTTATGCCATTACTTGCACCATTAGAATGAATCTAACAATAATTAATGACTTCCATCACTTGCCTTGACTCACGAGGCCTTCCCCCACCACATCAGGTCAAAGTCACTAGCGTGAAGGGTGGTCGCAATACCCGAGAAAATATATCTAAAAAATGAAAGACATGCAACGAAAATATAAAAAACTTTATCAAGAACTAAAAATGTTAGATTCAATATGATAGTACGAGTGATTATTGGTTAAGTACAAACTAATACATAATAGTTCTCGCACTTTAGTTATCCAAATGAAATTGTAAAAAAATTGGTAGGTTACTGGCAATAGTCGAAAAATTATTTTTGTGGTGGATGTATTTGTTCAACTATTGAGATCTATGAATATGAAATTGATTCACTTTTAATATCAAGAAGAAAGTCCAGTTTTTCCATAGTCAAGTTATTGTAATTATTATACACACTGTATTACTTTGTGAATTTCGCACTTTCTAAAATGACTTGTAAAAATACTAATGCTACAAAATAGAATTCAGCTTGGCTGAGAATTTGTAGATCTATTTTAATAAAATATCTCGTCATAGATTGAACACATGAGCCAATTCGTTAATATTAGAAGTAATAAGATAGTAGTGCTGTTTATAGTACAGGGTACTTGTAAGCCAATTTAATTTGAAATGAAACTAAGTAGAGCAGGGACTTTAACAGTATAGAATTTTCTATCAGAATAGAATTGTAGTATTATTTATAAAAAATTCTTACTCAAGAAGGATATAAAATCGATCAACAAAAGCTCGTTTGATGAATGAACAATAGTTTGACTATCAAAGTATTCAAATCGATGCTTTCTGCTCCAAGATTACAAAGTTTAACCTAGTTTATCATTACCAACACCATCAACATTCAGCCAAACTAGGTCGAACTATTAGATATAGAAAAAAGATGGACATCATTTCAAACAACTGATTCATTTTATGATATTGGTGTTTGCCATAACTGTATAATGAAGTAAATGATGATTTGAACACCCTATGCAAGAGACATTATTAATTTTTGATGTTCCTATTAAGATAAAATTTCAACTGAAGACTTCCATCAGGTGATTCGCAGTATAAAAGAAAATCAGCCTACCAAGAACACAAGTAGGTAGACAAACTCAGGGGAAACAGCCCAGTAATGCTGTTCTGTTGGCGACTTCTTGAAAACCATAAAAAATTAATTTAATATGTGAGAACCATAGACAAAACATAAGGATGCATTACATAATAATGCTGTAGATGGAGAATGACTTCAACAAAGATATTTGAAAAGGTGAAATTTTATGTTCCTTGTATACATGTTTTTATAATTATTATAATATTATACAATGAAACATCCTGGAAATGACTAAATACAGAAATATGAGGGAACAAGCATTAATCTACCAATCTTCATATGTAGAAACATTTGCATCGAGGGGATAGGATCAAGATTATCACCTTCCAACCAACACACGTAGACAACCTATCACATAAGATAAGAAAAATAGTTGAAAACTATATTTTACAAGTATTTTCCAAGATTAATCATAAAAATTGTATTCAAAACAACATCATTGTTATCAAAATTTGTTTGAACTCATAGATTTCAATGTGTACAAGTTTCACAGGGTTTTTAACAAGAAAATAACAAGTGTAAATGAATAAAAGTCTTTTACTACAATAAAATACTGGTGCCCTAATGTTTTACTAACCTCAGACTTGAAGTAAAAATTAGGATTCTAATAATGTTTTCTACAAATCGTAATTATAAATTATGCTTGCTATGAAAAATTATATTGAACTGTATTATCAAACAGTATATTTTAGTATTGAAATGATCGCAACTTTTATTTGATGTAGTTCCATATTACTTTTTCACTTGATATTTGAACATAAATAGCTATTGAAATAAACTTCACTAGTGAATTTAACACTTACTTAATCGTGTTATGGCCATCTCGCCTTCATCTGTGTCTGAGAAAGCATTCCAACAATGCAAAATGTCCATAACTATTAATGTTGAAATTGTATTTGCTGACACATGTCCTGTAGCTGTGTGGGGCGACCCTCAAGTACTGATTATAGATGCTTATTGGATCAGTACAATATTTAAGATTCATTGAAGGGCGCCCCTAGCAAAAATGATGGGATAATATGTTTGTAAAATAAATTAAAATATGATATATTTTAAAAACTGAATTGAAACAGCTAAAAAAAGTGGAACAAGGACATCTTAAAAATATAAATATATTCATTGTTGTTATTTTATATACGTGGTGTTTCTCTACTTGAGTGTCATTTAAAAACATGCATGGTTTTTTACCAATCATCTTAGGGGTAAAAATTTCATATAATTATTATTACACTAATTTTTTTCAATGATATAAATTACTCCATGATTTTCATCCCAATACTATAATTGAATTTTATAAAATAATCGAAAAATTAAAAAATATATATATTGGATATATATAAAATTGTTGAAGAAAATTTATGTAGAATTTAGTAACTAAATTGCCAATTTATACAATACATCAGAAACATATTTCACAAACAATGAATATTGAGTCATATTCATATCCATATGCAGTGTATGAAGTCTTTATTAAGATGTGATGAATAAAACTAATTGTCAAATTGTACTGAAATTTCATTTTTACGAACAATATTAAAGTTTCAATGCTCAGTTGGGAATTGAACCGAAACTCAATGAGCTTCAGTTCAACAAACAACTGAGGATGTTGACATGGTCATGAGCATAGAAACTTAACCTGGTTTGGTTAAGTTTGCAAAATAAAAGCTCAGTAGAATTGAACAAAATTTAGTTTTATCCCTCACATAAAGAAAAATTTCTAGAATATCTCTGAATTTAAAGACAATGTTCCTTATTCAGACTTATGTGAATGTAAACATCCTTTGAACAAGTTTAAGATAATATAGTTTGTAAAAGACTTAATTAGAAGATTGCAATCACTACCATATTGATTAATAATAATGAATAAGATATCATAATCTTGGCATTTTTACTCTGTGAAGTTTGTTGAATTATTTATAATCAATAACATTTTTCATTTGCTTGATCATGATAAACAAGTGAAAAGTCGAATAATAAAAACAGCAGATAATTGTGTAAGAAGATATTTTTGTAGTTTAAACAAATGATAATACAGAAATGAGAGTCACCTTTTTAAATGAGCTATTTTGACCAATAAGACTTTAATTTTCAAACTCTTAATTAATAACTAATTCAATTGACTTAAATTGTATTGTACACAACTTTGAATTCTTCACATCCTTCGCCAAGTTAGAATTATAAAGTATAACAATAATCTAGGATATCATATGGAAATTTTAAGTAGTTGAAAACAGAAACATATATATTCACACATCTCGAACACAAAAAATATTGAACTTATAAAAAACACCGGAATTAATTACAAAAATTATGGACTACAAGAGATCACAAAACTATTCCTACCTAGTTTAAATGAACTTTGTGCTGATTTACAATATATTAATGAATGTTTAAAGATACAAGAGGCAGTGAGCAAAAGCTACTATGCAACTGCTGAACTTCCAATAACTGAAAAAACATTCTGTGGTACTGGATTGTTCGTTTAACTATTACAAACATTAGCATATATAATGAATGGTCAGAGAGCATAGGAATTATTAATGAAATATATTTTATCGATTAACTTCAATAGAAGACTAAAATCACATCTTACAACTCAGATCTTGTATTCTTCAATGAAATTTTTAGAGTATTCCGAATTCTCCTCAATAGCTGCATTTGAAAAGAGATATCTAGTTCTATTCGTAAGTTTATGTATGAGAGGTCTCGTATTTGACTAAATTTACACACACACACACACACACATACATAAACACATGCACTCACCACTTCCATCACACCTAGTGCAACAATTCAATACTAATCATAACAACAACAACCTTGGATACATTTACAGTACAGATTTTACAATGCTGTACTTCAAAACATGGCAGACTACGAAGTAAATAGTTTGAAGTGTACACTTGTTTCCCCAAACAACACATTTCTTGCAAATAAACAACAGAGGAATATGAATATACAGTATTCACATATTAATATACAGTTATTATGCAGTGATACGTTTTTTCAAGATCCAGGAATCGTTGTTCAATACACCATTTTAACGCATTTTGACAGTTTATTTTCATATAACTTCTATGTTGATGAGATAATTATTAAAAATTCAAACAAAGAAAGTGATGATTTATAATAATAGCAATAAATACTTTGAACAAAATACTTATCCTATTTTCTTAAAGTAATTTCCTTTGTGAAAACAAAATTGTTTTAAATTTTTTTGGACAAAATGATTTATTCATCAAAAAATATGACTGTATACAATAAATTGTTCTATATAGAGTACAACAAGGTACACTTCAAACCCGATAACTTGATACTACACGCAATAGTGAAATCAATTATAACTAATGGAATTTTTCAAATGTTGATCATAATTGCCACATGATCGATTCTGAATGTACTAAGAAAAGCATAATGGATAAATTGTACCAAAAAATAATTCTATAGAAGGAATTCCATTGCTCTTAGATTGGGAAAAGAGCAATATTTATCATCAGAGAGAAATAAAATTTTGACCTCATCCCAATTTGACAGTGAATAAATAATTAGTAAATATATGGATAATTGAAAACGAATTTCAAAAATGAGGTAAGTCAGGTTTGTCGCTTTATTGCAACAAAATATAAATAGAGTTGGGGCGAAAACCATAAAAAATTCATGGTTTCAAGTTGAATATTATGGGTGCTGAATATGGTTGAATATGTTTTATAGGTGTTGAGAGGTAAACCAATGATGGACTAAGAGATGTGAGTAAGCATACGATAAGCGAATATATTTTAGTTAATCTGTAATTTCTAGATATTTATTTGATAAACCAACTTATGATTTAAGAATAAGTGAGAGGTTACCGTAAAAGTATATTCTACCTTACGTATAATTAGATTATTTTACTCAACATAATCATTGTGGAAAGGACAAGACTGCTAAATTTCAATGTGATAAACAATGCAGTGCAACTTTGTAATAACATCATCAACGGATCATAATTATAATATATAAATGATGACAAAATTATGCAATCTAAGACCATAAAAGATAACTTGAAATCATATTTTTCCCCAATTTGGAAGTATGGGATCTAGCTCTGGAGATGTGCCTTTAAAAGTAATATCAATGTGATATAGAAATTTCAAAATAAAGTATTAAGGAACATGGTTAATGCACCTTGGTACATCAGAAACAGTGACCTGCACAGGTATCTACACATTCCCTATGAGTATCCAGCGAGATATCCCTGGGGCAACACAGCTACTTGATAATCAAGATATCACCAGAAGGTTGAAGAGGAAAAAGCCTTCTGAATTAATGTAGTGCAGATTGCTCTCTAGTCATCAATGGATAAACTGAAGTTATTTTAATAATTTACATTCAAGTTTAATAACTCAGAAAAAAATTCATGGTTCGTCTTCAAACTTAGTTGCAATGACATTCATCAGAAAAAAAATTTTAACAGGAGAAATTAAAAGAAAGATATGATTGAGAATGAAGAAAATACCTCGACATTTATGTTATAGCAGAATAATTCATGTTATAATGTTATAACTGGATTTTCGTTCCTTGCTCACAGGCTATGCTCATGTGGGGAAGGACATTCTTCAGTTTTATCATGCAAATATTTTGTAATTTATGCTTTTTATAAAAATAAAGTTACTTCAAATTTCAATGATGAGCAACTGAAATTCACTCTAAAATCATCAAAATACACTAGTATGCTAAAGTGCAGTAAACAAGCATCATATCTAAGTGCATAATTATTACGCAATATATTCTGCAGCCTTTTGCCGAATTTCGTGATGCTATATACGAAGTATACATAATGCCACAATTTTATAATGCTAATACCTACAGTACCTACAGTTTAGTGGGACTTATACTTCTATGAAATTTAATTTGACGTTATACCTGTGTTGATGAGAACAATACCCAAGTTGCACTGTATTATATCAGAGATGAGAGATATAATTTGAAAGAGCAGTACGGGATATGCATACAATTATATAGTTTCTATATACGATTAAAAGAGTAAAAATGTCTGAAGTGGATTCTACGCAGTACACAATAATTGTGCAGTACAATAGTGCAAGAATTGAGGTAATTATTATTGGAATGAGGCAGTAATAAATTCATTCAATTGAATCATATATAATATACAAAGATTGCTGTTGACAAGATTAATTATCAGTCAGTCGTAGATAAACCATATCTACGGTAAGAAAAATAAAATAAGAATAAAAATTAAAATACAAGTAAAAAAACTAAACTAAGTCTAAAACTGGTGGCATTAGACTAGAACTGAAATGCATCTGGAATTACATAGATTTAATGGGAAATTATGAGAAACCACTTATTTTGAATAAGCTGCACCCGTATATTAACTGTCATACACAATATACTAGTTTATTAGATGCAGCCTTCATTCTTGCGAATATCACTCTTTCTCTTTGAGTCCCAGACATAAAATTATTTGTGACTTCTTCGACTAGATTGCAGTAATGAGCAATCCACAATAAACATAGTAATAAACATGATAATAATAACAACAACAACAACAATACTATAGAAAACAGTTTTGATAGATATAAACACCATCTTACACACAAAAAATTTCCCATCGAATATACGTCAAGTGATGAGATATTTCCCCAAATAAACAATGCGTATACATTGAAACATAATTCAATGCAACAAAATGCCAGTTTATTTATATGTCTAAACGCTCTATACATATACTTAATAACCGTTAACTCCAAGTAAACAAGATAAAATGTTCTACGGTTGGGTGAGTGTCAAGACATTAGGATGAGATCAGAATCTGGCAGAAGGTCGTGTCATCAATGAAACCTGCATTGGCGCGAAGGCTTCAAGCTGACGTAAGTCTTCTTCAAGCTTTCCTCGTCATCTTTCTTCACTTCAGTGAATCGTTCGCCTTTCATGGAGACTATCTTGTTATCTCTATAGCGCACCAATTTCTTTGGCTCCTATAAAATTTGAATGTTATAAGGTACAGACATTACAAAAAACCACAGCAACCATCAATAGTAACCAGATACAACAGCTTATGTTGTAACAGCCATCAGTCATAATCAGCTGTGGTAAAAAATATATTTAATGCTCAAAAGTTTTAATAAAACTCAATATTATCAACTCTCTTTGAACTGTCAACTCTTTGACTCTCTTTTGTCAACTATTATCTTTGAAGTCAACTTTCAAATGAATATGCTTCATCTAAGAATGAATCTAGTTATATATATATATTTTTTTTTCAAGTAAAGGTTTCTAGTGATACTTAGGCCCGTGTTTATGAGCCTACATTGAGACTTCCTTAACTGAAGGGAAACCTTTTGAGTGAATGCTTTTCAAATATGCCTTTAGTTGAGGAAGACTCAATGTAGACTCATAAACACGGGCCTTGGACCTAACCTACAAAGAGTCTCTTCTTTAGAATTTTGTAAAAACAGTTTTGAGCTAAAAGCCTGTGATATTTCCTTCGTATTCTTCATATATACCCATACATACCCATTCCTATATCCTTCATATTCAATTGTATTAATTATTTAGTCTGGATGGATATATAAATTGATAATCAACAGTAGACATTCCACTAGTTTCGTTTCGTTTTCCAGGGTAGACAAAAAATGTATTTGCGTTAAGTATTGCTTTACTGATGTAAAGTACTGTATGTTTTATTATTCAGGATTGTGATGTATTTTAAATGTTTTTATTTTTGTAATAAAGCCGATTGAATGATTGTTAATCCATTATCAATCTAGAGAATGAATCTTGAGTACTAAAACATTAAGTGGCGTCTCCTGACTTTGATGTCAGAGCGTTAGCAGAGTAAAAATTAAAATAATGACAGTAATATTTTCCATACTCTTCGAAAATTTATTATCATTTTTTTTCCAAGAACAAATTAGAGGAAATTGTAATTTTTAATTACTGGAATATTAGTAATGATGGCAGAATTTTAAATTGGAATAAAAAACATTCAACTCATAATAGTATTAATTAAACACTGAGAGCTTTATGTTTTACTGCATTATCACAGCTTTTCAATCAAATTCTCTAAAATTTTCAGAAGCACAACATTTGCCTTTTAGACATCGATAGGGATAAATAGGGCACCACAGATAAATTTGGGACAATTTGGTCTGCCACTGTCAACATTTTTTCTTCTATTTGTAGGAGAATTTTGAAAATTAACTATTCAACAGTTTTTGTACAACATTTCCATAATGAAAAAGTAGTTGAAAGCAGAAATTGTAAACAAAAACTACCGGAGCTCATGTCCGCCCATATCGATCAATGTACAGAAAGATCTGTCTCATTGCAGACATTTGCAACATCCTGGCTACTTGATCGAAGCGTACGGAATAGGAAGATAACGCCCGCACCGTCTCTCAATAGCATATCAAGCTGTTGCAACGCCAGGAATTCACAAGACGGCAATGGGCCTAATAGCTTAAATTAGCTTTATCTTTTTATAAAATTCTGTTTAGCATAACGAATTTTGAATTCTTAGGTACTAGTTGAACGTTATCGCTGCCTCATTTTGAAAAAAAAACACCATAGTTTTGAAAGAAGCATTGATTTTTGAAAAAATTCACTCAACTCCTCAGCACTCTCAATAGTTGAATTTATTATTATGTGGAAGAAATATTGCATAATACTAAACACAGATTAAAATAATAGTGTGCTATAGTTTCTTCATTCTGTTTGTTTTGGGCGTTGGCGCACGACTAACACACCATGAGCAGAAACCACTGAACACATTCCAAAATTATTACGATAAAATGACAAGAGAAAATCACTGCTATAAATGAATGGGGTTCGGTTCTGAGAAATCATATTCATTCTTCCCAATAAATTTCTGAACTACTTACATGACTGGTATAAGCGTTTTTATCACAAAAAGGAATGGAGAACAACAGCGTATTACAAGAGAATAATTAGTGAAGACCACAATTCCAATACAAAGATTAAACCAACTGATTTAGAATAGAGCCAGCAAAACAGATTTTGTGACATTCAATTTAAACAAGTGTACTTTATTGCATAATGAATTACAAACTTCTAAGCAATATTGTGTTGCTTGTATGTTTGATGAGCAGTCAGTACAGTAGCAATAGAGAAAGGTGATAGATTTATTAGTTTTTCTCTTGGCCCAGCAAAAAATAGTTATTTATGTATTGAGAGCGTGAAGCGCGACTTTATCGCTCGAGCCAAAACATTTACTGCGCGACGCGTAGCGGAGCGCAGTAATTTTGCGAGAGCGATAAAGAAGCTTCACGCGCGAATTGCATAATAGCTATTTGTGTAACTAGAGTGCAAAATAGCGTTTTTCTGCATCGAGAGAAACAGTTTTTTTCACTCGCCTTCGGCTCGTGAAAAAAGTTTCTTGAGTGCAGAAACAATACTTTGCACTCGTATTACACATTAAATTTTTCCTACAGTAATGTATAAAGTAATTTAAACACAACAAAACAGGACATACATAACCTGACAATTCCTCACATAACCTATCTTCGAATCAAATCGATTTCAAGAACAACATTTACAACAACTATTTCACAGCTGAAGCAGAGTAGCCAACCTATTTTTGAATGCAGAATAGGGAACCTGCGTATTACATGCTCACTATTTTGTGTTGTTAGGTTGCAAATTTGGAGTGCGGAAAAGTACATTCCCCCACTGCAATTTACTTTCCCGCACTGGTGCAGGAATAGACTATTTTGCGTGCTACAGTTAGTGCAAAAATAGGCACTTTTTCGGGTCACTGTAGGAAAAATATTTTTCCTACAACTGCTCGTAAAGTCGTTCTTTACGTACTGAAAACTAATTGTAAAATACCTCTTTACTGCTCAGCAAGTGGTAAAGTACTTTACGCTCGCCAGCTGTTTTCTTTACGCTTCTGTTTTGAATTTAATGTCTTCTCATTGGTGGATCGTGGAATCCGTGAATTCACATAACCTCAAAATGGCGCACGCTAACCAAATCCGCACACGGTCTGTGATGTTACAAACTACAAGTTTTTATTGTGTTGTAATCCAGAACTGCAGTTGTAGGGAAAATATTGTATGCAATTCGTGCGTGAAGCTTCTTTATCGCTCTCGCAAAATTACTGCGCTCCGCTATGCATCGCGCAGTAAATGTTTTGGCTCGAGCGATAAAGTCGCGCTTCACGCTCTTAATACATAAATAACTATTTCCTACAACTGCAGTTCTTGATTCCAACACAATAAAAGCTAGTATTTTGTAACATCACAGACCATACGCGGATATGGTTAGCATTCGCCATTGTTGAGGTTATGTGAATTTCACGGATTCTGTGATCCACCAATGAGAAGACATCAAAATCAAAACAGAAGCGTAAAGAAAACAGCTGGCGAGCGTAAAGTACTTTACTGCTTGCGGAGCAGTAAAGAGGCATTTTACAATTAGTTTTCAGTACGTAAAGTAGTTCTTTATGTACTGAAAACTAATTGTAAAATACCTCTTTACTGCTCCGCAAGCGGTAAAGTACTTTACGCTCGCCAGCTGTTTTCTTTACGCTTCTGTTTTGATTTTGATGTCTTCTCATTGGTGGATCACGGAATCCGTGAAATTCACATAGCCTCAACAATGGCGAAACTACAAGCTTTTATTGTGTTGGAATCCAGAACTGCAGTTTTAAGAAAAATATTGTATGCAATTCGAGCGTGAAGCTTCTTTATCGCTCTCGCAAAATCACTGCGCTCCGCTACGCGTCGTGCAGTAAATGTTTTGGCTCGAGCGATAAAGTCACGCTTCACGCTCTTAATACATGAATAACTATTTTAATGCAGTAGCGGAGGTCTTCGACATAATTTATAGCACTGAAAGGATTTCCGAAATTAATTATCTTATAAAGATTGCCTTCTCAATCTAAGATTGGCGATAAAAAGATAAGTTTTTCTATTAGTACAGCAAAACAGAATTAAAATAGGATAGTTTTCCATCAACAAGAAATGTTGGAAATGTATGGATTATGATACTATTCCAGATTGCAATCTCTTTATAGGTATAAAATCAAGCGTTGACATTGATTGTCAAGCAGAGCTGCAGCAGTAGAAGTTAGCTTAGCAAGGGAAGCAATTGCAACCTTTTGAGGTCAGTAATAGCCGAATACAATTGCAGGAAGAGAGATGTCAGCAGACAAGAATATTATTTTGAAAGGAAGATGTATGATGTATCTCTTTTATACCATGTCAATCCAATTAAATTTGAAAAATATTCTGAAGGTCTTCTATACATAGAGGTATAAGAAAGTGGATGAAGCATTGTCAGAAAAGTGTAGCCGACGATCTTTAGCGGCTATCACGCAACTTCTGGGGGCTTTACATTCGTACTCCACTACAGATATTCACCAATTTAGTTATCATACATATCTATGATGATCTATGAACTCTACCATGGCTATCTTCAAAGATGGCCGCCACTCTGCACATCATTGTAGGTCAAAGCCATAAATTAGCGTTAAAGTGAACAATATGACTGCTAATTCTTCATAAGTTTAAAAAAAAATTTTATGTACAATGTGTTAACTTTGAAACATTTGAGCTGACATGAAAGTGGAGTCTTGTTTGAAAACCGCGGTGATATAGCCGCCAATGGCGACAGATTCCAAGCAGGGGGGCCTTGCTTGCTTTCCTTTCCGGTTACACTTTTTCAACATTGGCGGTCTACGATATGCTCCCTCCACTTTCTTATACCTCCATGCTTCTATATTTTAAAATCTTAGTAAAGCCGGCCGGCTACAGAAATCTGAGCTAAATCAACTGTCCTGACCGAATCAATGAAATTTCATAAATAAAAACGACCAAAACACGGTTTTCATTTTTCACGAAAAATCCACCAAACACAAAGCAGAACGGGCGGCGGCGTCGCAAGGCTCTAAGTCACAAAACTTAATAGCTCAATTGCTAAATAAAACCCCGGTGGTAGCGAAAACAATGAATGATTACTTTAAGCATTATGTTATAAAATAGCAGTAGAATTGCAGAAAAACTCACGGATTTTGGAGCAACTGGTCTGTGTTCACGGATATCATCATCTTTGTCAACAAAGCTATAGCGTGCTATTATTCTCGACTTCAGTTCTTGGTCATCAACCACTGATTTCTGATGTTGACTAGCAGACTGTAAAATGAAAAAATAAACATTCAAATTCATATATTCCAATTTAAGTACATAAAACACAATATTTATAAATAATGTGCTCCCAAATGCGTCTTTTATTCATGCGTAAGTGTAGATAAATCGAAGTACTAGAAAAAAAATATATAAAAGTGTAAATAGCAGAAGAAAAAAGGGGGAAGAAGAAAGAGGAAAAAGAAGGGGGAAATAAAAGAGAAGCGCCTACCAAAGAAGTACAAGAACGGGGAACGACTGTCAAACAAAAAGAGGAAAATCCAAAAATAATATAGTTAAATATAAAACAATGGGGAGCAATGCAAGGCTATTTCAAGAATGTAGCTAGCTGAACAAGCTGTATAGTTTAAAATATTTGAGCACCACATTGATAATTGTGTAATAGCTGGAACTATAAAACTAACATTAACCAGCCAAACAAAGATAGCTCACCGTTATGAATAATGTGGTACTGAAATGTCTAGAAGTATTCATATATTTGTATTACAGTGTATTGCTCTACTCTGAATTTTATTAATTCTTATTAATTGATTGATTATTCCTGAGGAATGCAGGAGTTTATCTCTCAAGTAAACATTATAAATTACCTGTAGAACGCCAGTAGATGGTGTCAGACTCTGTCCTGCTTCTTGTCTGTGAAGGACAATTTGAGCCGCTCTTGCAATGTCACCGTTAGCAATAGTCAAACAATGGCGCACCTCTAATGCGCAAACTGTTGGAAACATTTCACACAGTAGTTGCGCTTGCCTGTTCACACTATGAGATTCCTAAAACCAACAACATACGAGAAATTTTCAATTTATTCCAATTAGCGAAACATTGAATGTTCATCATTCCAATCTTCAATCATATTTAAATGTAATATTTCTCCAGATGCTCATCTGTTTATTCATAAAGGTTCCATCTAACTAAACGTAAAGGAACAACAGGCTTTTAGTCCAAAACTGCTTCTATTACCAACTTTTAAAACTAGAGGTCAAATAGGTTATGTTTCACATCTCACAATGTTACTGGAAATTTTCATTTTGAATAAAACTCAACAAAACATTTTTTATTTTAAGATCAATATACTGTTCAATTGAAAACAAGCACTTTTGATTAATTTTCTCTATAATATTAATATTAAAAAATCGAAATTAAAACACTGAAATTTAAAAGATTCTGAAAATTGATCCGCAGATCAGATGATATAATTACAACAACTGGAATCACAAACAACAGTCAAAATGATGACGAAATGAAGTGTCAAAGTGATTCCCGGTTTCTCAGTTGTTCAATGAACAGTTTATTGCTCAAAAGAATCTGTACCATTTAATGACATTGAATCTGTTTCATTCTGACTTGTCTTATACTCCTTAACTGGAGTCTCCAAGACGTAATCTACAAAAAAAAAAAAAAATAGAACTGAATCTATGAACATAATTGAGTTTCTAGAACACTCTATAAATTCGTTAAATCAATAACTCTCGCAATAAACTATTGAGCCAAATTGCAGTCTATAATATTTATTGAATCAATAAATGTGTTCTTATTTAGTGATCTATCAAAGTATAATGCAATCAGGACCTTCCACTAAAAAAATGAGAAGAGAATGACTGGTTAAATTAAACAGCACAAAATGATACTTTTTTAATTAAAAACTTGATGCTGTTTTGCATTGAAGACAACACAGTTCACAGGGTTACACAGTATTTTGTTGGCTATCAATACTGTTAAACATGGGTAGAAACTTCAAATTTCTTATAGAATTTAAAAGAAATGGACCATATGGCTTTCAAACATTTTAAAAATGTATTTACCTTTGAAACTGGTAATACAAATTTATGATAATTGAAAAAATAGAATACCAGGAATTATCATTAAAACAAGAAAGTACAATCATAAATTTTCAATAATACTGGTTTCATTTACTCTTGCTTTACCTCTTGATTGTAGAACTCGCCACTGCTGTCTGAACTATAGCTGCCATCTGAAGTTTCAGACAACAAATGTTTGCGTTTATTTTTGCATAGAAGACTTGTTTCGACACTCGCATTGCTACATTCAGAAAGTGAGTTTAGAGAACGTTGTGAGACAGACATTGGCAGAAGCATCTCAGACAGTTCGAAGTCTATGTGATTTTCTTCTGAAAAAAATGAAATGTCTGATTACAAGAAATGCTTCAAGTAAACTGTTTCATTCCATAGTATTTTATTCAAATACATTGGGCCAAATTAAAACATAATTTTATTTTAAAGAATTCTTAATTCATTATGGTATCATAGCCAATCATCGCTTTCTCATTTCTATGAAAACCAATCTGATCAAACACACCTTTAGCATGAGTTGTATATATCATATCACAGCTCATATCTTTCACAATCATAAGTTAACAGATATATTAATCGTTTTTTTCTTAAATTTAGACTTGCACATTACTAATAAATATTTTTTAAATGTAGCCTTCAACGCTTTTAAAAGCAGTGTAAGACAAACTCAAAGTAAATTTACATAGAAATATAGAGAAATTTCAAACCATAAGCAATGCAATAGAATTGATTCTCAAAGGAACTCTTCAATATTATGAAAGGTTTTCACCAATATGTATTTTTCAATCCCCTTTCAAATAACTATGATATTTCTGTAGATATTAAAATGAAAACCAGCCATTATAAATTGATACTGTGTGTAGGAACATAAAAACTACCCATGTATGACAAAGACAGAACTGACACGTTCTCTTCAGAGCAAAAAGTAGCCTTAAAAACATTTTCTGTAGAGCCTGACTTCGATAATCGATAACTATATTTGACAAATTGACTATTCCGAGTGGGATGAACATATTGATGCGAAAATAGTCTCAAATTTGAAAGAGTTGGAGTTTTTTGTTGTCAAAATAATTTGCATGCAGGATGGGGCACCAACGCTTCACAAAAGAAATGTTTGGGATGAACGGAATATCTAATTTCCAAACAGTTTGATTGGTGAAGGTGGCATACAGCTCTAACATCAATAGATTTTTTCCGGGGATACATAAAAAAATTGCAGTAATGCATCCAAGTGCAACTAAAAGTAAAAATAGTTGCTGTCACATGCTCCAGCATAAGAATATCGTTTCTTTGTCTGTCGCGCTACTAATATAAATTAAAGACAAATAACATTCGATTAAATGAATGATTCTTCAGATAATCTTTCAAAGTACTATACAATAAAATGTACTCCAAATCTTCATCTACATTCAAAAACCTAACCTCAATAAGTTCATCTTCCTCGAAGTCAAATTTTGAAGAATGGTTTTTCTTTTTTAATTCCCCTGAATATTAGTACTGTTTTGCTGACCCAGGTTCAACAAGTTTCTTGATAGATTTGATAGATTTCCTCTATTAAAAATTGGTTTTCAAGTTACAAAACTATGAATACAAAGCATGCCAGCATGCATAACATTCGATTATGAACATGAATTAAAGTAGGATATTCATGTTTATGGTACTACATGTTCATTTCATTTATGGAAAGAGCTATGAAAAGTATAAGATATGCTTATGAATCTGTAATTTTTATTTTATTTATAAAATGCGATATGAATATGATGATGAGCTGATCAAATATACTTGTTGGAAAGTAAGAATCTGAATAGTAAATAAAGTAATATACTAAAATAAGCGGTGTTTGAACCACAAAAAAATGAGAAAGACAACTTACTATAGGAGGTAAAGAATAAATATTGTGCATCATTTATTATTTGATCATTTGTTTTTTTTTTAATTTATAAAAAGTGATTGAAATAGCTATAATGATTAAGTTTAGCTATAAATGAATCTGCTGCTATTTTTTTTTTTTTTTTTTTTTTGCTAATGATGCCCAGATGAGTGAGATTTGTGCGTGGATGATGAGGTGAATGATTGCACAGAAAATCCAAGGCTGAACGAGAATCGAACTCGTGTACACAGAAGTAGCAGTCTGTCAGTCTTATCAGAGACAAGTGCTCTAACCGATTACACCACCACAGTTGCGGTAAATTACTGTGTTTTAAAAAATTATTAGAAAAAACTATATTATTATTACAAAAAAATGTAGGCTTTAATAAATAGTATTCAAATTTTACTGTTTTTATTAAACGAATTGTTCACAGCGATCTATTCCTTGAGCTGTTAACCATACCCTGATTTTTTTCTTCAAGGTGAGAACTGGAATTATTTCTCATATATCTAATGGTAGGCTATTGAAAATTTTTGGTCCCAGATATACCATTGATCTTTGAGCAAAGGAGGTATTCATCCTAGGAATAAGTAAATCTGTTTCTTCTTTGTGTATTATGAGAATGCTCAATGTTGAAAAAAAATGTTGTGTGTCTTTAAGAATTCTATGAATATATATTTGCCTACTGCTTAAAACGCAGCTTTCTGAAAGAAAATAAGCCGATTGAAAAATTGGATGCTTGAAGCCTATTACCCTTAAATTCAACTTTTGAACTTTGAAAAGTGGTTCTATGTGACAGAAATTTGTTTGGAAACCGAACTTTTGTGGTGATTTTATTCCACGTAACTGACCAACCGTTTTCTTACTACATTTCTAGAATTTTGGACATGTTGCTTACTAGGGCTATAGGCCGGTAGTTATTTAGATCTTGTTTATTGCCTCCTTTATGTAAGTGTTTTATATAAATCTCTATAAATAAGTTTGGAAAGATTTCATTTGCAAGACTCTTGTTGAATATATCTGTAAGTGGTTGTGCAATGAAGTGTTTTATTGATTTTAATGTTTTGTTATCGATGCAATTTGTGGTCGAATGAGATGCTGTGAAATGAAATGTGGGAGTGACTACAGTGATCTACACTTACTATTACTTTTCTTTTGTCGCAATGTAGCTTCCAGTTCAAACATCCACATGCAGACATCTGGCAATCCAATAGTCGAGAACTGCGGAAAGTAGGCGGCCATCATTTCGCAGAAGCCTTCTGCGTCAAATGCTTCCTCCACTTCACCACTTTGTTCGCTGCCCAAATCTTCCAGAATGCTCACTACATAGCTGAGCACTATTTCATCGATTGAGCTAAATAAATGAAACACACGTTTCAATTGCATAAATTCATTAGAAAGCCCATTTGATATAAAACTACCTTGAGACTTCCTCAGCTCAAGAGAGACTTGAAAGGAATTCCTTTAGAAGACTTCCTTGAGTTAAGTCTTCCTCAAGGTTAGTTCATGAATACGGCGTTGATTAGTTCATTGAATACAAAATCTCAAGCTTGGTATACTTATAGAATAACGTACTGAATGTAGATTTTACAATGTAAATATTTTTTTAATAGGGTTTACATTAATTCAATAATAAAAATCTATCAGCTAACGTGATTCTGAGCTGTTGCATTGGATAGCATAGATATTCATGTTGGAAATGGATTAAGTAAATTTCAAAAGTGGAAGGTAACGAACTATCTAGTACCTTATATGCTGTTTGTTAAACTACTAAATACTGTTCTTCTTTTTTCACAAACTTATTATCAAAATGTTTTTCTGGTTGATAAATAATATGACTTTTAATCTGTATTTGAATTTACGGATCAAATCCCTATACAGATAATATTGAAATATTGACACTCAAATCTATTGATAGAATAGATTACCATATAGAAAATAAAATAAAATCAATTGAAGATTACCTTATTTGTGCACTAGGAATATGCTTCCTAAGAAACTTGAAAAGAGATTGCTTCACAAAATCTTCTTTATCAGCAATTGACGGACTACTCATTCTGAAAGAAAATTGAAAAGAATAACTACGATGGATGAACATCAAGTTGATGATTATTATACAGCTTGAATAGTACGTTTGAAGACCTAGCAAAAATACGAAATACCTCAAATTAATGACGTTCATTATACACCATTATGAAAGCCTCAAACTATATCTGTTACAGCTATCCTCGGAACTGCGCGCATGAGTTTGCTTATTATACAATGATGGAATTCGTATTAGAATACGTATGTATATAAATATTAGTATATGTAAAAACGTTAATGTAAATTCTGAGTTTGTTTTGTGTCTTGGAGTTTTAGATAAGATTATATGGAGTATTTTGTGTGTTTAGATAAAGGTATTTACATTTGATAACGTGTTTTAAAATTGTCAATTCTGAGGAATATATCATTAATTTATTTACTTGCGAACTAAATAGGAAATTTTATGATTTCATAGGTGATTCAAACTGAGAAAACGTACAATTGCCCAAAAGAAAAGCCTGAAGGCAAATGAAGCATGACTCATATCCGTTTTAGATCAGAAAAATTTCGTGACCTTTGTCTGTATCACCAGAGTATAGTATTTTAGCCATGTTATGACATTTTAGTTATGTACAAAATTTAATTTATGTGTAGTACAGTACATGTATCACAGTTTCGGATCACTGCTAGTTTTGCGATTCGGATTATATGAATTGTAATGTACTTTAGTTTTAGCAGTTAAGCCACACTTAATGAAACAAGATTGACAGCTTTATAAAGATCAAGAATGATGTAATTGTCAAAGCTATAGGAGTGGGGCGTTAGAAACGGACCTTTTTCAAATAAGTCTAACTGCGTTAATTTTGTATATAAAATTTGTCAAGAAACCTTAAACAATGTATAACACTCATATTATGTACAGTACGAGAAATAACTTCCTTCAAGTGACAAACATTTTCATTAACGCAAAACTTGAGGCGTTCAAGAAAATTGCTCTGTTCTCTCTCCTACTTTATCCTGTCGATTGCAGCGATCTTCTGACGAATTTCATTCTTCAACTCATCTGATGTCCAGATGAGTTGAATTTGGCGAATCAAAACCTTGGAAACCAGATGAGTTCAAAAAATTCAATTTGCCAGCAGGTCGTTGTAACAGACACACCGATGTTGGAGACAGTACAGATGATGAATTTTCGTGAACGCCTCCAGCTTTGCATTTATAAAAATGCCGTCACTTGGAAGTTATTTTTCGTACATGAACTTTTTTTGAGGATGAAGCCCACATAGGTCTGAGACATGTGCGTGGGTAATGAGTTGGATGATGGTGAATGATGACTTGGACCTACAGTTTTAGGTGGGTTCCGAACCACCGGGAAGTGATTTTACAGCAGTGTCTTTTTTCCTGGCCAATCTAATCGGTCACCCTCACATAGAGTGCCCAGGAGAACGCAACTTATCTCTAGCTGAACAGATACCTGCTACGGCTCACGGCTAACTAGTGTTCTAGACATTTTTTAAGCTTTCTGTTTCTATTTCTAAATGAATTTTACACACACGAATAACGTAGTTGCTAATATGAGAAATGTCAGTTTAGCACACACACACATCCCCCCCCCCCCCCACCCTGAACAATAAAAATGTGGTTGTAATAACATCACGTTCTATAGTACACAATGTCTATTACAAAACGATCTCCAATACAAAAAACATTTTTATAATTTTAAAGAATAGTAATTGCTCAAGAATATTCAACCTGACTTGTGAAATCTGAATATTGTGATTCATATATTATTATTGTGAACGGTGAAAAATGGACATGAATGCACATCATAAGTGCATGAATAGTACTGCTAAGAAACAAGACATATCCAAGACATGAAACATAGTACTTATGAAACGAAGGACTTCGTAAAAAATTGTATAGACCATTATCGAGAAGTAGGAAATAATATTGGATGATGCAAGCAATGTTACAAAACAAGAAAAAAAGAATAAAATTACGGCAACCGTTCATTCAAGCGTACCAGTTAAACCCATAGTGGAATTATAGCAAAACACTAACAAGAGAGCAAAACCCAGGTTTGTTTATATGAATATGCACAGTATAAATACTGAATGAGTACTTCATTACAATACTATTTTAATTAATAAGCTATTTTAATTATTCATTGTTAGCACACTTAAACAGCTGCACTTTTAAACTTTGTTATTTTTACCTTTTCTAATTGCATGTTGTTGATTCATTGCTTAACTTAGTTTTTAAATGTTTGTTTTATTTTGAAGGTTCCTTTTATGAGTTCGCTTTTTCAACAGCAAATGCACTCACGTTATGCACGGAATAATGATGATAATAATCATCATTAATACACAAATTATATTTGAGAGAAAGGTGAGTGAAGTCAAGAAAAAACTTTGTTTTTGATGCTAATTTTTTTAGATGAATTCTCTTGAAAGTTGGACTAAAGTGAAATAAAAGTGTTGTGTTGATAAAGATATTAATTTCCAATCAAATTGATAACATTTTTATTAGCGCATTTCTTCCCATGCAGAAGGATCATTGCTCTGATATTCAAAAATTGAAATATGAAACAAGTAAATTTATATAAAAAGTTTTCGATTAAACAAAGTTCAGGGAAAGAAAAATTGAATTACAGTATGGTAAGATTTGGATAAACCAATCTTGTGATATGATTATAATCAATCTTACCACACCGGTAACCAGAAGGAATTAGATTATTGATTTTTAGATATTGAATTTCATTTTGCATTCCCCTCGATCCTGCGGTAATCTAAGTATATTCTCTATAGATGATAGCTCTATCATGAAAAGCTTTACGAGAAAAATTATTCCATCACCGCTCAAATCACTCTCACGTATGAATACTTGATACTGCAAGCATAAATTCTGCTATAGCAGGTATAGTATACCGGTTAACTTGACTTCGTTAAAATAATTTATTAATAAATGTCCATGATTGTAATTAAGGATAAATTATGCCAGCTACAAGTGTACTGTAGTATATAATTGTATCAGAAAAATATTACAAGGATGATCATCCATTGCAATGAACCCCCCATATCATTATTATGAGTATTTATCAATTATTTACTTTCAGATTTTATAAAATAAATTTTCTATTTCAAATTCAGTCTTGAATTTCAAGTAGCCCAAAAATTGAAGTGCAATGAATTATAAACAAAATAATTGAACTTTATACACAATTTATTATCGATTTTTTATTAATTTCGAAAATAGGTTCCCCGACACGAAATAGTCGGGTTCAAGAGCAGAATGTTATCGCCGACATAAACCAAATTATATCCTAAAGAGAAGAAATATTACTGAAATATTGTTTTATCGATTTGTAGACTTCTGAAATACAAACTCCGAAAACATAAAATATAATCGGTACCTCAAAATGAGAAATTATTTTGCTTTATCAAGTGTATTGATTTATACAATTTTTACGGATTGAAATTTACAAAAGAGAAGTCAAATACGATTAGAGCATCAACGACTAATTACTCATTCAAAATGATGTAATAACAGATGTAGAAGCGAACATACCTTTCGAATTGGAAAAGAAAATTTAGAAGATAAGTTTGTTTGAACAGTAAACCTTTTTACAAAATTCTTGATTTGTTTATACTGAAACTGAAACAGAGGTGTCGGATCGTAGGATCATAATAAGCTGAGAGCATGGGCTACAAGATACTAGAGAGACACTGCCTTCAACAAGATAGAGAAGTACTTTAATTTTCACAGAATCAACACTACAAAGCAGTTTATAGATGAATTAATATTTTTATGCTCGTATTCCTTTGAAAGCATATCTTTCAACAATTGATTCGATTTTATTGTCATCAGATATTCAGGTTACTAAGGGATTTGCGACTACTCTTGGTTTCTGCTTTCGTCTAAGCTTTGAAGTTACGCCACTGGCGGTATTATTTGAACGTAGTCAATAAATTAATAATGGCAATGGTCAAGTTCCTGGGAGCATTTACCGGTAACTAGGAAATGTTACCAGTGTCATCTACTTTAATTCATAACCGTTAAAAAATTTGAATAGATCATTCAGACGCCACCAGGAACATTTCCCAGTTACCAGTAAAGCTCCCAGGAACTCAACCATTGGACGATATTATGACATCTATTAAATCAATTAGCGGGAATTAGCCTAATGTAAATTGCTTTCATTCATTTATTCAATATTTATTTTCAAAACTAAGAGATTCTAATGAGTAAAAGTGAGAGATCGCTCACATGCTTAGTGGGAACTTAATTTTCAATACAATTTTTGATAATTTGCGAGTGTTAGTTTTTCATTATTGAATAAAAAATATAAGAATCTCTACATCAGCAACTGCAATAATTCGAAACTTGTTGAGCTATTGTTTTTTCCAATTATTTTTCAGACTTCTAATCAGCTAAGTCAGCTTTGTCACCCTGTGACAAACGATATAAAGAAAGGGTTGCACTTCTTGAATCATTTTCAAGTGCGTGGGTAATGAGGAGAGTGGGTGAATGATGAGAAACATCCATGGCTGAATGAGAGTCGAACCCAAGGCTGCAGGAAACAAAGCTAGCCAGAGCCCCTTATCTTATCACAGACAAGCGCTACCAGAGCTGTATTTTACCGCACTGGTACCAACCGGTCTGTTTATTTACACTTTCTCACTTCACACCACAAACTTCATCACTTCACAAAATTATGGAGTTTTAATGGAGGTAGGCAATAATTGAAAATGAATCAAAACTGCAGTCTTAGAAGAAACAAGTTAAGCAATAGTTATCTAAACGATGTCCTGTTGATGTACCGTATGCTATGCACTTTCGCCTTATTATGATAATTTTAAAAAACACAAATATACAAACAGTATTATCTAGTACGAAAACTATTTCAAATGTCTCTTTCTACCCACTTAACCAGAAATTCTCATTTTAAATTTTACTCAGGCAGAAAAAAAATGCTGGTTAATGTACGTACTGCATAATAGATGTAATCTACCAATACATGAGGCGCAAGGCTAAACAGCAAAAAGAGTAGTGCTGGTTAGAATAAAAATAAAAAACCATTAAAAATCTACAATGGTTTACCTCACATAATAGTTGCTCTAAGTAGACATGCATAAAGCTTCAGGTATTTAACTACAGATGAAAAAGATTTAATGATGAGTATAACAGATAATATTGTTAATATGAGTGAATCGGCGAATTGTATTTATTGAAGTGGCATAATAGCTCTATTAATCAGTTTAAGAAAGAAGAATCACCGTTTTAATTTGGTCCATAACATATGAGCAAGATACTTTCAATGAAATTAATGACAGTATAATCTCCGATTCATATGATTTGAAGGAACATTTAAATGAAGATAATTTGAAATTTCTGAATATGAATGTAAGGATCATAAACAGAAACTTTGATAAATTCATGGTTCAATTACACGATATTTCGGCTCAATTCCATGTTATTGTTCCGAAAAATATAACATGATACAATTTTTTCTGTACAATAAACAACAGATTAAAGAATGATGGAGTGGTTATTTATGTGAGAACAAACTTAGAAGTAACAGTTGAGGAGATCGAGTTTTGGCAAGCTAGTGTTCTTAATGCTAAGTTACCGTACGTTATAAGAATGAAATGTATAATATCCTCGCAGTTTATCGTTCACCATCACACAATGATATTGCTGACTTCCTTGACGATTTAAGCCAATTTTATGAACAGAAACAGTGGTTTGCTAGTTAATAAGTGCTGGTTTGCTAGCCCAAAGGTCCCGGGTTCGATCCCAGTTCTGACCGAAAGATTTTACCTCGGGCCACTCCCGTGTTTCGGAGGACACGTTAAGCTGTCGGTCCCGGCTGCCTAAAAACAGTCGTTAAGTCACGTCAGAGGCCCTGAACTTATTCAGGTGCGACCTGATAACTCTGACACCAGACCTGAGCCAGCCAGGTCACACGATATTATTATTATTATTATGAATAGAAACAGAGGCAACAAGAGATAGTTTAGAATCGGTGTCATGTATTGATCATAAAATGATCAATTTTAAGAAGCCTGTCACATCTATAGGATTCAAAAAAATCAAAACATACACTTAGATCTCTTTATTAAAATAAGAAGTGTAAAACATCAATATCAATCTATTTATAAAAATAACAGGTGTAGAACTTCTAGATCACTAATAAACCATTACATTTTCTGATCAAATGGGAATAGGAATAGATTGATAACAATAACAATCAACTTTAAAAAATAAATTTCTGATCTAGTCTGATCAATGTTTCATCAATAAAATAATCTCCCTATAAAAAATAACTACATACGAAAGACTCCGAACTTAGTTTCAGGAATAGGATTATTTTGCATTGTAGCAGTCAAACACAGACTCAATAGTTCTCTAGTATCAATTGGGTCAATTATTCCATCATCCCATAGCCTGTAACAAATCAAAAAAATATATTTCATTAAAATCTTGAGGTAAGCACACTTGAAGCTTAGCAACTTATTCTTGACAGCTGTATGAATTTGCCTCACGCATATCGGCTGTTTTACTGCTCTATAGTGTGAGATATTCTCACATAATTCATCA
Source organism: Conomelus anceps (assembly GCA_948455865.1). Taxonomy (NCBI): domain Eukaryota; kingdom Metazoa; phylum Arthropoda; class Insecta; order Hemiptera; family Delphacidae; genus Conomelus; species Conomelus anceps. The sequence continues at coordinate 54,443,457 of OX418222.1, read as the reverse complement.
TATGAAAAAATGACTAGTTCCAAGCACAGCTACTTGGAACTCTGTGTACGCTGCGTAGACAAAACAAAATGTGTTTCTGCTCACTGCCAAGAATGAGTTGGCAGACTCTACATCACATAGTTTACAGTGCAGATCTGCAGCTTGGATCACTACAGCAATCATAAAAATATAGCTTAAGTGATTCCTGGAGGAGATATATTGTGAAAATTGCATTCTTGCTATTGATTACTAGCGCATGACTCCAGTCAAGTGTTTAGGCATTTAGTCTTGATATTATTTCAATGTAATTATTTTTTAATTTTGAGTTCGTCAAAGTGCTATTAATTTATACTGAAGACTTTCGCAATGACGCATATTGACAACAGCATTAAATAGCTGATGGAACTCGATGAATGCTACAGTAAAAAAAATAACCGCGGACCTCCCATTGCTGATCGGGCGCCTTAACCACCAGACTACAGTGACCCTTCTGCACAGCAGCGCTCATTCAAGACTTGGTCATATCGGCTCGTATATCACAAGTTAGTTTGAAGTAACTGACAATTTAGCAAACTGACGAATATACAAGAACAGAATTTATTAATACGAATTAATAAATTCTGTTTCTGTATATTTATCAGTTTGTTAAATTGTCAGTTATTTCAAAACTAAGTTGTATTTATTTTCTCAAATATTTTCCAAACCTTATCGTTAATGACCTCATTTTTCCTGCCGACATGAAGAAGATTTAAAAGAATTTCTCTGATTATTGATCTTAAATAATAATTTTGTCTAAGAAAAACGATGGATCATTTCAAAAGATTTTTCCCGAGACCACTCCCGAGTTTCGGAGGTCACGTTAACCCTATCGGTCCCGGCTGCCTAAAATAGTCGTTAAGTCACGTTGGTCTTGTTCAGGTCGATCTGATAACACTAACACCAGGCCTGAGCCAGCCAGGTCGCACGATATTAATATTATTCCATGTCTAATATAGTACACCGATTTCGACTTTGGGTCGACCTCAGCAATATGTTTTAGTGCAAAGATCGTACTACGCAAGCGAGGAGTGAGGTAGCCTGCGATTTCTTTCCTCAATGAGCTAATAGTATGACAAGCCAATCGAAAGAAATGTTGAAGTTCTAAGCTTAACAGCTCACTCCCACCACTACATACGCCTAGTTGTATAGGCGAGTGCATGTACTATCCAGCACATCTATGAGCTACTTCCTACGTCCAAACCATCATTCGACAGAGACGTTTGGCAAGAAACGCAATTGATGTAGCCTTTTTTTAATTCGAGATGAACAAAACTCAATTCACCTCAAGTCACAATATGGCATCTCATAACTGTACGAGCGTATGCTCACGACCTGCATGTTACAGTTGTTGAATCCAAATCACATCCGAAAGATACATATTTTATTATATCAATAACGTACTCAGCGAAAACTGATAGAAAATGTACCTAAGAAAGCAGATGAACCTATAATGCAATGAATCAAAAACACAATTTTGTAAAATTTGCAGGAGACTATATGACATAAATTATAAAAATGCAGTTTAATAGACGTAGATACGTTTGTAAATGGACATAAATGTTAATAATATAATTATTTGGAGTAGGTGATCATTATCTTTATAACTATAATCGAATAATGTAGCGAAAGTAGCCTATTCATTTTTATTACAACTCACCTTGCTGAAGCATAATATGGCTTACTTTGCTCTTCAAACTGGCCTTCAATTTTTGTTCTCAATTTGGTTTCTTCTTCAGTGGGCCACTGAAAAAATCATTCAAAATTCGATTAATCAAAGAGTCATAATAAACTTGATTAATTCCAATATTATCCATTTATAATATACTCTTGTATTAGTAATCGATATGTAGTGCGGAAAGACCTACTTATTTATTTATTGCGACAAATTTACAACGAGTGTGAAGGAGCAACAGACTCAAGTCCAAAACTGCTCCCTTCACAAATTTTGAATATGTTACATTGTCCAAAACATTGTGGTTAACTTATTATGTAAAATAATACTTTATCAAAGATATAAAGATAATAATTTGTTATTCTCTTGCAAACGAAAGTTTTAATTCTCCCGGAAGCAAAGTGTGGACGATTTCTTACATAGTTATAAAAAAATGTCCAGGCATTCTGCTCAACTGTTCTTTATATAATTGTGCTGAATATCCATTATCGTGAACTGAAGTATAACCATTAATATGTAGAATCTTGGTTTCCAGAACTGACCTTTTTGGTTGTCAGTCTGCAACCCAGCACCGAAGTAGAACCACATAGTTCGAAACGCGTCCTCCATGACTCAAAAACGTCAGTTCTGCACTGCAAGATTCTACAAATAATTGCTATTAAATTACTCAAATTATTTCCATGTGTGAATTATATATTTACTTTTCCCTTGAAAAGAAATCTTTTGATTAACTTTAGATTTGAAGATAACTGGTATCTGCAAACATGTGCTGGAATATTTGTTAGTAATAAAATTAGGGGTAATTTATAAAAATAATTGAAATTGCATTCCTTAAATAATCTCAATTCACTATTTTTCAAATTTAATATTCTGACTCATCTTAGCCACCAAAATATAAAATAAGGAAAGAATCAAACAAACCTTCTGCTTGAGAGTAGCTTTTTGATCTTTGATTACTTGAGTTAAAACACCAGCCGCCTGAGCGCCACCCATCACTGAAATTCTAGCATTGGGCCACATGAACATGAAATTTGGACTGAAAAAGAGTTTACCATTGGAGTTCAATAACTTCATCTCAGTACGACTACACTAATAGAATGTGTACACTGTAAAGTGGTAAAATCATTATTTTAAGAGTAAAAGTAGTTCACTTCTAGCAGTGTCTGATGATGTCCTTACATTAGAGCAAAACGATAGCCATCACATAGAGTGTGAATGTTCTATTTCTTAAAGTTTTATATTAGTTATCTGTGTAACTAGTGCGCAAAGTAGCACTTTGCTGCATGAGAGAAATGCATTACGCACGAGCTGCCGGCGAGGGCGGAATAGTTTATCGAGCACAGCAAAGATGAAATATTTAGTTGATAAAGCTTTTTATAGTGTACAAGAGTTCCTTTCACATCAAAATTAAGCCTCACCCCAACTATTTGATATAGTAATTATGGTAACTAGTTTATAAGAGTATAATTGTTGATCTGACTTGTCTTATACTCCTTAACTGGAGTCTCCAAGACGTAATCTACAAAAAAATAATAATTTTAGCGCGAGTTGCTCATTAAATTGTTCCTACAGTTTGGATTACCAAAAAGTAAAATGAGTGCGGCAAAGGAATCAGCTGTTTGTGGATTATAATGAGAGCATAAATAGCCTCATCACCGTTTGGGTAACTGTAGGAAAAAATATTTTTATCCAGTTTAGTAAACTACAGTACCACCGTAAATTTGCCATGAAAATATGCTTGATGGAATTCACAGGGAGTTGATAGCAAACAGGATTACCTTTCCCGTTTATAGAAAGTTGGAATACATTAAGAAATCATACTTGTTTTCTAATGTACTTGATGGCAACTTATTCAGGTGAAACAGTTATCATACTTGATTATCTTCCCAGTAGCGTTTAAAACAATTTCGATTTATGCATATGATATTGACCACATATTTGATTTAAAATTAACAGCATTTAGTATGAAGTCAACATTTACATCGGAAATGCAAAAGTTCTCTTGCGTTTCTAGCACACCAAACTATTCAAACAAATCGCTTACCTTATTTGGGATAGAGTCAATTCAAATGGATCAGTGTAGATCTACTGATATGGTGCAGCACTGATACTAGTTCTGATAATTGGAGTTTAAATATAAAAATTATATATTTATTATAAGTATATTATTTATTAGGGGTGCCCACAGGGAGGGCTTTGACGCAGACTGCGTCATTGAAATTCATGGTGGGGGGGTTCCAAAAAACGTTTTGGGGGGTTCCAAAAACGGTTTTGGGGGGGGGGGGTGGTAAAGTTGATTGAAACCGTGTTTAACGTGGCGACATTCAACAATATATTACGAAGTCACCAGATAGAATGTCTATTAAAGACAATAGTTTTATAATTATTATTATACTATTGAATATGAATTAGCTAAAATAGTTATGTTTAGGATTTGTGCAGGAAGTTATAATTCAAGCTTAGCGAATGCTCTAAAAGTGGTTTATACAACTTTACTCTCTAATACTATTTCAATTTCAAATTATTTAATAAAACACAAATTCAATGAAATATGAAAAAAGCTAAGCTTGTGATATTGAGAGCTATAAGAATTTTGGCATTTGTTATTTCAGTGGCGTAACTGGATGTACAGTCTGGGGGGGGGGGGGTTGACCAGTGATGCAGTAGGGAGGGGGTGAATTCTAGGTATAATAAAGAGAAGAAGGAAGAGATTAAAAGGGTGATTCGGGAGTACGCCCCCTGGAATTTTTTGAAAAAAAAAATCGCTCTTGACCCATATTTTAAGCGATTCTAGACATGAATTCATCCATTTTGATATTTCAACCCACACATAATGTGTCAACGTGAATTTTATCTAGTTCTTGCATCATTCTCAATGGGAGATCCAAACCCTCAGTTTAAATCTGGCCTACTTGAAACTGTTTCAACTTTGTTATTTTAGATCTCCCACTCCATCTGATTTGGGTGACGTACAGTAATATATTTGAACATTTATTTTTAAAGGGGGCTCGGAGTACGGCACTCCCCCGGAATTTAAAAAAAAAAAATAATCTTTTTAAAACAACATATTCAGCTACTCTTTGAATATTTTGTCAAAAATTGTCCCTCAATGCTTGTTAAAATTCCAAAATTTCTCTTGATTCTGGTAGGAGATCTAAATGAACATTATTTTTACACTTGAAAGTGAGTTTGGTACAATTGAGAAACACTTCGACATGAATTCTCCGCTTATTGAAACATGAAACGGTCGCTCATTCTCTCATTCACATTGAGACACACAGTAAGTATACTTTTCTCATTCGTGTTTGTTAGAACTTTTTAAATACTACCTGTAAGCTCTACCACACATTCCAAAGTTCCCAGCACCATATGATCCACCAATGATCACTGTAAGCTTGGGTACTTTGGCATTAGCAACTGCTGTCACCATTTTTGCACCATGTTTTGCAATTCCACCAGCTTCAGCCTCTCTTCCAATCATAAATCCTGAAAAAATGAACAAACATCTATTGAATCTCCTGATAAGATACAAGATTATAACTTCAACTACACCAATTCGTTTGATATGACATCATATCTATGATGATTTTCATGACAAAATATTTGACCACCACCACCACCACCATCTGCAAAATCACTTAAATATAAAGCGAGTGTTTTGATGAATAATATGCTAACATGATAAGAGCAAATGAGATACACTATTATTCATGAGTACATTCTAAGAGTCCTGACTTGTACTGAACACTTAATTCTAATTTTTACCTGTTATATTCTGCAGAAAGAGGAGAGGTACCTTCCTTTTAGCGCATATCTCAATGAAATGGGCTCCCTGAAACAGTTGAATATTGCAATAAATTATTGAATCAAAGAATTGAAAATGATTGAATTTGAAACAAAAATTTCGTAGGAATTTGAAGGAATCTAGAATTGGATTGAAAAGGTTCGTAAAAAACATTTTTTACATGACTGAAAATCAGAGTAAAAATAAAAAATCTCAATTAACTTACCTTCAAAGCAGACTCTGGGAAGAGGACGCCATTGTTTGCAATAATTCCAATCAAATCACCATACAACCTAGCAAATCCAGTCACTAAGCTATCACCATACTTCTCCTTGAATTCTGAGAACCTAGATCCATCCACGATTCTTGCTATTACCTGTTAAAGAAATATTATAAGAGTAGGACTTGGATATAAAACTGTAATCTGTATTCTGCAGTATAAGAGAGTACCTATTCCTTCTTATCTAGCCCTTCATACCTTCTATACCTTCAGTTCTTATCTACCAGGCGATGAGGTCGAACCGTTTATCAGAGCTCTGGTTCATAGGCTCTTACTGTCACATATTAGGTATGCTATCTTAGTATGGGGTAATTCATCAAAACAAAATCTTGATAGGGTGTTTAAGATCCAAAAGAAAGCGGTTAGGCGTATAGAAAGAGTAAATAGATTAGATTCATGTAGGCCGTTGTTCAAGAGACTTGGTCTCCTAACTGTACCCTTCTTATATGTGTATGAAGCTACTTTATATGTAAAAACGAATGATATTAACCAAAATCTTGATGTACATGATTATAATACAAGAAGCCGAGGAGATTATCACTTGGTGAGTCACAATAGTAGCTTATTGAAACAAAAACCTAGTTATATTGGTAGGAAATTCTACAAGCTACGGTACCGCAGTTTTTGAAGAGTCTTGAAAATATAGAAATATTTAAAAAACAATTGAAGAAATATTTAGTTGATAAAGCTTTTTATAGTGTACAAGAGTTCCTTTCACATCAAAATTAAGCCTCACCTCAACTAATTGAAGTAATTATGGTATCTAGTGTATAATATTGTTGATCTGACTTGTCTTATACTCCTTAACTGGAGTCTCCAAGACGTAATCTACAAAAAAAAAGTTTTAAGGTGCATCACTCCGCCTGATCGTTCGTGTAAATTCCGGCACCGTGTTCTATTGTTTGGCGTATAACCTATTTCGTTTTAAAAATAAAACAATATTGAAAGGCGAAATGGTTAAGTGCAAAAAGTGCGAAAAGGACATCGTTGTCGTCAAGGATGGTTGTAAGTGTGTCAATTGTCAGGCTCAGTTTCATTCGTCGTGTACTAGTGAGACGGTAACCCGAGGTTCGAAAACTAACTGGAAGTGTGTGGTATGTAATTCTAATTCTACGTCAGTGACTAGTAAATATGAAAGTAGTGATGAACAGGTAGATTCGCTTGTGCTGAAAGCGATCGCCGCTTTACGAACTAAAATGATCACCCGGTGGGATTCAAATGATAAAAAACTGGACAGTTTGCAAAAATACATTAATCAAATGAACAGTGAATTGACATTATTAAAAGTTAAGTCCGACAAAGTTGAAAAACAAGTCAACACAACCGATCAAAAAATTGTGCAGTTAGAAGCCGAAAACACTAAACTAAAGGATGAAAACTGGCAATATTCAAATCAGAACTCAATGATTTACAGCAGCACACCAGGAAAAACAATATCGTCATCTCGGGTGTCCCGATCCTACCCAGAGGGGCAAACGTTTTTCCGATACTGCAGAAGATAGCTGAAATACTCCAACTTCAGTATTACCGCACGGACATAAACGCAGCTCACTGGCTTCCCATAAGGGGATAATGGCCGAGAATACCAGTCTATAATTGTGTCGTTTGTGTCAAGAATAGTTAAAAATGAATGGATTCTAGCGAGACTCCATCGAAAATCATTAATGGCGAATGAAATAGACAACAAATTCCCACAGACGCGAATCTACGTCAACGAACAACTGACGCAGAAATCTCGAGAACTTTTCAACGCAGCGAGGACCTTGCTCAGATAGGAGAAGCTGGCTTCCGTGTGGACAAACGACGGCATCGTGATAGCAAAGAGGAGTCCAGCTGGACGACCCTTCCGGGTGACCAGTCTTCGAGCCCTCGACGAAAAGGCACCGCCCCCGAGGGCCGCGGGTCCCGCCACTGCCAAGCAGACCAACTCAGAAAATGCCGACGCCTCATCCCACCAATCCGACTTAAACAGCAGAAAAAATTAGTGCACGACCGGGCTTTGGAAAGGGCTGGGGTCAAGGTAAAGCAGTGCAGAATATTTTCATTTTTTTCTCTATTTCATTTTTTTTCAACTGCGAAGCGGCAGCATACTCAGAAAGTTTGAGTGTAATTTCATTCATATCTGATTCGATGCTGACTATGACTGGACAGCAGTAAAATAACTATTATCATCTAGCTGTATACTAGTTTATTATTTATTTATTTCTTCCCTCCAAATTTTATTTATACTCAAATCAAGAGAACTTTATTTTTTATTTCCATTGCGTCTATATTTTTAGGCAAGTCGTCTAACTAATTCTCGTTTAATAAGAATTCACATAAGTAATTTTAAGCATTGTGTTTTACTTTAACTCTAATGAATATGTAATTTAAAACTTCTAATATGTAACTTTGTTAACTATGTAATTTAACTTCTAAAGAAAAGAGGAAATTTGACAGATCGAGGTCACCTAGGCCTATGCACAGTAGCAAAATTAGTTACTCTATTATCTAAGTTTAGACTAGGGATTATACCGGTGTAATTAGAGTATACTCTAAAAATAACATTATTTATTGGTGAAATTAACATAATAATCCTAAAAAGACTCATCTCCATATTGGAGTCTGAAAATTGATAATAAAAATAATTAAAAGAAAGACAAAAATGGAGTGATAATCCCGTGCGATAAACTATATAGGCTATAGGAACTATAACATTATTTCATTATCAGTTACCGTGCTTTATGCACGACCACATCCAGTTCTATGTCTTTCCTAGTTTACTACAAATAAATAACATTCATTTTTCTATTTAATCTCAGAATGATATTATTTATTGACTTGCAGTGGGATCGTGAGGTCCTAGTTCTTTATTTATTTTTTCTCATCGCTCGTTATCTCTGAATGTAAGAGTTCCACCCTTCAGTTACTGTTAAAGTACCATAAAAGCGATGGGGGATTTGATTGTGTCCTCTCAGTATATTACATCATTCATCACTACAATTTATTATGATTATTAAAAATGAATAATAATTAAAAAAAAAACATCTTTTGATGCAGTCGTTATCTTGCAGTTCAAATAACGGGTGTAAATGTATATCAAGCAATCACCTCACAATATCTATCAATCACAATTGACTACAAGAAGTGCCTTATTAGCGATGGCTTTGAATTTTCATCACTTTTCATTCAAATGAACATTTTAACATATTTTACTTTCTGTCACTTTTCTCAAACTATGCCTAATTTCTCAACTGTTTGGTTAAATACCGATAAGGACCTGAAATACAGAGAGATAAATGAACGATTGTTCCATTAATGATAATAAATAATTATAGAAAGTATGAATATTAAGTACAGCAGCTGCAATATATTTCCTTATCAGGCCGGATGATGCACTGATTTCCGCTATGAATAATGGACTATCAAGAAGAACCTTTAATTGAATGTACTGAATTTTCTAATATTGATGATCTTAATAACAGTTTTCAGTGTTCTAGCATAGATTTAAGTAACATTTCTGGTTTAAGAGTACTTCATCTTAATATTCGTAGCTATAACAAAAACTTCGACAAATTCCTGATTTTGTGGCAGGGACTCAAAACTAAATTTTATTTTATTATTTTAACCGAGGCATGGTTATATGATGACAGTGGGCTTATTGACCTTAATGGTTATCACTTATTCAGAAGCTGCAATGGGCTAAATCAAAACGATGGTTTGGTCGTATACGTTGATGATAGCTTATCATCCGTAACCTGTAACCAGCTCTCAATTGGTGGGGTGGCAACGAGCCTGTCATTGAATTCCAACTGGGCCAATACACCGTGTCAAATTCTGTGTATTTATCGTAGCCCTTCTTCATCCCTCTCATCGTTTATAGACGGCCTACAAGATATACTCCATACCGACTCAAACCATTCACACCTAAAAATCATAGCTCGTGATATAAATTGCGATATCCTCCACCCTAATATCAACACGCAAGAAGAGCGCTATCTCGATGTATTGTATGAATATGGATATATTACCTGCATAGACAAAATAACGCGTCCAGTTAGCAATACATGCATAGATCATTTTTTTATTAAATTGCCATTCCATTTTAATGCTAATTCTCTTATTCTACATACTAGTATAACATATCATTTTGTGACCGGGCTAGAAGTTGAAAGTAATTTGTTTAAAAATTCAAATACAAAAGATCTCCCTCACTATAAAATCAATTGGCAAAGGATTTATGAAACCTTGAGACTAGAAAATTGGCAACAGGTAATCGATACGGACGATGTAAATGTAGCTTCCAAAAAATTCAATGACATTTTGCAGCGGAACTTAGAGCAGAACATAACACTGGAAAGACCAAGGGCTAAATTCACAAAATTAAAACCATGGATAACCCATGGTCTCCTGGAATCAATACATCGCCGTGACAGGCTGAGTCGGGAGGTCAGGAAAACTCCATTCAATATTCAGCTTAGTACAAAATACACTAGATTTCGAAATACACTCAAGGCAGTTATAAAACGTTCTAAATACAATTACTACAAAAATAAATTAAACGAAGCCGGAGGTGACCCAAGAAAGTTTTGGAATATTGTGAATGAGGTGGCTGGCCGATCCAGGGACAAGCTGAAATTTCCGCTGCAAGCGTTCTGTCAGCGCAGCGGCGAGGCCTCCCCCACCGATATTAGACAAATAGGTAACAGCTTCAACGACTACTTTGCTTCGGTCGGGTCATGGTTGGCCGAGGCACTGCAGCCCGTGGGTCCCGCTGAAGTTGACGACGCCGATTATCCCTCCGGCGCCGTATTTGCTCTTCGTCCTGTCACACAGGATGAGCTATTCTCGGTAGTGGGGGGTATGAGAGGCGGCTCGGCTCCTGGATGGGACGGAATTCCGGCTAAATTGATAAAAAGCAACATTGACATACTACATGTACCATTACTATACATAATAAATCTAAGTATAAGAACGGGTAAATTTCCAAATGCTTTAAAAAAAATAGCTAAAGTTATTCCAATTTTTAAAATCAGGCCAAAAGAACATGACTTCAAAATTCAGACCAATCTCTCTACTGTGTTAGGTATCTAAAATAATTGAAAAATGTGTTAAAATACAACTAACTAATTATATTGTGTGAAAAAAATAATTTCTGATTCTCAGTTTGGCTTTAGACGGGACCGAGGTACTTCACACGCGATTTTTGAATTAACAAGATTCATAAGTGGAGAAGTAGGCAACAAAAAGTGTGTTTTAATAACTTTCCTCGACCTGGCAAAAGCATTTGATTCTATTGACAGGCAAAAATTAATCACAAAACTTCAACATGTGGGGATAGAATCGCTGAACTGGTTTAAAAGTTACCTGGAAAATCGGTCACAGTTCATTTCAACCAATGGCACAAAAAGTGATCTGACAGACATTGACTATGGAGTGATTCAGGGTAGTACTCTGGGCCCCCTCCTGTTCTCGATATATATTAACAACCTAACAAAAGTCAGTGTGAGAGGGAAATTATTGCTTTTTGCTGATGACACAGTAGTGGTATCGTCTGGAAGTTCTTGGGATGATGTTTATGGACAGGCATCCTCGGACCTGGTAAAAATTAAAAGGTGGCTTGACCAAAACACACTATCTCTTAATATAAGTAAGACCAAGTCCCTCCCAATATTCTTCAGACGTGAGGGTGACCCTGGTTTGAGATGGTTGGCCATACACTCCTGTGGTGATCTGCGGTCAGCTGCCTGTAGCTGTGACGAGGTTGAGTGCGTGGAACAGTACTGTTACTTGGGAGTCACAATTGAGCAAACTGAGCTGGTCCTCGCATGTTGTCAATGTTAAGCGGAGACTAAGGAAGTTATTATACGCCTTCTCGCAGATTGGATGGGTGCTGACTGTGGATCAGTGCAGGACTGTTTATTTCGCCTATGTGCAGTCGCTGCTTCAATATGGTATAGTGGCTTGGGGTGGTGCCTTGGCCGCCATGCTCAAGCCTCTTGCTGTCACTCAGAGAACTCTGATCAAAGTAATTTTGAAGAAACCAATTAGATACTCATCAGATCAGCTGTATTCTGACTTCCAGGTTTTAGATATTCGCCAAATGTACACTCCTAACATTCATAAAAACAAATATCTTCACAACTGTACAACATAACTACCCTACCAGACACCGAATTAATTACGGCTACAACTTCCCTAGATCAACCTTAACATTATTAAACAGCAATCCTTTTCTTCTTGCGCACATAATATACCGTAACCTCCCACAAACTGTCATAGAAGCGGAGGAATTTGGGATCATGGCCTATAAGAGAAGGGTGTCTATTTGGCTCCACTCAATTGGCCGGGCCGCCGCTGCAGCGTTGTTGCAATCGCCCTACAGATGAGAGACTGACTATGCGGGAAGGTGAGCTTGTGGTTTGAATTTAACTTGCCAGTTGTTTTTTTTTTTTAGTCGTTTCATGTATGAAAAAGTTGATTTATTCCACATTGTTACAAAAGATGAGGTATTCTGAATCAGGACATCATGTGTAGAGCAAAATAGTTAATTTTTAAGCACTTACTTATATGTTTATATATACATTTTTATATTGTCATCTAGATTATGAGCTCTTTCCCCACTCACGGATCAATAGTCAAAATGATCACGGATCAAAATGTTTGTTCCATTGATCATTTTTTGTACATAAAATGTTATTTTACATGGAAATAAAGAATTGAAATTGAATTGAATTATATTCTACACCTAAAGGTCCTTGATCAGTAGAGCATCTAATACTGGATGATAATCACAATTGCAAAATAACTGTATTAATACAAATAATTGAGATAAACTCAATTTATTAATAGACTATTCACAATAATTGGATTGGGTATATAGTGGTATCAATCTCTCCGTTATGACTAGCTGAATAACAATGACGATGGTGATATTCAACTCATGCTCATTCACCTAAAAAACAAGATGGTGGCCAAACTTTGCAGAGTTTCACAATACCGATTGAAATTCGGTAATCATTCAAGAAATCGAATTGTTTTTTTTTACTAAAATGTTCCTTACAACATTCTCCTCAACCTTTGTCTGAAACGTTTTTTCCAAAACGCTTACCATATTTCATGAGTTATGAAATTTCGAAAACGAAAAATTAATTTTTATTCTGCTTGAAATTTATGCTTTTTTTCTATAACTTTTTTATCTGAGAGATACACTAGGATGGTAAATGTAAATGTTTTAGCTCTATTTTCGAGCTTTAGATTGATGTGATTTGTAAGACTGCAGGTCCGCTAATGTTGACTGAAGCGTCACCAGAAGAAGCGCTTGCGCGGGGCGCGGCACTCCTTTTACCGCACATACGCCGTAGGCCTAAAACGGAAAATGAGTTTTCTTGTGGCTCCTTCGTGATACTGACAATGGTGTCAATCTTACTTAGTGGTGTCAATCTCTTCGTTATCACTAACAGAATAAGAATATGTAAGGTGATAAGCCCAAAAAAACTTTGTCACCATCATTAAAACAAGATGGCGGCCGTAATTTGCTAAATTTCAAGGTATCGATTGCAATATGGTAATTGTTGCAGTTAATAATTTGTTTTTCTTTACTAAAATATCCCTTATAGAATTATCTACAACTTTTGTCTCATAATATTTCTCCCAGAATGCATATTTCAAAGTAGTAAAATATCAATTACAGAAAAACTGAATTACTGGAGTGATTCTATGAACAGAGTTCCTTGCAATTCGACACCAAATCTGTTTATACTACTCAAGGTTAAGGATTTTTGCATCAAGAATGAAAATAAATATTAAGTGGAAATGTATTTTACAACCCTGTTTTGGCCCTCCTGCGTCTCAACTTGTAAAGTACGTTGTTGGTCCTTTTTTAACTTCAAATACTGCATTTAAGAAATTGCAGGTTGAAAATTTCAATTATTTGGATTCAATTCGAATTTCAAAGAATGCAAAAGAGAATTTTTATTGTGACAGATGAACTGTAAGTTATAAATTTTATAATATAAACTAAAAAAAAACCACTTTTAAATGGAAATTAACTCACGTTATGGCGTGACGGCCCGGGTACTGTGGGTCGTCTGACGATGCTCTAGACAACAGAGCGAAACGGCCGTCACGCCATAACGTGAGTTAATTTCCATTTAAAAGTGTTTTTTTTCAAGTTTATATTACATATTAGTGGAAACAAGATGGATCTTCAACATCATATAAATTTTATTTTTGGTTTCAATAAAATTTAAATTATTCATAAAGTCAGTCATCTTTGAGTTGCATACGATAGATTCATTGTTTACCAACCTGTTTCACATCGAAGCTTGTTTTAAGATTTGTACCAACTACGCCATATAACTCATCAAGGTCATATAATGGAGATTCTGGTTTCTGTGACTTTGATGTGAGTGGAGCAGAGTTGTTATTGACTTTACAAACAATATCTCTTGCCAAAGCTAATGCATGGTGATCATTCAATGCATAATGGTCAGTCACTCCAGAGATCCTGTAATAAAAAGCCAGATTGAATTATTGCATAGAAATAAAATAGAAAGTAAGAAGTACATCTCGTGCAGCACGAGCAATTCAGCCTAGATTGAATCATACGCGTTATAGGACTGTCAATCACTGCTTGTAAAACATTTACATGTAACTTACAATCATTTACATGTAAAATTAGACAACTTTTATACTTTATAATTCAACTTTGTTTGTGATTTATGTATATCTTTATCAATTATATCTCATCAATCACCATTATCCAACTCATCACCCACGCACAGGTCTAAGAACTATGTGGGCTTCATCCTCAAAAAAACAAATTAGACGTAGCCTATCATGACGTAGCCTTTAATGGCAGAATAAAATCTTGAATCTTGCTACTCCTGCACTCATGGGCTCGATTTCCGTTGTTGCCTAGCATAATCTGTGTAATATCTCATTACCCACGCACAACTCAGGCTCATGTGGATATCATAAGCAAAAAACTCATACTTCAAGGAGCAATAGCTAGATATCTACTCTTTCCATAGTAAGGAACAATATCATTTATAATTGACTGAAAGAAGAAATGTTTCTGTTTCAAGTCGAGCGTTTTGCATTTGTCTGTCTGATTGTTTGTTTGTAACGCATTTGCGAATAAACGTGAGGACCAAATTCTATGAAATTTTGCATGGATCTTCCTTCAAGGAATGCCCAGCGATGGATGTGTACGGTTTATCAAAATTTACTTGTTTTTGAAGGATATTCAAAAAGGAAAAATGGAAAGGCCTTCTTCTAAAGGAAACATATGATTTTTAAAATCATATGCAATAGGAATCAGATTTGAAGATAGCCCTCGGGCCCCCTTATTCATCTGGTTTAGCATTCATATGAATTAAGTTATCATTCATGAGAATAACATATTTGAGGAAAATAAATCATTACTAATTTTTCGATGTTAATGCAGAGATCACTAACTCCGCTATTATAAAGTCTGTTAACTTAAAAAATCGATGAAAGATGATTTTACATGAAATTAATTAAAAGTTAGGTTAGGTTAGGTAGTTAGCACGGTACTTAATAGTTAGCATGGTACTTGTCAGCAGTTGGATAATAACTCTTGCTCTAATCTGGTGTAGGGCATTTGAGTCCAGCGTATTCTGATACCAAGAAAGGCTTACCTTTCTACTTGAACCGACCTATGTAGAAAAGACCCTTTACTTTTTGAAACTAATTGAGGAGGTTGTCAAATATCAGTGAATAGCCAGGAATACGAAAACAACAAATAAAAATGTTTGTGCTGACTTGCAGTGTACATCAGCTCCTCCTAAATCTTCAGCATTGACCACCTCTCCCGTTGAAGCTTTGACAAGAGGGGGACCAGCAAGAAAAATTGTACCCTGTTGCTTGACAATCACTGTTTCATCAGACATTGCAGGAACATACGCACCTCCAGCAGTACAACTTCCCATCACTACTGCAATCTGAAAATCACGACAGAGCGCATAATAATTATATAATTACCGGTATGCAAATTTTACGTTGCTACACGATTTCAGGAGCAATTCCTTCAATTAACTATCATCATTATTTTTATTGTCGTTTCTAAAAAATGAGCTAAATCGACATACTATTTTGAGCATGAAACGTCATTCCGATTTGTATAGTAACAAACTAGGATTTTAAGAGTAGAACAATCAATAATATGAAATATTTTTCTCAAGTCCATACAAGAATGATCTCAACGGCACTCCAAGGTTCAACTTTGGTGAGCCTTGGACTCTCTCATACCTTAAACCTTCATCTTTCATTTTTTAAATGAAATCTCATCTTCGCCCTTATTACATAAATGCTTCGCATAAAATCTCATTGTTAATATCCAAAATATCTCCCAAATACAATCTATTGTGTTAATAACATGCTTTTTAATCAGTTATAATGGAATTTTGTAAATTTACGTAAATGGAGTAATTTTATCTTATCTTATACCTCTTCTCCACACAATTCTATTTCATTTAAACTCTCCATTCTAAAATCCAAAGATTTTATATATAGTCTTGGATTTCTTATTCCATAACGATCTTCGTTGTTAATATCAACTTATTATTGTAAATTTAACGACTTGCAGTCAATTTTAATTGTGAATAAATAATATTCCTACTCACTTTTGGCCGAACGTTTTCGAGTCATGGAAACTCATCTTGAAGGCATCCCAGATCGGCGATGTTAGCTTTTTGGTTAGAAGAATTGTGGTTTTTATATAATATGGTCAAAAAGTTTGTGTGATTTAAGATTAAAATGTTCATTGAAGATGTTTTGTTTATTGTGTGTAGTGTGTTTGTAAATTTCAAATTGATCCAATGTGTTGAGTTCGTGTCCTTAAGATTCTATATGTAGAATGTGTAGGTTGGTAGTGTCAGTAAAAGAGTGTCCAGTTTGAATGATATGGTCTGCAAAAGTCGATTCGGTTTTTGTATTTAAGGCTTGTAAAAAATGTTCTTTGTAACGTTGTTTGAATGCGCGGCCTGTTTGTCCTATGTTAAATTTGTTACAATCAGAGCAGTTCAGTTTGTAGATCTCTTGGAGATCGTACTTGTTTGTGTTCAGTGTGGTTTTAGGTGCAAGTGCATTTTTTATTTTTTGATATACTGGCACAGATATGTAGATGACGTTCTACTGCTACACAGAGGAAAAAAAAGACAATGTGAACAGCTCCGATCATACATAAACAAGATACACAAAAACATTCAATAGACAGCAGAATATGAACACAGCAAATCAATCAATTTCCTAGACCTCTCAATTACGAAGAACACAAACAACACAGCTTCAACATTTACTGAAAACCAACAATGACAGATACCCTAATGCACAGCACCTCCAATAATCCAACACAACACAAACACTCAGCATTCAGATCAATGCTACACAGACTGAACAACACACCACTATCCACCGAAAATTACAACACTGAAATAAACACAATAAAATACCTAGCACAAGAAAACGGCTACAAATACGGTCTAATTGACAAACTCAATCATAAAGTAACAACCAAAAAACAAAACACCAACACCACCGACAAAAATACACCACAATGACATACATTAATCCACAATCATGAAGATCTGCCAGCTGTCACATAGCCGTTTTTTGAGGCTATGTATTTGATGGTATTGAGTTCAGTTTGGTAGTTAGTAGAGTTCATGGGTATGTTGATGAGTGAATCATGAAGTTGTTAACTCCAAATCTATATGTTAACTCTAAAATAAATTAATATGTTGAAATCTTAGATAAAGATACTTGGAGAAGTTCTCAATGACTAAGTAGACTTTTCACCAACCCAGTGGTTCGCTTTCTACCTAAAACTGGAGGCCCATCACATTCTAACTACCGTACCAGATTGCCCGATCCGATTCAATTGGGTCGGAATATCTAGAATGTGACGTAACCTATTATCGAGAGGTTCTTATTATTTTACTTCTTAATATTCCTCACCATATCATTTTCACTCTTACTTTTCCTTTTTCTGCTCCTTCGCCATTCCTTCTTCTCTTTTTCTTTTTGTCTTAATCTTCTCCTTCTTCTTTTCCTTTTCCTCCTTCCTCACCATCACCTTCTTCCAACTTGCAATAAGCAAATGCTTACAATCTTTTTATTTCTACTCTTCTTTTTCGCTTTTTCTCTTGTCATTGTTCTCCTCCTCTTTTCTTTTCCTTTCCCAATAATATGTTCTTTTCTTTCGCCTCCACCTTTTTCTTACTCTTCTTTTTCTTGTAGAGCGCTAGTAGTTTCGACGACAGAGGGACGACCGCATCAAGACGTTTATCATATATACAGAGTGTTTCGAAACTCTCTACCAATACTTGTAGGCAGTGTTTCTGGACCACTAAAAAAGTAAATATCGTAATAAATTTTTTCTTAAATCCCCAGTTACTCACACAGCCGCCAATTTGTTTTTTCACTCATTATTTTTTATTCAAACACAATTAAACGAATAATTTTGAAATTTTGCATACAGCTTTATAACAATTGAATCAATCTAAAAAAATCAATCCAAATTTTCCGTCATCAAAAAACAAAATGGCGGCCATTTAAAATCTTTGAACAGGATTGAAGCAATAATGGCTAATGATATTAAAATTTGACTAGAATAAATTTGTTTAGATATTTTTATTGCAAATCTAACGATACCTAATTTTTCAAGATTGGCCAACAATCAACAGAGATATGCTAAGGTGTGCGGTGGTTGGGAGCGTGTTGCAGGTTTTCGCTTCCAACCACCACACACCCTAAAAAGTAGCATATCTCTGTTATTGTTGGCCAATCTTGAAAAATGAGGTATCGTTAGATTTGCAATAAAAATATCTAAAAAAAAAGTTATTCTAGTCAAATTTTGATACCATTAGCCATTATTAATTTAATCCTGTTCAAAGATTTTAAATGGCCGCCATTTTGTTTTTTGATGATGGAAAATTTTGATTGATTTTATTAGACTGTTTTAATTGTTATAATTCTGTATGCAAAATTTCAAAATTATACGTTTAATGGTGTTCGAATAAAAAATAATGAGTGAAAAACAAAATGGCGGCTGTGTGAGTAACTGGGGATTTTAGAAACATTTTATTATGATATTTACTTTTGTTAGTGGTCCAGAAACACTGCCTAGAAGTATTGGTAGAGAGTTCCGAAGCAACCTGTATAAGATGATTATTTTGTTATTTTAATAAATTATTACGCATAACTACAATAATAATTTAAATAATGTATTGTAAATGCACACTTCGATATTCAATGTCTACTGGATTGCATACAGTTACTCACAAAATGTAAGTCTAGTTATCAAATTATAATAAATAAAATGAACAAACCTGAGGTATCCCTTCCGCAGACATAATTGCTTGGTAATAAAATATTCGTCCGAAGTGATCTTTATCGGGGAAGATATCACTCTGCAATGGAAGAAATGCTCCTCCTGAATCAACCAGGTAAACACATGGCAATTTATTCTGTAGAGCTATTTCCTGGGCACGGAGATGCTTCTTAACAGTTATTGGGAAGTAGGTACCGCCTTTCACTGTAGCATCGTTTGCAAACACCATGCACTGTTGTCTGAAAATCAAATCGTATAAAAACATAACGTTTCGTTTCATATAATACCTGCTCATTGCAAAAAAATAGAGAAGACTTTAGTCAAGACGATGGATTTGTAACTATTGTAATGATATTTATTTCACATACAATAAAAGATGCAACAGGAGTTGACTCCCAAAACTGCATCTACAGCAAACAAAAATATGACTCATTTAAAAAAGAAAATAGCATTTATTAGCAAAAATAGCAAAATAGATATGATGATGATGAAGGCTATAAATGGACGAATACCCCTATCGGTATTTTCTAGCTTAATATCTACAACAACAAAAATAATAATAATTCTTTATGGCCAATTGACGAATATTAACAAAAATGATAATGCTATAATTTCTATAATAAAAAATGCCTTGACGTGGCTAGGGCCTTGTGCTCTAGCGGCTAACTCTTGGCGGCTTATTTATGAAGTACTAAAATCCATTCAAATTCACAGTGCTTAAATATTCATTTGTAAAAGTACAATTTTCCAGTAGATTCAAGTTCGTGTCTCCGGTTATCAGAGTAGTATTTTCCTCATTTGTATTTTGTAAAGCTAAAAGCTAAGCTAATTGCATTCAAACCACAATAATATGCATTACGACGTATAACAGACTAACAGCACATTACTTTTTTTCCGAGGATGAAGCCCACATAGGTCTGAGACCTGTGCGTGGGTAATGAGTTGGTGATTGATGAATTGGACCTACAGTTTTAGGTAGGCTCCGAACCACAGGGAAGTGATTTTACAGCAGAGAACAGTGTCTTTTTGGCTGGCCAATCTTATCGGTCACCGTTACAAACAGGACCTACGAGAACGCAGCTTATCTCTATCTGATTGAACAGATACCTGCTACGCCTCGCGGCTGTCACTTCCACATAAAATTTCTTTCAAAGCTTAAGAATTATTAGCAAATAATTACTCAATTACTTGAATTACAATTAACCAAGGCACAATAATTTATTTTAAATTTTATAATATAATTTAATTCAAAAGAGTTTAATCAATTAAAAAAAAACAGAAACACAACAATGACTAAACAACTTGAGAACTTTATGTACGGTATAGTAATGATGTTGTTGGAGAATGATTAGTTTTTGAATAAAATTTAAAAGTTCAAGAGAATTGAAGAATTCATGCGTGCTCACCCCATAATTCTGCCAATTCCAGTAATAATTCCTCCAGCTGGAACTGGGTCATTGTATAAATCTAGTCCAGCCAACTGAGATAGTTCAACGAATGGAGATCCAGGATCTAAAAGAACATCGATCCTCTCTCGAGCCAGAAGTTTTCCTCTACTTTTATGTTTCGAAATACTTTTATCTCCTCCACCTTTTAAAACAGTGCTTGTAATGTTTTGTAGGTTTTCAACCAGCACTTTCATGTCATCGTAATTATTCTATTAGAACATAACATAGATATGAAACCTTGCCCAGTGATATTTTTGTATAAACTCAATCAGTCGAAACTCAACTTAAAAAATGAGGTGATTGACTAATTAAGCATTAAAATTGGCACCAGTCAAGTAGCGTACGAGAAAAAGAATTGGATGACAGTTATAATATATAGTCTTAGTTTTCATGGATACCCTTTTAAGCATAGCCTATCTAAAAAAATACTAATAATACAATCAACACAGTAGGCCTATCAATAGTGTATAAATACTACAACTCAGCAATTTCTGATTGAAAATAAGTTACATTTCAATTGAGTGCCTGCTCTATATAATCAAATAACTATCAATGCAAAAAAATCTTCCACACACAATAATCAATCTCCGTATAACTTACGCCCTTGGAGAACTTTCTTGTTTATTTCTCCAAACATTGTTATTTTTTAAAATTGATACAATATGACAATTATTTTGCACTGAAAATGATAGTCTAGTCTATTATTCGTGATCAGCTATAATAATATCCCATCAATCGTAATACATTACTTTTTACAGCTTACCATGTGGTCTTACTGTCACATATTAGGTATGCTATAATTAGGTATGGGGTAATTCATCAAAACAAAACCTTGATAGGGTGTTTGAGATCCAAACGAAAGCTGTTAAGTGTATGGAAAGAGTAAATAGAGTGAATAGAGTAAACCTGCTTATATGTGTATGAAGCTACTTTATTTGTAAAAAAGAGTGATATTAACAAAAACGTTGATGTACATGATTATAATACAAGATCCCGAGGAGATTATCACTTGGTGAGTCACAATAGTAGCTTTTATTCAAACAAAAACCTAGTTATATTGGTAAGAAACTCTACAAGAAGCTATCGCAGTTTTTAGTCTTCAAAATATAGAAATATTTAAAAAGCAATTAAAACAATATTTAGTTGGTAAAGCTTTTTATTGTGTACAAGAGTTTCTTTGACATCAAAATTAAGCCTCACCTCAACTAATTGATATTGGTAACTAGTGTATAAGATTGTATAATTGTTGATGTGACTTGTCTTATGCTCCTTAACTGGAGTCTCCAAGACGTAATCTTCAAAAAAGGGAGATAGATACGTTTATATTTGAATTCATATTAACAGACAGAAAGAATAAATTATTCTCATCAAAATATATTAAAATATTTGACCAATGGTACTGATATCTGCCATGCTAAGCGTGGTGTGATTCGATATTTTAGGTTATGTTCCCCAGGATATAATTCAGATCAAGATAACCAGAATAAAAAACATCACTCTTGATAGTTCAATAGAAAATTTCTATTATTTTAAATTGTCCTGACTTTATAAAAATATTATTGTTACTGTGAATAATAATTCCTGAGTTATCAGCCGAGATATTTTAGAGTTCATACTACTTTTTTAAAAGTCAGGACAATTTAAAATAATAGAAATTTTCTATTATTAACAAGTTTCAATAAGCATCAACCGTTCACTAGTAACAAACTCTAGCTCACAGTTATTTTCTCAGTGAAATATTGTAATAGCCTACTATACCTTAAAATGCTCTGAATTTCTATTGATATTGGATTCAATAACTGGAAAAGAATTACTGAACTCTCTAATTCCACTTTTGAATAAATAAACAAGCTTTCTTCGAAACAGAGTCATGTCTCCACAATTGATAAGAACGTTTAGTGATAGTAGGGTATACGGTAGCAGCAAATAACATGAATGATGAGAATGGAGTTTTGGATGAAGAACGTTACAAAACAAAAATCTAATGATAGGTATCGAAATCAATGAATCGATGTATAAGCGGTGGTTCCATGAAAAAGATAATAAAGGTCATTGTTGGTAAATTGTGACTAATTATTAACGAGAATCGAGCACGATGAATGTCATTATCGATCAAGGCAACAAAAAACTCTTTCTATTAACATTGATTATCGATGTTGAACATGTCAACACTTCGATATCACAGAATATATGTTTATCAACATCCAATTATAATATTATCATTGTTGTGTGGAAAAACAACAATGACATCAGAACTGTAAACGACAGTGGCTGAATGATTTAGAAACTCTAGCATATTTCACACCATGATTATACATAATAATAAATAAAATAATAAATTTATTTCCATATCAAATAAAACACATAGGGTTGGAAAATTTACATCAATTTTTATTTTAAATTAGTTGATTTAAAATCAAATGAAGTAGAAAAATAAATTTAAAGTAAATTATACTGACCTCACAGTTATGTATTATAGAATAGCACTTTACCACTGTTCTTAGAATAGGTAACATTAATTACATAATTTATTAATTTCTAATTCCTCAAGTGCTCAAAGCCAACATTAATTAATTGCTGACAATAATATTGATTTTAATGTTGAAAAGACAATTCAGTTCAATTCAATTATTTAATTCAATTCAATTCAGTTTAGTATGAAGTAAGTTATTGCAGTATCTAGTATGCTATTTCATATCAAAGTTATATCATTAAATTCAAATAAATCGCACTAGAAGTTATAGGCACAATAATAACAATATATTATACAACTACGTAAGTATTTCACATCCATCATCTGTGATTAAAATTGTGTGTTCCCATTGAGCTGTACGTGCATTATCTGTGGTCATGGCTGTCCAACCATCTTCCATTATTATCACTTCATCCTTTCCCTGAGTAAGAACTGGTTCTATTGTAAAAGTCATTCCACTCTTCATTTGACCACTGTAATCGTTATCTATAAAAATAATTAGTTCAATTATCAGACATTTGGGGAAGTAATTATTCTTCTTTGTTTAGGTGATAGTGTGATATATATCCATAATGAATAAGACTAATGTCACAAGCACTATTATTATAAAAAAAAGATACCATAGTTTCGTCTGTAACGTCATTTTCAATCTCAAACTAAAACCAAAATAAAGAGTAGCTTAATCAGTAGCGGCGGGTCAAGTTTTTCACTGGTAGGGCTAATTTTTAAATACACCTGTGGGTCGGCCATGAGGTCTATTTCAGTCAGAATATTGTCAAGACCAACGAATATTCAAGACGAATCCTTGGATTTTTTCAAATAATCTGTTGAAACGGTACTGTCTATTCCCAACAGACAAGTTATCAAACTTACTCTACGTTGGGATGGCCAATTTGTAAAAAATCAGGATTTACGGTATAGTATTGTCTTTCTTCGTAAGAAAAAAGAAATGGATAAAAATACTGACAATAATTACTGTGCAGTACAGTTTTTGAGTGTTCCTGTGTCAGTGATTATATTGACACAGTCAAGAGGGGTGTAGATGACAGGTCAATAAACTAAAATTTAAGTTTTAAAGTAATAAAAATCTTACCATTGTAGATGCGATCTTTGGCTGGATATTTAATTGCATTGGTTAAATTAGTGTTACTTTCCTCTTGTTAAATAATTTTCTCACTCATGTGTTTGAGATCCTTACAGCCAATTTCCGTCCAAAGATCATCATTTCCCGTATGATTATTATTATCAAAATATAAACAATAAAAACAAAATAAAGCTTTTCATATGTATTATCTTGCTGTGCAGAACTGACCTTTTTTGAGTCGCGGCGGACGCGTTTCGAACTATGTTATTCTTCTTCGGCGCTTGGTTGCAGACTGACTAGTTTTCTGGTATGTAAGATCTGGTGGTCGTAGGAAGGTAGTGGGAGGAGTGGATGTGGTGGGGGAAGTGGGTGTGGTGGAGGTGTTTTTAGGAGGGGTTTGTGATGATGTTGAAGAGGGTATGAGACTTGAAATTAAGTTGGTCATTGAGTATGAATTGAGGATGTGAAATGGAATGTTTGTAAATTTCGAATTGTTCAAGAGTATTGAGTTTTTGACTTTTGGGGGCAATGTGAAGGATGTGGAGGTTTTGATCAATGTTGGTGAATGAATGATTTTTTGTGAGTAGATGTTCAGCATAATTTGATTTTGTCTGTGGTTGGGTGAGGGCTTTTATGTGTTCTTTGAATCTGGTTGTGAAAGATCTGCCAGTTTGTCCAATATAGAAGCTGTCACATTCGTTGCATGTCAGTTTGTAAGTGCCAGAATGATTATGAATGTTGGTGATGGTGGTGGTGTAGTTGGTGGTGAGTTTTCTTAAGGTGTTGTTGGTTTTGAATGCGACTGTGTAGTTGAGCTTTCTGAAGGTATTTGCTATGGTTTGTGTTGTATGATTGATGTATGTTAACATGATGTATTTGGAGTCTGGTAGGGGTTGTGTGGATTTTTGTTGTTTGTGAATGATTCTATGGAGTTTTTTTGTCAATGATGGATGTGTTGTAACCGTTTTTTGATGCTATGTATTTGATGGTATTGAGTTCAGTTTGGTAGTCAGTGGAGTTCATGGGTATGTTGATGAGTCTGTGAATCATGAAGTTGAGAGCTGCATGTTTGTGATGGTTGGATGGAAACAAAATAAAGCTTGTTTTTCAATCCTTGGAGTTAGCCACGACTTTTTATCGAACCATGATGTACAAAAGTTTCTGTTTTGCTTTGTGTATGTCTAACTATGTCTAACTCTTCAATTTGTTTTTTACCTCCAATGGCAACATCAAAAACTTTGTGCAAAATGAACTGTCAACATGATTTGAATTCATTGTTCATGTTAACTGACTAACAAAAAGTAAGTAATAAATAATAAGAGTTAATTAATGAATAATGCTGTTAATAGTACACTTTCCTTATGGGTGTTGTCCAGACAACGTATTATACATACTCTTCCAGTGGAGCGCGAACTGTGGAATGGAGCCACTCACTGGTCAACGTAATTACAAGACTGCTAAGTCTGTGGGCTAAGCCCGAGAATCAAATGCCTGAAACAAATGAAGCTGCAAAGTGGGGGAACTGGCAGTCTGACGTCACCTGTCTATAGAGCCAATGTATTTCAGTCCTACATTGCCAGGGCTACTTAGAAACTAGCCCAACCGGCCCAGACCACGGGTACTCATCTCAATCGGCGTGCAAATTAATATACTTGCCTTACAAATTCATGCACTGTTTTCTTATTAATACAGTGTTTATTTTAATGAACTAATATTTTTTCTTTTATGGAATTATTGGTGGGGCTCAGCCCTACCTGCCCTAATGTATGCGCCACCTGTGAGCTTAATATATACCAGTAGTATACAAAGGGAGATTCCAGCACAACCTTGACCCAGACCTGGCACAATGACTTTTGACCTTGACCTCTGGCGCACCAATGACGTCACCGCCCCTGCCACCCTACCAGGGCCCCTTCCCCCCTGTTCGCCCCCTGTCCCCTCTTGCTCTCCCCCGCCCCCTCTTGGCCCCCTGCCCAATCTTGCCCCCCCTGCCCAATCTTGCCCACCCTGCCCATTCTTTCCCCCCACCAAATCTTGCCCCCCTCACCAAAAATGACACCCCCACCCCAAAATGACCCCCCACCACAAAAATGACCCCCTCACCAAAAATGACCCCCACCACAAAAATGACCCCCCACCCCAAAAATGGCTCCCCACTAGGGGAGCACTAGGGAAGCACTAGGGGTGCACTAAGGGTACTAGGAGGAGCACTAGGGGGAGCTCTAGATAGATAGATTTATTGATCAAAGGTATTGCTAGGTCTGATAAGACCCATTGCATACATTGCTGTTAAATATTCATTCAACTGTACACAGAAAATATCATAAGAAACAAGAACAATAATATCTGCAGTGACAGTGAGTAAATTAAACAAGATGAAAGTACTCATTGAGAATAAAGAAAAAGCTTATTGATTAAACAATGAAGTGTAATTAAAATTAATAAAACAATACATAAAAATAATGAATGAAGTATCTTACATCCAATTTAAAACCTGTAAAGTAATTATGACAAATTTCATTGCAATTTATTGTTTGAATAGATACACATGCACACACACACACACACACACACACACCTCACACAAAATCAATAACTGTGTCACTACTCAATTGTGTGGCTAGGGACTGTCAAGCAGGTACCTAAATATTTGCCTCTTGAATATACTGAGTGATGCAGAGAGAACTATACATTTTGGAAGTGAATTCCACAGTCTGGCTGCCGAAACTACAAATGATTGGTTAAAAATTGCTGTACGGTGAATTGGAATTTGTAGAGTAAATTGATGCAATCTAGTATCACAGCCAGAGTAAACATTCGCCAGTAGTGTAAAGGATTCAGACAGATAGCTAGGTCCTTCATTCAAAACTAGAATTTTAAAAACAAGGCACAGAATGAAGTACTGCCTTTGCTTATTCAATTTAAGCCAACCCAGCTCAATAAAAAATGGTGTTATAAGTGAATCAGGGGAGCTCTAGGGGAGTACTAGGGGGAGCTCTAGGGGAGTAATAGTGACACCAGGGGGAGCACTAGGGACATTAGGGGGAGCTCTATGGGACACTAGGGGAGCACTAGGGGTAGCATTGGAGGCACTAAGGGGAACACTGGGGTAGCACTAGGGGGAGCTCTAGGGACACTAGGGGCGCTAGGGGGAGCATTGGAGGCACTAGAGGGGGCACTGGAGGCACTAGTGGTAGCACTGGAGGCACTAGGGGTAGCACTGGAGGCACTGAGGGTAGCACTAGGGGGAGCTCTAGGGACACTAGAGACACCAGGGGGAGCACTAGGGGGAGCTCTAGGGGAGCACTAGGGGTACTAGGGGAGCACTAGGGGCGCTAGGGAAGCACTAGGGATAATAGAGGGAGCACCAAGGGGAGCATTAGGGACACTAGAGGGAGCACTAGAGGAACTAGTGGGGGCACTAGGGATAATAGAGGGAGCGCTAGGGTAGAGTGCACATGCATATGGATCAGAGTTTCTTGGGGGACATCACAAAAGGGGTGTCATGCTAGGGGGTTCCTTTGTGGGTCCCAAACCACTGAGTGAGTGATGCTCATAAGTCATGGGAGCATTGTCACCCATAGTTATCCATTTTGAGGTTGTGCTGACTTTAGATTTATAGGTTAGATTTGATGCAATTGCTATTTTGGCTATTTATAGGTTAGATTTAATGCAATGGATTGTATAGTATTGGCTTGGATCATTCCTTATAGGTTATCCATTTAGAGGTTATGTTGACTTTGGATGTAATGCAATAGATTGTATAGTATTGGCTTGGATCATTCCTTATGGGTTTTCCATTTTTAAGTTGCATTGACTATAGATTTGGATGTGATGCAATAGATTGCATATGCATAGTATTGGCTTGGACCATTCCTTATAGGTTATCTATTTTGAGGTTGTGTTGACTTTAGATTTGATGCAATAGATTATGTAGTATTGGCTTGGATCATTCCTTATAGGTTATCCATTTTGAGGTTATGTTGACTTTAGATTTGATGCAATAGATTATGTAGTATTGGCTTGGATCATCCCTTAACATGTTAAGCGCTATCATAGATGAACCATCAAGGAGACTAGTCATGGTAATGGCCCGGCTTAGTCCAGCTTTTTGCTGTAGATCACCGTACATTGCAGGTAGTTGGTGTCCGGTCAAACCAGATTGCAATACCAACTCGCTCTTCTCCTCCTACCACTTCAAGAATGACCTGCTAGCAACATACCACCACCACTGGTAACTTGGCCACTGTAGATTTCAGTGCCAGAGGGGAAGGAAGTTTGAATGATGAGTTGGTGACAACTTGCCAGGCCAGATTGTCTGTTTACGTTCTAAAAATAGATGAGTGCATTGCTTCCGAGACCAACCTGTCAGCATAGACAAACCATCAAGTTACTATCCCTGATCAAAGCTGTCAGGCACTTGTCCTACTGCATGTTTGCATGTATGATAGACTCCTGATCTACAGTAGCGACAGCGACTCAACTTTTTGACATTTTTGTTACTGGTAAATTAATCTTACTTTCTCACTTTCATAAGTAATAAATGAAGGGATCATTTAAGTATTTCTATTTAGCTGATAACATGCTAGATTAACCCTGAAATGTTAATCATTCGTGGATTTTTCATTAAAAAAATTCTTTCTCTTCTTCTTTGTTGTTGTTCTTCTTCTTCTGTACCAGTGATTCTTAAATAAATAAATAAAGAAATACTTGTGTACTAAATAGTTTGAAATTGAGTAGCCTTTTTACTTTAAACTGATTTTTTAAACAATTTAATGCAGATACCTTTTTAAAAAGTTAGTGCCAAATTAATATTTCATTAGTTTTATTAATTTAATTGTAATGAATTTAAAACTTTCTCAGTTTAAAGTAAATGCTTCATTTTGAACTTTTTAGTATATGAATACTTCTTAATTTATTTATTTATTTAAGAATCACTGGTACAGAAGAAGAAGAAGAAGAAGAAGAAGAAGAAGAAGAAGAAGAAAAATAGGAGTAAGAAGAAAGGAAAAACCATGTAAGTGCCAAATGCATAGCATTTAATTCAAATTGACTTTCGTGTAGGATGTTAAAATTTTCTGAAAACATGATAAATTTTCAACTGAACACAAGAACGCAAAGCATGAGCTGCACTAACTAGGCCTATATATTGTAACTGTAAATATGTTGCTTTGACAGTATAATAAATACAAACTGCAAACTCACTCATTGGCATTAAAGATTTTCATGATGTCATTTGATTTTGGAAAAAAATTACCTGAATTGATCATGGGGTGGAGAAATTTATGTTTTTTCCGATTGGAGGTGGAATGTAACTATTTGAAATTTATTGACACCAAAAAATTTCTTCAAGTAACCCTAACTCATCAATACACTTTCACAAATATATTATCGATTATCTACTATATTTTTAGGTATTATTTAAACATATTTAACTTAACATAACATGCTCATTTTTAGGTTTTTTAAATATGCCGACCTGCAGTGAGTCAGTAAAGAAGCATAACAATAATGTGTGTTCGTTCACCAGCTGTGGACCAAAGAAGGTGCATTGTCCCACACTAAGATTTTTTAATTTCCAGTGAATAGGCCAGAAATATGTGATTTATGGGTACAAAACTGCGCCAATGAGAGTTTAGAGACTGTGTCAAAAAAAACATTGAACAAAAAAATTGTTTGTGAGAAACATTTCAAGAACAATTGCTTCTCAAGTACTCTGAAGCATAGATTACATGCTTCAGCAGTACCTACCATTTTCTCACTACAAGAATATGAACCCAACCCCACACCAACCCTGAATGGGGAAATGTATGTTGATATAACACCAGGGAACAACGTAGAAACTCCACAAACAAGTGATTCCACTGCAGATAATTGCTCAGTTTGTAGAAAATTTCATTCACAGAAGACTTTATTTCTAAGTCCAAGGTCAACGAATTCCAGTACACCAGATTATAAAAAATTAAAGAGCACCAAGGGATACAAGTCATGAATAATAAGACAAAATTGTCACAACCACATTTATTAAAACTTCGAGAAACTAGTTTCGGTTGTTACACCATTAAACTGAGTTTGATTGAGATTGATAATGGTGTAACAACCGAAACTAGTTTCTCGAAGTTTTAATAAATGTGGTTGTGACAATTTCGTCTTATTATTCATTATGGATACCTTCCACAATATCACCTTTGCCATTACTAAGAAAGGATACAAGTCAACTCCTAGAAAATCCTTTTCACCTCACCAAAAACGACTGTTGGTGAAACTTGATTACTCTCATAAACTAAAGTGTAAATACCAGCAAAAAGTGAAACGCCTTGAAAGGAAACCTACAGCACTTTCAAAAGAAATGGTAATTGAAGCAGTCAAAGATATGTTGCCAGAGAAGGTGTCCAGCTTTGTCTGTATGCAATTGATGCAAACCAACAAAGATAAGAAACCATGGACTGAGGAGGAAAAGCAGCAAACATTAGCAATGAGGTGAGTTTCTTACTCATAATTAGACTAAATTCTCAAATAGCAAAATTGTATTATTTATCATTCAACTAAAACTCATAATTAAAAGTAAAAATTGTTCATTATTGAATGGAAATAAAGTCCAATCAATATGTAGGCTATTATTGAATGGATGTCAATTTAATGAAATGTGGGTCAACGTGAGCAAAGCGTTCCTGCCAGTTAGTTTTCTACAAGTTTTGTTAGAAAAACGACCTGTTCATTGTACAATTAACCAAGCATTTCTGGATCTATGTTTATATAAACGGTTTTCATTATTTTAATGAGTATAAACAGTTCACTATGTATTTCTTGATAACACTTATGCAAAACACTCTGTATTTATGGCAACGTTCTAGTTTAAATAGATTGGGTAAATAAGTATGAAATACTCTATTCTACAGGTACATATAACCTATTGTAAGAGATATGCTATTATACAGCTACGTAATGATAACCTTACTGTTGTGAATTATCAAAATTCATATTATTCATATGAATTTTATTTATATTTGTGAATTTATATAATTTTATAGTTTTAAAAATTAGGTCATGAAGAAATTAAACGTTTTTTTTTAAGTAACATATATCCTTATGTGTGTTTGTTCACCAGCTGTGGATGAAACAAGGATCATTGTTTTTTAATAATTTAGGGGGTAGTAGACGTGAATTTGTGGGATGCTATTTTCAGGAAGCTACAGTGGATACCATCAAGCTCTGCTTGAAACTGCTCTCAAAAGCCTACATTAACAAACATGTTTATAATTCAACTATTTCCATACAATTCCCAAGAAAATTCAGAGAAATTTTAAAATCAATCATTTTAAAATTGAGGCTTCAACAGTTTTTTTATGCTTTATTCAATGGGAAATACCTCAATATTTAAGTCTTTCAAGACCCTGCAATACAAATTGCCCCAAAAATCAATTGGCATTGTGAAAATCTTCACTTCTGTACTTACTTTGCGGTTATTGATTATATTATTTGATAATTTGATTTATTTAAAAAATGTATAATTAATAATAATAATAATCAATAATTATATTTTATAAGTTGCTAATAAAGCATTTACTGGGTTAGAAAATTTCTATATTTATCAATTACAGTACAGTAATAATTTTTTTTTAACTTTTGTATAGTTTTTAATTTTAGCTTTTAGTGGAGATTTTTCAGCCGGTAAAAGTCTGAGACTATTCATTGAGGATTTCATCTCTGTTCATTGAAATTAAAAGGAAAACGATTGTAAATCATTAAGGAAATATATATAAAGTTCAACAAAGAATGATGTTCGATTGTAAAGGATTAGTTCAAAACAATCTGCAGAAGTTGAATAATGAAAAAGGTTAATGAGAAATGCGAAGGATTGTGCATTTGTCCCATCTTTCTTGCATTTGACTCGTTGGCTTGTAGATATGTAGAATCATAGAATGAAGGGTTGATGTTTTCCCTATGGTAGGAAAGAAAGTCAAAGCAATCGGGGATAGTAAGGTTGGTTTGTCTATCATTGAGCTGTTGTCCTCATTCTTTCTCTCTCATACACAGTTCCGCTCTCATTCGCATAGTGCTGTGGAGTGGGGTCAAGCCAGTTGGTCACCTTCTCTCTCATACACAGTTCCTCTTTCACTCGCTCCAAGTCATTTCCACCAGATTGCACTACTGCACTGTGCCATTACAACCAGATATTGAAAGATGCCAATAGATCGTGCCAAAACTTTTTTGTTCAATATTTTAACACTATGTGGGACATCTACTTACTATCCCTGATCAATGGCGCTATACAGGTCCCCCAGTTCCCGTAGGGATCACCAGCCTGTGCTATGGTATATATGTGAAAAAGTAGCCATGGTGCTAAATGCTTTCTATGCATTATTTCATCATTAAACACATTCTAAATTATATTACTATCTTTTCTCTCCATAAATAGGTCTTGTAAGCATAAAAATCAGTACAGGACTTTGAGGTCCCGTATGGCACCAGAATGATGAACTTGATTTTTTATAGGCTTATTATTTCTCAAAAGTCATGTAATATTGCTCACAGTTGGTTGAATACAATCTAAATGACATCATTAGCATTTTCTTAATAATTCATAGCCTATTCATGGAATTTTATCATCTACTGGAACACATGACACATGATATTTCTAACAGTTCCAGACTACAATATTTACTTCCCAAGTACAAACAAATTATTCAACAACAGCATTGTAACATCTTTCTTCTTCTTTCCTCATCATTTCCCTACTCTCTCATTCATGATTACTGTAGGCCTATTCTATAATTATCTCAATCAGAACACTTATTCACTCATAACAAGCCTGCAGAAGCAGATTATTCCTATTCTTTTATAATAACTTTTCTAATGATGGTCTCCAGTGCTTCAGAAATGCTGGAAATGCATGCTATGGTAAATTTAATTGGATACATTCATACTATAAATAGTACAAGCCTGTGTGACTGGAAATAGTTGATAGATTAGCTACCAGATGACAGTAATGTGCAGATGGTATACAGGAACCACATGGCCTGGTAGGGGGGCAGGGGCGGTGACATCATCGATGTGTGAGAGGTCAAGGTCAAAGGTCATTGCACCGGGTCCAGGTCAAGGTTGTGCTGGAATCCCCCTTTGTATACTACTTATACCATTCCAAGACAAACACTATTGGTTCATATAATCAGGGGTTCACATGTTTACTAATGAGTGTCTCTAGCATCAGCCAATGACAGACCTCCAATATAGAGTTAGGCCTATGAGAGGCTCCTAGTCTATCAACCAATAGTATTTGTCTAGGAAGGGTATATATTAAGCTACTTTGTATTTAGGTTTGTTTTGATCAAGATTGAAAAGGATGACGTGATAGCTGAAACTATAGTACCTCTTGTTTTTTATAATAAAAGTGGTAGTGACAATATCATTTTTGTTTAGTTTTAATAATTATTCTACATTGGTTTATCATATAACATATATTCTACATAAGAGTGTAAGTAGAGTTCCAAATTAAGCACCTGAGCATTAAAGAGATTGGATAACCCTAAAAGGAGACTCAGATTTTGCAGAGCATCTCATTACTAATGGACACAAGTTCAAGGCCAAAGAAAATTTTGAATTTCTGCATTTGATTTTCAATTTGATTGAACCTTTTAGAAGCTTTGGAGATAACTAGGTTGGTAAATAACAATTCCAATACTAGTTTAAGTGATAAAATTTATTTCAACCCATTTAATACAACTAACTTGGTTTCATCATAATTCTGGCATACATTTTAATAACAGCACTTTCGTGTTTTTCTCGGTTGACCATGACTGCATTTCAGTGAGCTTCAATTTTTCAATTCTAGCCTTCTTATGAATGGTTCTTGTTTGTTGACGGTTCATGGTGATTTTGACACTTATTTTTGCCTGTTGCTCCTCCCACCAGTGGGCGTGTCTTGTTTTGGCCTTCAGCCAATTACAAACCTTTAATGAAGGTCAGCCTACCAGAGGCACTTTCTCCCTCAGCCAATAGTATCATTTCGTGTTTAGTATATATTACTCTACTCTGTACTTTAGTTTTAGTTTGATTGAGATTGATATTGGTGTAACAACAGAAACTAGTATCTCAATGTAATCAATAAAATATTAATGTTGTTGTGACAACTTTAAGTCTTATTCATTATGAATATCATGCACAATATCACCTTTGCCCTACAAAGAAAGTTAAAGACGATTGTGTTGCTCTTCAAACATATCTGTAGAATTATGGTGTGATATCTCTTCTTGATTAATCATATTTATGCTATACTGTATTGTACTGTATTGAATTAACACATCATTAGATTTACTGGAAATTTCTGATCTTAAGATGAACTAATTATCAGATCTTAAATAGAATTAAATAATAAGAAATATTCATGTCAGGGAAGAATTTATTGAGAATTTAGGTTCAAGTTGTAAGCCATTTGACAGATACGTTTGAAGAGCAACACAGTTGCCTTCAAGATCCCATTGCTTGGGATCTTAATTTTGAACTCTACTTGCACTAATATGTACAATATATGTTATATGTTGAAAATACATAATTCTTGAAACTTTTGCGCTAACACAATGGCTCTGGTGTGGAAAGTAGCCTAAAAAAGTGTAATTTAGTATTCACCAATAGAAGAAGCGCTGTGACGAGAGTGGAGTGTAAAGTA
Organism: Conomelus anceps; assembly: GCA_948455865.1. Classification (NCBI taxonomy): domain Eukaryota; kingdom Metazoa; phylum Arthropoda; class Insecta; order Hemiptera; family Delphacidae; genus Conomelus; species Conomelus anceps. The sequence goes on along the minus strand of OX418222.1, from coordinate 54,408,696 downwards.
TAAAACTTTAGTGTTGGTTCAGTGGCATTGGCATACTGATATAATCTGCCACCTCAGTGAGGCAAGCAATTGTCTCATTCTTCATTTATTACATAGTCCAATTCATAGACTGAGACACTCATAGCCGGGCAAAGATACTTTAGATATTAATATGTAGCCAAGCATATATAGTTAAATACAAGATATATAGGCATCTGTAATTAAAGGCAATTAGATGTATATGCTTCAAGTAACTGAGACTGGTGACTCAAACAAGCTATAGGACTTGAATTGAAGGGTAGAGAACAATGGACAAGGGGTAGGAGGGCAGAAAAGGAAGGAGGGGCAAACTCGCAAAAAAGTAGCTGAAGTAAGCTGAAGAAGCTTAAATCTTGTACTAGCTCTAGTTTAGTTTTAATGGTGTAATTTGCTCTTTTCCATTCACACCTGCACTGTGCTATGGGGTAATTCAAGTAGTGCAGGGAAAGTTTTCCTTTGTCAGAAAAGGGCATTGCGCTTAGTTTTTGATTTAGGTATGAGAGATTCCTGTAATTCATATTTAATGGCAAATGGTATTTTGACTCTGCCTTGTATTTTTATTGAGCAATGCTTAGGCCCGTATTTATGAATGTGACTTATCAAAGATCGACTTAAGTCGGATCAGATAATTCAGACTTAGCATCAATAAGGCTTACTTACACCAACAGGTTCAAGCCAGTGAGCAGCTGTAATCCTAGAAGCCAATCCAGCTCCCACAACAAAGATCTGACTCCTGATAAATAATTTACATTAAACAACTCTAATTAACACTAATACAAGATTTTACACTACGTAAATGTTGCAGGGACAACTGGGTCGGCTTATAACCTCACTTCTCAGCTAGTAAACTCACCTAGTATAAGTAAAGCTTAAAATAAAGTTCATATTCATGAACCTTTCTTAAACATCTTCTTAACTTAAAAGCCAAGACGTGCTTATAATTGGAGTCTCAAATTCGTTCTTAGCCAAGCTAGGTACAGAGCGGTCTTGAAGCCGTTCTTAGATTGTTGTGTTGCATCATATTTTGATTTCATTTTTTAGTATAGCATCGGCTAATAATAATAAAATAAAATCATCATATTCAATTTTTGCACCATTTCAATGTAATTCACTGTATATTTGAATTTTTTAAATTATTTCTACTTATTTTATAGTTCTAACCTTACTTTTTTTTTTGCACTAGAAGAGAATACTCTTTCTACGAAATAGAATGGATGAAGTTCGTTGATCTGCTGGCAGATAGCATTCAATACACTGCATTGAATGCTCATTATTCAAATTTGGGAAACAGAAAATAATGATTTGAAAAATGTTGGCATGGTAATTATTATGTAACAGTAACTATAAATTTAAATGCAGTGTAGTATCTTTATCTTTTCATGCATGTTATTTTATTTTTATTAGTGCCTGATAATATGACACAATTTTAGGTTAGCTTGTGACCATGTTCAATGTAATAGAGCCTTTCCAACTCAGTCTTGGATAACTCCTGCTTAGATCAACTTAGTGTTTGTTAAGGAGAATCTGAGTTTGTCCAGCTTGAGAGGCAATATTCACGAGTATGGTACTAGATCCCACAATCAGATTGATTTGGAACGTGTTAGGCTTTCCAAAACAAAGGGAGCAAAATTATTTAATAAACTGCCAGTGAATGTGAGAGATAAAGACTGTAAACAATTTAAAAATATTGTCTCAAAGTGGCTGAAAGAAAGTGCATTCTACTCAGTCAATGGAATGTTATCCTGTACCACGCCCTTAACTATGGGATTATGCTAGTATGATAAGGTGTTCACTCTATCAATTCTGTTTTTGATTTGTCCTGCAATGTTAATGTTATCCTGTAAATTTTATTGTGTATCAGGCCCATAACTTACTGTAATATATTAGTATAACAACTTGTTTTGCCTTTTCAAATGCTGACTTATACTTCGTTGTATGTAATGAATTAGTGATAGTGACTTTTGTCAATGCTGAAATGTGTATGACAATAAAAAATTCTTGATTCTTGAACTTACAGCAATGGTAAATATCAGGTGGTCCATGGAAGTATCTACCAATCCCATGGCCAGTGAAGCAGGAAATAACGTCCAAATTTTTTTCTTTGGCGATTTCCTCGATTATTTCACCTGGAAAACAAACAAAAATTTGTTCAGTGTCCGTTTTGAACATGGAAAAGGGGCTTAAATAAAACAATTCTGCGCATGGAAGCAGCTAGTGGACTAAATTCATATGGGTATCTTTTATGAAAAGTCATGAGTTTGTTTTGAAGGAACTGACAATTTATCAAACTGACAAATATAAAGAGCAAATTTATTATTAATTTCAAATTCCTCAAAGTGCTATTCTTTACACTAAAAACTTCCGCAATGGTGGATATTGTCAACAGCATTGAATAGCTGATGGAAATCGATGAACACTACTGCACAAAAATATTTTGTCACCGCCGGGAATCGAACCACGGACCTCTGTATTGCCGGTCTAGATTACAATGACCCTTCTGTATATAGCAGCGTTCGTTTTAGACTTGGCCATATCGGCTTGTATATCACAAGTTGGTTTAGAAGGAACTGACAATTCTGCAAACTGCCAAATAAACACAATTTATTAATTTCGAATTCTCAAAGTGCTATATACTAAAGACTTCCGTAATGGCAGATATTGACAATAGCATTGAATAGCTGATGGAAATCGATGAATGCTACTACACAAAAATATTTAGACGCTATATCGAGGCCCGACTGGCAATTGGGAGGTTCATGGTTCGATTCCCGGGGGTGACTAAATATTTTTGTGTAGTAGCGAACATCGATTTCCAACAGCTATTCAATGCTGTTCCCAATATCCGCCATTACGGAAGTCTTCAGTATAATTAATAGCACTTTGAGGAATTCGAAATAAATGAATTATGAAAAGCCATGGCTTTCTCATTACATGCAGTTCGAGTAACACAGACATTTCGTTATTTTATTGAGTGATGACTTATTGAGGAAATATTTGACATTATTAAAAATATACAGTATAGTATTTGAATAAATTGAATCGAAAAGACAGTAGTCTCAGCTTACCTATAACAGTGAAATTTTGTTTAGGACCACAAGCAGAGATAGCAGCATGGAGGGCATAATATGTGGTATTGACAAGATGTATTCCAGGTGTGTCTACGTTCCCAATAAGATATGTTGCAGAACAGTCTCCATGATAGCCATCTAGATATACCTGGTAAATCACAATGAATGTGCACATTTTCAAAGCACAAAATATTTTAACCGTCAAAACAAGAATTGGTCATAAACGTGCTCAGAAAGCAAACTAACATAAAAATTGTTTTAATGATCATTGTTGCTCTTTAGTAAGGTTTTTATTTTCATGACTGGAACTTGGAATTTTAGTATTGTGACCATTTGAAAAATCACAATACTGTTATGATATTTTTTGACAATAAGTGTTATTACAATTATTGTATCATTGTGATTAAAAGAATAAATTATTTCAGAATTCATTGAGTGCATTTTTTCTTGGATTGCAGAATTACTGATACAGTACTTAGCAGTTAGCATGATACAGGTAGGGCCTACCAAAAATTAGTAGTTTTAACGCAGTTCACAAAAAACTGTTTAAAGGTTAATATGAAATAATTGAATATAATTCGCTACACGAATACCAAGTGAACCACATGATTTCATGTGCGAGCGTAGATTGCAATATTATTATTTATTAAGGATAATTTTTATATTATGTATATACACTGTTCTAAGGATCTCATTGACCTAATTAGTGGAGGAATTGTTCAATAAAATTTAAAATTGCTGCAATTCTAGAGCAAGAATTGATAAGCTTGGCAAAAGAAAGATCACACACTATTAATGAAGGGAAACAAATCAAGCTGACAGATGTTTTTAAATTGTTCAAAATGTTGTATTTATGATTGCAAGTAGGTTTTATTAGATACTTCAAACAGCATAGCCCTGTTCAAACTTATTTTCTAGACTCTGCATAGTAATTATCTACATTTTACAATTACACATTTTCATTTTTCATGTAAGGACAACTTTCTATTAACTATTCTAATGTGGATTACAATGCGTGTTTCATTACAAAATACTTATTGAAAAAATCTAAGAGCTGATACTACATATCTTGAAGTTGAATTTTGAATGCATCCTCATCAAACAAACATAGCCCTGATTTAAAGCTGATGCATGCCACGTTGATAGAGCAAAAAACTCCTGATACAAGGGAGTAAAATAAACTTGAATATCTCAACTTCAAACTAAATAATTACTTACTTTTATTGAAAATAATTAATGCTTAATTATTTATCTCGAATAATTTTCAAGAAATTTGTCAATTTTTAGTTTTTATTTGGGGGGGGGGGGGGGGGGGGAATTTAAATGATCACATACCGTAACATCTAGATTAATAATATCTCCATCTTTTAGTTGTCTATCGTCTGGTATTCCATGGCATGCCACATTGTTGACTGATGTGCAGCATGATTTTGGAAAGCCCTTGTAGTTCAAAGGTGAAGGATATGCTCCATTTTCTACTGCCATATTGTGCACTTTCTCGTCTATTTCATCCGTTGTCATTCCCACCTAAATATTGCCAATTATTAATGACAAAATTAAATAAATAATAACTTTTATTTCCAAATCTTTTTACTGAATAGATAGGTATACAATAATAAATTATTAGAACATAATTTATTAATTTCGAATTCGTCAAAGTGCTATTGATTATACTGAAGACTTCCGCAATGGCAGACATTTACAACAGCATTGAATAGCTGGTGGAAATCGATGAGCGCTACTACACAAAAATATCAGTCACTGCCGGGAATCGAACCGTGGACCTCCCAATTCCCGTCTATTCCTTAAAAATATCCGAGACAAGAACCAGGCCTTTAAGAAAAACATGTCTCATTCCCTTTATACTAAAGAGTTTGCCTATCATTAACAATCCAGTTCGTATCAGCAATGAGCGTCCAGGCAAAGTTACGCTACATAACGTAGTGTCTTTGGCTACATAATGTTATGTAGTGTGGATTTGGTACAGGCCTCTATAATGTGTATTAAAATAAATGGATTTAAGCTTTTCTAGACATGAGCCTAGAATCACTTGAAATACGTCACAAGATATACTATAGTTTCGACTATCACGTCACTGTTGTAACTGTCACTTGATTAACAATGACGTGACAGTCGAAACTATAGTATATCGTGTGCTAGTAATTCAAGTGGTTTGAAAAGATCTGTATTATTCATGAATTATTACAAATTTATTTTTTCATTGAAACAGTTTCATACTGCTGCAGATGAAGTAATTGGGGATAAATACTATGTCCATTGCTTTTCATGTTATATTTCAACCAGTTACCAAAAAAATTTATTACTGTAGTGGTAGAGACCTCTTATTTGCGGATGATACATATCTCATTTTCAGCAATTCTGTTCTAGATAATTTAGAAATAAGTGCCCATAGGTGTGCAGTCCGTTGTCGAGCAATTCTTAAATTAGTTGAAATTAACAATAAATAGTAATAAATTCCCAAAACCTTCAATTCAAAAACAAACATAATTCAAATGAAGATAGGGCTATAAACATGTTTGTGAAAGATAATCAACTAGACCAGAAAGAAAACATTGCACTTCTAGGAGTTTTGCTGGATAGCCGATTGACCTGGGCTCCATACATTGAGAAAATATGTTGTAAGATTTCATCTGGAGTATTTGTCCTGCGACAACTTGCAAAAAATGACAATAAGTTGCTTTTTACAGCTTACCATGGGCTCTTACTGTCACATATTAGGTATACTATCAGTATGGGGTAGTTAATCAAAACAAAACCTTGATAGGGTGTTCAAGATCCAAAAGAAAGCTCTTAGGTGTATGGAAAGAGTAAATAGATTCATGTAGGCCGTTGTTCAAGAGACTTGGTCTCCTAACTGTACCCTGCTTATATGTGTATGAAGCTACTTTATTTGTAAAAAAGAATGATATTGACCAAAATCTTGATGTAAACGATTATTATACAAGAAGCCGAGGAGATTATCACTTAGTGTGTCACAATAGTAGCTTATTCAAACTAAAACCTAGTTATATTGGTAGGAAACTCCAAAACAAGCTACCGCAGTTTTGAAAATATAGAAATATTTAAAAAACAATTGAAAAAATACTTAGTTAATAAAGCTTTTTATAGTGTACAACAGTTCCTCTTACATCAAAATTAAGCCTCATCTCAACTAATTGATATAGTAACTATGGAAAGTAATGTAAGATTGTATAATTGTTAATCTGATTTGTCTTATACGCCTTAATTTGAGTCTCCAAGACGTAATCTACAAAAAAATTACTTCTACATATTTTTTATTTATGCTATTTCAAATTTTAATACGATTAAACATTAATTGGAAATCAGCTTTCTCAATTATCATCCATCAGGCAAATTAAAAATGCTTGTTCTAGTATCCATCCATTTTTAGGGCTATAAGGCATCTGCAAATACAAGCGAAAGTGATGTCCTATCTATTGAATGGATTGCACCACACCTTCTGCTTCTATTTGAAGAGTATTGTTTATTAGAAGGTCGCCCGATCCAATTGAATTGGGATATCCAAAACGTGACAACCTTTTTACCAATTGAAATTGATAGTGTTCTTCTTTTTATCCTGTCCACTTTATCCACTTCATATTTCTCCTCATTGTCCTTCCTCTCCAATTAGATGAACTGCATTACTCAATTTCATTAATACCTTGATATGTGAAAAAGTAGGACATGTTAAGCAGGTTAAGTGTAAGAATGGCCTCAATGACCACGACTTCGCCTTTTTGTGTAATTCATCTCTCAGATCCAAGCTCTCATTCTTTTTTACCAATCACATCAATAATTACTGCTGTACAATACCTTAAAATATATATTTGTTGTATTGATAATCTTTTCTATTCAACTTTTCCAAAATCACTGTACATCACTTCAACTAGGGGATCTGAGTGCTGCTAATCTTAATAATACTGTCATCATTAATGTACATTGTAAATGTGCACAAACAAAGTCATCTGAATCTGAATCTCCTGTCGTAATCTCTTATTCTTCAGCGCTATACTTATGTCTCCAGAGGACAGCATGAGGACGTTTATATAATAGATTTATTTATGTGCTTCACTAAACTCCTCTGCTCCAGGCCTAATTTATTCTCCTTCCATCTACTTATCAATTTGTAGGTTCATCATCTAGCTTCAAGTTTATATTCCTAGATTTTACGTTCTGTTGTCAATAGGTTAGTGAATGGAAGACGATTTGGAACAATTATTCTCACTGATAACTAGTTTTAGTCCATGTCCACAATTTTAAAATCCATGGTTTGTTTGAAAAACAATGAAGAGTGGCCTGTACAATTGAATAATTTTTGTATTTTATTGCATAATCGTGGGTTCTAGTTTATAGGAAGGTAGCGGCTACAGTTCGGTTGAACCTCTGTTTAACAAAATCTACTGTTTAGATAAAAAGTAGTTTTAAAGAGATTTATTTACTGTAGTCTTCATATAACTTGGCAGCAGTAGGTTGGGTTCAGATGTAGCATGTCCCATCTGCTGCACGCTGCCAAGTTATATGAATACTACTGTATATTCTTGGTTTTTTGTTCCATAACGATCTGCGTTGTTAATTTATTCATAAGCAGTAGCTCCATTAAGAATAGAGTACATCATAATAGTTTGTTTTATATCCATCACAAAGTTTCGTTTTATTTGGAAGTTCAAGTGGAATTTATTTTCAAACACGAAAACATCATTAAACAAACATCTAAATTGAAAAATAAATTCGTTTAAAACACATGCGTTTTAAAATAAATATCTAAATTCTAAAATACAATATTGTACATTCAGTAGGCTATGTCAGCGCCGATATGATGTCCTCCCAGATGCTTCTTCAAGTTCCAAAGAAAGATTCAAGATTCCAAACGAACGGAATGGCATGCTGAGTAAGGGTATCGTTTTGATTCACGGTCAGTGCCAGTGAGCTTCATTTATTCTCGAACTTGAAGAAGTAGCTGGGACCTGGGAATACATCATGACGCTGACAGAGTCAAAACAACAGTGCTGGAGTGGTTGTCTAGCTAGGCGACAGATTTCATTAAGGACGGTTTCCAAAAGTGGTTTGCATGATATGATGAGTGAATCAATACTGATAGTACTTTCAGGAATTCGAAATTAATAAATTATGGTCTCAATGCTGATAAAAATTATGTTAAAAATATAAAAAAGACAGGCTTTCATAAGATAATTTTGTTACTCAGTCAAATAATTTTTTTTTTAATGAATAATAAGACGAAATTGTCACAACCACATTTATTAAAACTTTGAGAAACTAGTTTCGGTTGTTACACCATTATCAATCTCAATCATACCTCAATTTCGTCTTAATATTCATTATGGATACCTTCCACAACACCTTCGCCACTACAAAGAAAGTTAATGTGGTTATATACTTCTGTAATAGTTAGTCAGTTTATTTATTTACAAATTTATTGAAGATTTGGAAACAATAGGCTTGGACAGTATAAAGAAATTTACAAAGTTCATAGTATACGAGATATTTCTTAATCTAAAACCAGAAACGAAATATTGAGAAACTATTTTAAGAGAAAAAGAATGAGAAAGTGGAAAACAATTAAGTCATTAAAAGATATTTAACAAATATACTGTGAAGAAAGAAAAATAATACACATACATAAACTGAAGAGAAGAGAAAAAATTAAGTTATAAGTTAAGAGACCGGTTGCCGACTCATGCCTCAACCTAACTCCCTACACCTGCGCATGACCGATTCCACTGAGCACCAAAAATATCTTTTCCTGCAACTGCTCGTAAAGTAGTTCTTTACGTACTGAAAACTAATTGTAAAATACCTCTTTACTGCTCAGCAAGCGGTAAAGTACTTTACGCTCACCAGCTGTTTTCTTTACGCTTCTGTTTTGATTTTGATGTCTTCTCATTGGTGGATCACGGAATCCGTGAAATTCACATAACCTCAAAAAAGGCGAATGCTAACCAAATCTGCGCATGGTCTGTGATGTTACAAACTACAAGCTTTTATTGTGTTGGAATCCAGAACTGCAGTTGTATGAAAAATATTGTATGCAATTCGCGCGTGAAGCCTCTTTATCACTCTCGCAAAATTACTGCGCTCCGCTACGCGTCGCGCAGTAAATGTTTTGGCTCGAGCGATAAAGTCGCGCTTCACGCTCTTAATACATAAATAACTAATATGTGCACAGTTTTAATTGTAAATGCGCTACATTCTTTTTATTGGCTCATAATAATTGAAGTCAGTTCACTCCAACAATGTACACTCTAAACAGGAACACAATCATCCAAGTTCTTACACTGCCTACAAACAAATCCCAGAAGTCTGAAGGCATTATTGATGACATGATCTACATGGACGTCAAAATTCAGGAATTCATCAAAAATGATACCCCAGATCAGAGTCGTATCGTAGACACCGTAGCGTCAACACATAGTATAGCCTAGTCGTAGCAGAATTAGTACAGTAGTTTATAGTGAGTCAGCGTTTTTACTCGTTTTGTTCTCCAATTAGCGATTTCAATTAAGTCTGAATCGGAGTGAGGAATGTTATTAATATACTGTAAATAATGAACACCCCGAAAAGACCGCCTCTGGGGCTGGTTCCTGAATTTGAGGAGGCTGCAATTAAAAAATATTCAAGACATGAATACATCAGTTTTAGCCTGCATACTAAAACAGAATGACTTTTTTTTAATTGCTGATGATGCCGACATGAGTCCGAGACTTGTGCGTGGGTAATAAGGTGAATTATTACACATAGATGCCAGACGGAGGAGCGGGATTCGAATCCACGACCGCTTAAACGACAGCAAGCTGAAGTTGCGACGCCCCAACCAACTGCGCTAAGCGGCCCGCCTAATGTTTCTGATGCTTGAGTCATCCCCTTTCAAGCAAATTTTCTAGAAAGATGCTATAATTTTAATTATATTGTCAAGTAATTTATTGATTTCCATTAGCTATTTAATGAAGTTGTCAATGTCCACAGTGGTGGAGGTGTTTGGTATAATGTATAGCATTAAAAGGATTTCGAAATTACTTACCAGTGTTCAAACCTTTTCTTAAATAAGTCCTCACTCGTAATTAGTGAACTCTATAGTATCACATACTCTTTTTTTTTTGAGGATGAAGCCCACGTAGGTCTGAGTCCTGTGCGTGGGTAATGAATTGGATGATGGTGATTGATGAGCTGGACCTACAGTTATAGGTGGGTTCCGAACCACCATTTATTTATTAATGACAAAACTACAATCAAGCAAAGATGCAACAGGTTATAGCCCACAACTGCTTTATAGAGAATGAAGGAGAAGTGTTTCAACCAGTGGCCTAACTAGATCTTCAGCCGTGGGGTGGGGTGGGGTGGGGTGTGGAGGGGTGGGTAGGACGTAGACCCTAGACAATATATAGTGGAGGGAGAGAAAGGAATGACAGTCCTCTAACAATTTATAAAGATAATATAGGCAAAAAATAATTTCTTCGGGGGTACTCCCCTGAAAAATGTTTGAAAAATTATTAATCTAAAACCATATTTTAAGCGCATTGACGGGAAAAGTTTCGGGTGGGGGTCATGACCCTTCCCTTGCATCCACTCTTAGTTGTAACTTATAAGACGTTTCTGCTATTATGAAAATAATCAGTAATAGTGAAATACGTGATATTAATATTTGAAACCACTATTACTTGTTAAATTGGCACTATGAAAGCGATTTTTTTTTTTTAATTTTAACTACATCAAAATTTGTTTCAACTAATTAATGAACTAACAATATACGAAATAGTTATTTATGTATTAAGAGCGTGAAGCGCGACTTTATCGCTCGAGCCAAAACAGTTACTGCGCGACGCATAGCGGAGCGTAGTAATTTTGCGAGAGCGATAAAGAAGCTTCACGCGCGAATTACATACAATATTTTTCCTAAAACTGCAGTTCTAGATTCCAACACAATAAAAGCTTGTAATTTGTAGCATTACAGACCGTGTGCGGATTTGGTTAGCGTGCGCCATTGTTAAGGTTATGAGAATTTCACAGATTACGAGATCCACCAATGAGAAGACATCAAAATCAAAACAGAAGCGTAAAGAAAACAGCTGGCGAGCGTAAAGTACTTTACCGCTTGCGGAGCAGTAAAGAGGTATTTTACAATTAGTTTTCAGTACGTAAAGAACTACTTTACAAGCATTTGTAGGAAATGTGATTTCAAGTTATTGAGCAAACGATTATTTAAAGCAATGGTTTATTGGAGTCCCATCTATATTTCTTTAAATACTTGTACAAAATTTCTGATTTTGAGCCGTGAATCTCGTTTTTAACATTGAAATCCTACAATGTGGATTTAGGATTTTCTAGACATGTACCTAGAATCTGTTGAAATACAATTTCAGAGGGATTAATTATCAAAATTTTCCCCGGACCACAATTGCGCTGGGGGGTATACCATACACCCCAGTAATAATACTTCAAAATGGATTCACCTGAATGTCAAATCGGCTTTTTGGAGTTTTTCATTCAGTTTTCTATTAAGTATAGTGAATTCAGTTTAAATTATGATTCTCTACAATTCACGATGAGCCCTAGGCCCACTTTCATAACAAACTACAAGAAAATACTTTTATAAGATTTTGCAGCAACTGCAAGTACGAGGGTACTATAGATAAGTACAGTACTCTAACCTGTTAACCATTCCCGCCTTGTACATTGCAGAAGTATTGATGTTTTTTAAAAAGAATGATGGACTCATTGCACTGAATCATCCTGTCCACAGATACCCTCAGCGCCATAATAACCTCTATATACCTAAACATAGACTGTCAGCATATGAGAGAGGGGCTCTTTACTCTGGTATAAAAATGTATAATGCCATTAATAACAATTTAAAAATGGAGACCAACTTAAGATTGTTTCGGAGCAAGGTGTCACAGATACTGGTTAGGAGCTGCCCTTACAGTGTTGAGGAAGGAATAAGGGCATTGGCGGGTCGTAGTGCCTGAGGGGATGAATCAGATGCATGCTTTCCATCCATGACATCCTCCAGTTCATTTGTTTTTTCCAGAATGGAACTGGAGGATTAAATGCATTTTGTTCGGCGAGTTTCAGTGGTCAATTTTAGATTGCGACCTGCGGGCTGGTTGATGGCTCATGTGATTGTAAATGGGTTGTCAATCAGCCTGTAGATTGGTCTGGACGAAGTTGCACTTGCTCCGGGGTGCCAGGGAGCACGTGCAACATAATATAAGATTTTATAATTGACTAAACCGGTAAAATTTTGTTTATATTGTTATAATAATTGATATGGATGTATTTGACGTGTGGCATGTTGTTTGGGCTCCGCTCAGGTGTGCAACTTAACGCCATAAATAATAATAATAATAATAATAATAATAATAATAATAATATTAAACATTGCTAAATACTTGATTCAAAAATGATATCAGGAACTTTTTTCATGACAATTTACAAACTAACTTTATTGATACTTTTATTTGGTGTTACCGTACTGTAAAATCTTAGAAACTTTCTTGAAACTTATTATCGCGTGTGTTGGTAATTTAAGTGATCGTGACATTCTATTATTCATTATTATTAAAACTGGCTCCTGGACATTTTTCAATATCAATTAAATTGTTATATTATTATGTTCATGTGAACATAATGCATAGCAGCACCAATTAAATATAAGGGTGCTTGCACAATGGAGCATACAATACTCTATGATTAAATACATGCTGAAATAATATTGTGTATAACAAATTGGAGCAGCTTGAATATCACCATTCTACAGCATGTGTTTGATTTTATGATGGTGATTATTGAATGCTCCATTGTGCAAGCTCTCTAACGACTAATACATCATTTCTGATTCCCATTAAGACATATCAATTTATTATTGAAGTTGCATTTTTTAATTAATTCTCCATAATTTACTTGACTTCATCAACCTTTAATAAAAATTAGTATCTAAATCAGCTTTCAATTTAAAATAAAGGTTTATGAAATCAATAAAAGTTCAAGAATGAAATTTATCCGGCATATTAATTTCCATTCTTTCAATACGTCATAGCCAACAACTAAGCAGTTGGACAAAATTATTGAACGAGAGTAGCGAGTTCTTAGTTTTGACTCGTGACTCGAGGCTTTTTCTGTATGTTTGTATATTCGACGATAACTTTTGAACGCTTTGACCAATTAACTTCAAATTTTAAACACCTATTCTTCGAACCTTAATACAGATCAAGTTCGTTTGCCAATTAAATTGACCCACTCCTTCATCCTTTTTGAGGCGAAACAAAAGGATAGGTTCTCAGCACTTCATTTATATATCTATATATTACTACTGTATATATAGAAAATAATTGTTTTTCACCGTATGGAATTCGCAATAGATTTCAAAATATATTTTAGTTATCATCAGCTGTAGGTTAAATGCGATCAGGCTTTTTATAGAAACTCTATCACCTGATATACTAATTTCATTGCCCTGATATATGGATACATAAACAGCTGTTTTTTATGTGATAAATATATCTACTCTATAGATACACTAATTTCATTGCCCTGATATATAGGTATATGGGTAAGGTAGGTCTTTTTTGTGGAAAATAAACCTGTGTATCAGAGCAACGATGAACTTGAACTTCAAGGAGTGATAGAAGTCTTGTGAATTTCTTCTAAATCATTACCTTCAAAACAGCTGTTTTTCGTTACCACCTTCCACTACGATAAGCTTCCCAAATGAGTTTCCCTTTCCAAAATTAGTTGTTTGCAAGCGAGTTCTCCAGCCCGTTAGGCTCACTAGTAATGGGGTTTTCAATTGTACAGTCAACTGCAGTGGTGTCAAATTCATATCAGTAGTGCACAAATCAACATCAATTACACTGAGCTGTCAATTTAGGCCCTCCTAAACCAGTAGGTTTTTCAGGAGGTGCCATATATTGATTTAATTTGACACTACTCTTCAAGGCTGAGTGCAGGGGTTTTGGTCATAACTTTTGTTCGAAGTTTCTTGTATTGGATATTATTAAGGTATTTAAATGCCATCTACTGCAGACAAAAAAACCAATCACTTTGAACAAGCTAGTTACGTTGAGTGAGTGCTTGTGTGATTATTGTGTAGAAGGTTATTGAGCAACTTTAAAACCTTAAAATCAATTAAAAAATAATCACTAGCATAGGTAGTATTATTAAATGAACAGTAACCAAGGGAAAACAAACTGAATAATCATTTCATTAGTTTGTAATTGTTATACTTGGGAAAATTAAAATAGAATAAATATCTTATTAGTCTCTAACTAGGTGCAAACTCAATAATTAAAAATAAAAATACTTGAAGAGAAATAATACGGGGACTCAAAGTTGAAATTATTTTTTGGTAAAACTCACCTCAGGGATTAGAATAGAATGCAATTTATTTTAATTAGAAGTTTAGTTTCTTTGTAATAATTTTTCACATAACTCAAAATCATTTTCAAAAAATTATATCGAAAAAGAAACTGTACCATTGAAATAAGAAATACTGTAAGTAACTTTATTTCCCGAGGTGTGTTCAGTGATAAAAAAATTACCAAACGTTTCAAATGAATTGTAGGGGAAAATCCGAACAATTCCAAGTTTAAGCACACGTAATTCACAACTAATTATTTTTTTCGCGACTGTGAATAATATTTCAATACCTTAAAGAATTCAAGAAACCTCAAACCAAAATTATGACTGAAAGCCTTGCACACAGCCTTAGAGCGGGCCTACACACTAACGGACACAAAGTTAATAGGTTTCATCTAGTGTGTAGAATTGTATGCGTGCCAAATCGGTCAGTGTAAACAGACATCTTTCAGAGTCCGGCTTTCTTTCTGCCCGGCAGTGTCTACGCATTGCACATATGGTGGACAAAATCAAGGTAATGACAGTCTTGTCCATGTTTCGCTGTCATGTCCGCTAGTGTGTAGGCCACTTAAGACTGGCAACCAATGCTATTCTTCTGAACTGCTTGATTCCATGACAGGTACACAAGTTCTCTACTTATTTTTCATTTCCATGAATAGGATTCATGGTTTTCAAAACCACATATTATATACTGCAACAGAAAACTTTAGTACTGGTAGATATACTATAATAAAGTGCTAAACCATAACTAAAAAAAAAGTAGCTCCAAATAATATACAATACACTATACTATCACTATTAAGAATAACAAAGACAAGAAATAGAACAAAGATTAAATTTATTTAATAACACTCATAATTTATACATATCAACATGTATATACGAAATAAATGGCATCACCAAATGTTTCTATTATGTAACTGGCCAATTTACAAAGATCGTCTCATCTTTTTTGTTTAATTCCTTCAGTGGACTTCCAATTATAAAAGGTTGGATTTATTACAGAATCTTGTTATTTATGTAAAAAGAACTCTTCTTATACTAGCGAGGTCATCCTAACAGTGTCATATCATAGTAGAATTTTACTCAGTAAAGTCAAATGTTACTAGCATAACAATAACATTGAAATGGTCCAAACTATACCTGTCTATAATTGATAACAAAATATATGGTCGAAACAAAATAGTTAAAATTATAAAATCTGGTAGTGAAAAATTAACTTAATCCAGATGAAGAACTATCATATCACAACTATTAAGAATGAAAATGTCAAGATTATAGAACGACCTTTCTATTAATTTAACAACACTCAGAATTAATATTTACCAACACACATGGAATCACCAACTGTTGCAAGTATGGCCAATTTGCATACTTTTTTTATCCATTCAATGAACTTAAAAAGGGGAAATTTTCTTTCACGTTTAAATGGACTTAACTATAATATCTCACTGTAACTGATAATAAGGAATATGTTAGGTGGCCTGCTAGATTCACATGAGCGTCTACGCTCCCCCTTTATCTCTTTTATGAAATTCCAAACGGGAAAATTGGTTTATTACAAAACTTGTTTCTTTAATGTGAGCAGGAATACTTCCACTAATCTTGCCTCTTACACAATGCGCAAGTAAAATGTTACTTGGTAAAAGTATAATAACGAATATGGTTGAATATATATAGTTTATCCAAAAACGAAAAGTTTCTCGTGTGTAGCTGGCATAATGTTGAGTTCACATGATAGTATTCCCCCTTTTTTACCATTTCATTGTTCTTAAAAACGGGAAAGTTTGGGTTTAATGCAAAACCTGATTCTTTAGTGTGAACAGGAATGCGTCTTATACTACTAATCTTGCCATCCTCAACAATGCCAAATGCTACATATATAAAGTACAATAATAACGTTGAAATGGCCCACATTATATCTTAATAAAACGGATGATAGTGAATACGGTTGAATATATGATATTATATAGAATTAACAGTTTGAAGTATGTAGCTGGCCTGCAGTTAGGTACAAATGAATGTCTTCCCCCTTTTTTATCTCTTCATTGAATTTCTCAACAGGAAAGGTTGGTTTTATTACAAAATCTGGTTCTTTAATGTGAGCAGGAATACTTGTTATACTTTTAATCTTGCCATCCTTAAAACCATTGCCATCATAGTAAAATGTCAAATGATATAAATTGTAGGGTTGAAATGGTATAAACTATAGTATCTCATTATAATTGATAACAACGAATATCGTAGTAATAACAATAACATTAACTTCATCCACATGAAGAACTAACTTATCAAAATTATAAAAATGGCAATAAATAGAACGACGATTCGGTTCATTTAACAACATACAGAATTAATATTAATCAACACATGATATATATATATTATACCTTAATGGAATCGCCAGCTGTTTCTAGTATGTAGCTGGCCAATTTACAAGATCGTCTCATTTTTTTCAATTCTTCAGCGGACTTCAAATCGGGAAAGGTTGGTTTTATTACAAAATCTGGTTCTTTAATATGCGTAGGAACTCTTCTTATACTACTAACGTTGCCAACCTTCACGATGTCATAATGTCCAAAATATCGCCTGAAAAAAAAAACAATAGTTAAATTCAAGATATCATAGGAATACATATATAAATCTAGATAGAAGAAAACTAACAACTGCTTTATAAAAGCAAGTGAAAGCATGTGGAAAAATAATGCAATAACATCGATAAATCACTTCATTTTTCTTGTAAGGTGATCTACATGAGAAATAAGAAATTCTGAAACCCCTCTACTAAAACGCCTAAGTTAAAATCGACAAGGTATAAATGTAGAATGTATCAGCTGGCTCAAAAAATATCACCAATGCTTTTAAACCTCATTAAATCTATATTCCTTGAGATATTGTTATAATTGATAACAATTTTGATATGCCTTGAGATATTAACCCTATTAGGGTGTTTGCACACAGCACTATAATAAGTCATACAAGAGAAATCAAGTCCAAGTGCTTTGACTTTGCGATGGTGATTAGCATGCTCCACTGGGAGCACCTTTAGTAATGGCTATGACTTATCACATGCATTGTCTTTCTAAACGTTCCTGATAAAATTAACTCAAGTTGCAATATTTCTCATAAAACTCATTCTAGGACAAATATTTGTATGAGTTTTGAAGTATAACCTATGAAATGTAGTAAAGTTCATTAGGCAGTACTACTAAATGGTAATATCCATTGAGGTGTCCTCATTGATTATCTCTCAATAAATATAATACTGATAGTACAATGATGCATTTCTTTTACCCTACAATATACTACATGAATTTTACAGCCTGTCCTTGTACAAATAGCCTACTATTAATGCCCATACTACAATTTCATTCTATGATTGTAAACCTGTGACTGAAATCAAGAAAAATACATTTTTCAATCAAATCAACTTGTTAAATATCACAGTAAAACTTTAAAAATAAATGTAGGAGCATGGAGTTTTCAGCTATATCACATATCCGGTGGTTCGGAACTCACTTGAAAATGGTTTACCATTAATAACATTTTATCATTATCCACCTCATTACTCACGCAAAAGTTACAGACTTATGTGAGCTTCATCAGCGAAAAAATAGATTTTTGTTAAGATACTTCCCTATAAGTATACCGCGATGAACAGTAATTATTTCATTTTCAATCAGATTTTTCAGAATAGAATAATTGTTTGAACTGATTGCCATGAGAGTATGTTCATAATTGTGATGTTGTGAGATATATGTTTTAATTTGCATATGGTAATTGTGGATGATTTTATAATTCTTAGTTGATATTGATTCAAGAGTTTGTTCATAATTGATTCATCTGGATGATTCATAGTTGTGGACTAATGTTATAATTAGTCTAAAAGTTGAATAACATACTAACCTTTATGCGTTGAATGATTTCACGTAGGCCTCGTGTATTTTTTGTATGAAGTCGGGGTCGTTATTGATCAGGTACTGCACCGCCTGGAGAATCTGTTCCTTCGTGAGTGGTTCGACTTTGTTAGACGGGGTCCTGGTCGTCTTCTTTTTTGGCGATGAGAACATCATCGGAGTCATGAGGGTTTTATTGGGTGCCGGTGGAGCAGAGTCTTCATTCGCAGGAGACTGATGTTCTACGGCTGGCTTTGTGGGCATAACTTTGCTCAGATTCGAATTGAAAAAGTTGACTGTTTGGACAGTGTCTGTCGGCGAAGTAGCATCTGAGATCCTCATAAATCTGAAATTGCTTTGAACGTCATTGAGATCTGGAGGTGCGGTTGCAGTTGAGGGCTGTTGTTTCTCCATCTCCATTTTCTTCTGCTCTTGACTAGCCCTGATAAATGCAGCCAGCTCATTTTGAGGTGTCGCCGTTATATGTTGTTTCTCAATGTGTTGCACTGAATTCTGAGGGTCGAGCATGATCTTCTCTAGCAGAGGCAAAGGTTTTGGTTGTACGCTCAATGGTTCGGGAAGTGAATCTAATCCTTGAGGAGGCATAGGCTGTTGTGATCCACTGGCGCCCATAAAACCTGGCATTTGAGGTGTTTGTCCATTTTGGAAATGTGATCCCTGCGAAGCTTTCATGAAAAAATCCTTGACACTTTTCGGCGTGTTATCAGATTCTTTAGTTTTGTCTTCACTGTTCTTCGAAGCACTGTTGTATTCTTCCTGTGCCTTAGTCAACATTGAAAATAGATCAACTCCAAAAGCGTTTCCCTCTACTCTGTCAGGCATCTTGCTTTCCATTCTACCATCAGTGCCTTTCAAGATTTTTATCAGAACTTGGTTTATTCTGTTACACTCGTCCTTATCATAAAACCACAGGCAAAAGATGGATCCTTCTCCTGTTTTGTATAAAAGATACGGGTCTTCCAGATGCAGATCCAATCCATCAATTACTGGCTCAACAAAATTCTTTGTACTCAGTCTGCTCATAATTAGTATGTTGTGAAAAGGCTTCCCAGTTCTGCTGTAGACAAACAAAGCCCCTTCAACTTCGGTCTTCTCCCATTCATTTTCAACAGTGTTGAAGTTGTATAGAGCTACGTGACCGGCTGTTTGAAGAAGATCCTTGAAGTAAGGGTCAAGTCGTTTTAGTGCAGATATATTCATGTCAGTTTCTGAAAATTCCATTTGTATTGATAAAGTATTTGAGTATCTACAGAAAATTTTTGTCTAAACCCGAAACACAAAATCACTGAAAGAACACAGCACACTACGCAAACATTTCGGTTTCCGTTCTACCGAAGTGTCGTGTGCCCATTAGATATCGTCGTATGACGTAGTGAAAGCAAATAATAGCATTTTCAATTATATTCGAATTCAATAAATATCAAGTTAATGGTTAAGATTTTACAGATTGATTTAATTTATTGATTATATTATGATAGGGAATCAATAATATAGAATCTCAACGCATCTGTAATAATACAAATGACGTGAATATTGCATTAGAGTTTAAACCTTCCAGATAAAAAATATTTTAAAATAGAAGTGATTTTCTCACACATAAAATATTTACGTATGAAAATTGGTAACAATTTGAAATTAGTTTTTTAATTGATACAACGTCTATTTTAAATCAAATATTTTAAAACATTGATATAATACAGTACTACTAGAAGCGTAACTCTAACCTTCAAGGTTGACATAGTGAAACCACTTTTTTCTGGCGGGAAAAGGCCAAATCGGGCAAAAGTTCAAATTTAACATGGTCTCTTATGGGAAAAAGTCAATTTTCATTTAGAGATTTCTCGCAACTCCCTTTATGGATTCAAATAATTATTTTTTTGAAAAATAGCTCATAGCTTTATTTTACATTTTATTAATTTGACATTCCAGATTGTTTCTGGGTCAAGCCAACTTCAAACTCAGAGCAGTGCATCAGCAGTATCATAAGTATGTGATTGCAGGAAAAACATACAGTAATTTTTTCTCTCAACCTCAACATATTCCTATGTACTTTGACGCGCTAATTCCGAATCTAAACTCTGGCCCTCAAAAAACACCCGCTTTACGAGATATTTTCAAGATGGCGGCCAAAATTTAATAAACTAATTTTCTCAATCTCTAATGAAGAAAAAATTCTAGAGCAATATTATTTGTGGTTTGTGATTCCCTGAATTCGAAAAAATGATTTTTATTCTGAGAAAATTCGGGATTAAAATATATTTTCAATAAAGCGAACATCAAAGACCAGCTTTTTCACATTTCTTGAAACATCATAAACTTGATTCAGCAGTAAGCCTCCGCAGAGGTAGCATAACAACAATTCCAAATTGCCATCACACGAATATGTAAATGTTGAACTCTTTATTGAAGATTTTTTAAATATTGACGTCTTAATATCAAGTGAAAAAGTAATAGGCTATGGAATTGCAACACCTAAGGAAATATATGTAACTTACTGTATGAATAAATAAATATATACTATATTTGGCTTCAAAATACAGTAGGCTACTATATAAATTCATAATGCTCTACAATACCATTGCAGCTCAAGCAAAATTACTTGATTAAAAGAGTTATTTAACAATTTTACTGTATGGTACATCATGAGTAATTAATGCTTATAAGAACAAGATATAAGTGATGAACTGCAATGAAAGATTCGTTGAGGAGACAAACAGTGCACTTAGGTTCATGTGTGAGCAACTAAAAATAAATTTCCTAGACAATACAGGCAAACTACATAGAAAGCATCTAAACTGGGATGGCCTGCATTTAAATCGTGAAGGGACAAATATACTAAAGAATGGCATACTGAACATCATCAAATCCACAATGACAGAGGGGGAAAAGCAGGTGATCAGTTTGGAAGAAGACTTAAACTGTAATATGATAGACACTTGTCATTCCACCTAGCAGCAAGCAGCACCTCCAAAGGATCAACAAAACAAGAGACAGGACCACCAATATAGCAGAATAATAAAAAAATCAAATGCATACAATAAAACATTGACTGTAATGCATCTAAATATCCAGAGAGGGCTCCAAGGTAAACTCGATGTACTGCTCGTAGAATTGGCAAAATACAACCCTGATGTTTTAATCATTTCTGAACATGGCTTGAACATAGACCACTTGAATCTCACAAACATTGAAGGTTTTGGACTGTCATCCAGTTACTGCCGAACTGAGCGTATGTGGGGTGGTATTGCAATATTTATAAAAAATAATCTACCAATTGAAATTGAAGAACTACAGTTAACAGAACAGTGCAAACCTATGGAACAAGTGTTTGAAACTGTAGCAATAAAATTTAAATATAGAACTCAAAACCTAGTCCTAATAGGAACGTATAGATCTCCTAGTGCTTACACAAAGGAAACATTTCTTGAGAAGTTGGGTCACTTCCTGCAAAAACACACAAAGAACTTAAATCATATTGTTATATTGGGTGATGCAAACTTTGACATACTAAAGCCAGACGATCGAAGCTTGAAAGATCTCCAAAATGTGTTATCAGAATATGGATGTAGAATCCATCACATCCCAAAAACAAGGATAACACCCACCACTACAACCAGCATTGATGGTTGCTATACAACTATGCGGCAGGAAGAGATTGAAGTCCATGCACATTACACACCGCTATCGGACCACCATTTATTGCTATGCAGAATAAAAAATAAAAGTAGAGATTACCAACCCACATACAGATATTCCAGGAATTTTTCAAAAGCCAAGCTAACTGAATTGAAGGAGCTATTAAAGGCAGCAAATTGGAGCCAAGTCTATAAGCCAAAGTCAGTTGAAAGAAAATATAATAACTTCCTGCAAATAATGCGTCAGAGCCTTGACCAAGTAATGCCTCGAGGACCAAAAAAAGTCAGCTCATCAAATAAAACTGTATTTCTTGATGGTAAATTACTAAAAATGAAGGCCTCCCTGCAGGGTCTGCATAGCAGCTACTTGCTATCAGGATCAGTAGAGGATAAAAACATGTACCATGATGCAAAGAAAAAGTATGATATGGAAGTAAAGAGAAGAAGAATGGATCATACCATGGAGAGAATAAAGCAGTCCAAAAATAAAACTAAAGAGATATGGAAAACCATTAATAGTGAGCGAAATAAGCAGAAGGGTAAACTAAGTGACATAAGACTTCTCCTGGATGGTGAACTGATAACAGATCCGATTGAAATCAGCAATACTTTCAATAAAATATTTACCCAACCAACAACCTCAGAGCCTGGAAGTACTAATGACATTACAGATTCTCTGGCCAGACCTACCACACATGCTGGAACCGCCAATGACATACCAGCGTTTACATCATTCAGAAGTATAGCAGACCATGAATTGGGAAAAAATTTTAAAAGATTAAAAACAAATAATTCCGCTGGTTTTGATGAAATTTCGGGGAAAGTAATGAAGTTTTGCCAGGAAGAAGTCATGAAACCGCTGAAACACATCATCAACACCTCATTACGCCAATCTGCTATACCTGAGAGGTTGAAAATATCCAGAGTCCATCCAGTCTACAAGAAGGGTGATAAGCTTAACCCAAATAACTTTAGGCCTATAACTAACCCACCTAGTGTTTCAAAACTTCTTGAGCGGGTGGTATATGATCAATTAATAGCACATTTAGAAAAAAATGGATTATTGTCAACGTTTCAGCATGGATTTAGGAATGGACGCAGTACAAATACAGCCATAGCATATCTGTGTAAGGTGATTAATGAAATATGGGAAAAGAAGATGACAGCAACAGGCCTGTTCCTGGACTTACAAAAGGCTTTTGATAACCTAGACCAAAAAATACTAATTGAAAAACTGAAACAGCTTAAAATTCAAGGGCAAGCCTTACAATGGATACAAAACTATTTTGCTGACAGACACCAATATGTAGAAATTAGTTACCAGCTTCAAACAGCCATAACAAGTGCAAAATCAACGTACAGAAAAATAACTAAAGGTGTGCCTCAAGGATCGATACTCGGACCCCTGTTCTTCCTTATTTACATAAATGATTTTCCAGAAAAACTTGAAAAGAATGCAAAGTGTGTACTGTTTGCGGATGACACAACAATCATAATTCCCACGGAAAGAAAATCTGAAAATGTCAACAGGATAAACTCAATACTAAAAACAGCCACATCAATTTGTAGGGAAATTAAACTAACTATAAACAGGGAGAAAACAGTAAATATAAATTTCACACCTAAAAATCAAAGTATGGAAGTTCAAAGTAACATTGATTGTGACGCAAATATAGTTGACAGCACAAAATTCCTAGGAGTGATTATAGACAAACACTTAAATTGGCATGAACACACCGACTATTTATGTAAGAGATTGTCATCAGCCTTATATGTCCTCCGTAGAATTAGGAACACTACTGATGAAAAAACAGCATTTGTTGCTTATCATGCACTGTTTGCCTCACAGCTGCGTTATGGAATTGTCGCATGGGGATCTTCTCCACTAAGCTGTATGGACAGAATACTGAGGAGCCAAAAGAAAGCTGTAAGAACTATATTAAGAAGAGATTCTATGGAGCACTGTAAACCTCTGTTCATAGAGAGTAAAATACTTACAGTTGTTTCAACCTACATATTGGAAACTATAATCCTGGCAATAAGATCAACCCCCACCTTGAGATGTGATCAGCACAGTTGTAATACAAGACGCAGGCACAACATAGATCTTCCACAACATAGGCTAGACAAGTTCAAGAGTACCCCAATCTATGCAGGCTCGTACTTTTTCAATATTCTACCAGACAGTCTAAAAACATTAAAAGATTCAAACTCACTTTTTCTAAAAAAGCTAAAACAATATTTTATCACCAGACCGTATTACACAGTGACCGAATATATTGAGGAACATACTTTTCAACACATGAGGACATATTAATGTGAATTAGCACATGAGCTCACCCCCTGACGATCCTGATAAGGAGATAAAAATTTGACGATTCCCCGATCCATGGACCGTGGCGAAGACACTGGATGTAAGATGTAAGATGTAAGGACATGGTAGTACATAATTCTTAATTAAAAATAAAAAAACAATAAAAGTGAGAAAACAATCTTGTAAAGCTACACTTACACATAGACAATAAAAGGATAAATTTACTCTTTTGAAAAGACATACTTCCATCAGACTTGCACTGATTTGTATATCCATAATCACTACATGAAACAACCATGTTAAAAAATCAGTTCACATCACAAAACAAGTCATTTTAGCACTGATAGATACGGGTTTTTTCCATTACCGCTACACAAATTTTCCCGATGTTGCCGATTTAGTGGCATCACAGCGGATCCTGGAGTGACTCATCTAGTAATATAAAATATCAATGTAGGCTAAAGTCTCATCATTTGCCGACTGCTCAACTCAAGGTCACAACAACAACAAACATAATGCAAAGAAACACTGTTTTTATTTTCTTGTTCTTCAAATGCCAAATTCTAAAATAAAAAAGGTACTATGGTACTAATCCACTACATACAATAATAACAAATCAGAAATACAGGAAAGTATTTGAACAATCATCTGAGCTGACGCAACATAAGTAAACAACCTTTTTTACATTGTACAGTAGGCTATTTGAATTCTATTTAAGGCTATTTAGGGAATAGAAGTAAGTGTTCTATTAGTGCAGCAAAATTCAATGAACTTCTTGTTGATAACGGTTGTTGGTACATGTATATTTTTATTTATGTATCAAGTCATGTTTACCTAGATTAATTAACTTATTGAACAATCTAAACTACCGGCACTATTAAAACGCTTTATTTCCAAGTGGTTGTTGTTTCTATTTACTTAAATTTGTATTTTCGCCACTAAATGGAAGTATCTTCAGTAATCAGTTAATTTCAGTAAGTAGGAAAAAAATACTCAGAAATACAGCGTAAGTGTTCAGGCCTACCGGTAGCCTACCGTGTAATAGTAGTATATTTTCATTAATTTTTGATGGTTTATTCATGTTGATCAAATGCTTATCTTCTTCATTGGTCGGCAATATCCGTCATAGGTTAACGTTTACCTTAAAGCGTTTTTTGTACGCTGAAGATTGGAATATAGGACACATAAACCCGGTTCAAAAGTAGAGGTAAAACTTTGGACCGGTGGGAGAAAAGAGCTAAAACCTTTCCCATCCGTTAAGTGTTTCTTCGAAGTGATCACATAGAGTTAACGAATTACGAAAAACAGTTCATAATTTTTTATATGTAAATCTATCATTTGAATATTTCACAGTAGACTGTAGCGGAGGTTTGAGTCAGAGAGAGCCGGCTGCGTCTCAACTCCGTCCTCTAGGATAAATAAAGGCCAAATAAAAAGCCAATCTATATTCTACATCAAAAATATGAGATCCAAAGCAAGCCTGAATCTGCAAAATTTACTAAACACCCCAGTCTCAGTTACTGTTTATTCATTAAACTTACTTGTGACTTGAAGAGTATGATTTACTCATTCGATGAGCATTTATATATTTAAAGATCATGTAGGGCAAAATTCAGTAGGGAGAAATGGACTGTTAATGATGCATTGAAGCATACACATTAACAAAAGGCGGTAAATCCAACCACAGTCCGAAAATGTTCAAAAACTAGATTCAGATTCTTGTCACTATTTGTCCATCATATTCAGGAAATAATGATAAATGTGATTTCATGTATCAAATTCATAACATGAAAAACTATTTACTAGCAAAAAATGCATTCACTAACGATGTATCTATTCATGTTGGAGCTTTAACCAATTAGCAAATATAATAATTAGTTCCAACTGAGTCTGCTAATGTTTTTCATCTCGAATAAGGAGATCCATAATCAATTATTCCCCAAAACGGGAAATAATGTAGAAAAATCTTCTATCCTAAACGTTCCGTACTACATAGTTTATTTTGCCAATTCTAAGTCAGTTCGCAATTTCTATTACTCAATGGCAATGGAAAATCATGATACGGTATATTATAAATTAATATTTTTTCAGAAAATAATAGTTGGTTTAGAAGTCAAGTAATTACTTTTTATAGACTGATAGCTCTAATTTACTGACAGGACTCGATTACCATGTCCAAGATCCTGTCCTGTTCAGGACAACCTCTGTGGTATGCAACACTAAATACCTACAGGGTTCCTACATTTAAGCATCTAGCTCTTATTGAGGTCTTAACAGATTGACTCATGTGCATGTTTGATTTGTTCAATTTTCCCATTGTAATCATTGTGTACTCAGTAATATTCGTTATCATTTTTTATGATTGCTTTTTCTATTCCTGAGAATATTTAGTGGGCCTTTGACGCGGTCAATGCCAAAAAGGACATACCAATCCCATTTCAATCTGATGACATTAGTCATTACTATAATAAACCTTTTTCAGCTTTAAAAATTGAAGAGAGGTAGTCCTACCAGTACTCAAGTATCTGATTGATAGTTATACAATAATTATGTATTATAATGATATACATATTTTGATCGAATTTAGTTTACCTTTGAATAACTGCACTGCCAAGCTTATTGAGCCATGCATCACGTCCCTTTCCACAAGATTTCGAAATAAATGCTAGAAGTCCGAATAGCTCCTTGGTGGTCATCTTGTTGAGGATCTTGCTTTGGATAAATGAGTATCTTTGGAACTGAACACTCAAGGTATCTTTATTAATTACCCGTTTTACAACCGTATATTCCAATGCGGTTATGAAAATACTAGGAAATTGTGTAAATTTTGGTTTGATATTGTTGAACAATGATACTATTACAAATTTGGGGACACTAGGAGAAAATTATATACAATAACTCACTGAACCGAATAATTGAGTAACATAACCTTAAACTGAACACTACTTTCTTTAAAAGCTGAACTTCATTGTTCAACAGCTGATTTGGTTCAATGACTGATAACTGACCATTGGTGTTCAAGGGAGCCAGTAGCGCACACCGAAAAACACCGATTATTTATCGGTAAATGAAGTGTCAAAAGCTCCCAAAGACGCTTAGTTTCATGCACCGGTAACATTTACCAGTTGTTATACATATTTCAACTGACAGACTGCAACCACGCTTTCACAGTTCAGACAAAACAGGGCTTCAGTATTAGTATTGAAGGCTACTTTTTGTAATTATTGTTAAGTCCTAGACATCGCGAACTAAAACTAAACAATATTTGGAAACTGGATTGTGCACGTCCTAAATATCGTATTGCATTACAGAACTAATTGTTGAAAATTATTACAAATCGGTTGTAAGCTATCATGAAATAACAATGGCATGCCGCAAAAGTTTGATGTTTTCTATTCTCTGATTACCAAACATGTTGACATGCTTGGAAGCAAGAGTCTTCTGTTTATCATTTTAGATATTTGGACCATTTGCTGTTACCCGGGCATAAACAATGAGGAAGGTGATGTGCTTTAAGAATATTAATAGTTTACGAAGCTTGAAATGTATTTATATTTGTCATTTATGCTTGCCAGTTTCATAGATTAAGTTACTTAATTGTAGAACTATTGCATTATTACTGGCGTGTTTCGTCCTTTTTAGTGCTTATGCATTTTCAGAGATTGTCTAGTTACTTATATTTTATTCTGGTATAAAAACCTTACTGAAAATACCTGTTTGGTAAATACATAAAAATGGGTTTGTCTACTTCATATCCTAAATAATTCATATGCTTTTAAATCTGAGTGATTAAATAATTTCTCCCAGAATAACTTAGCTCTTGCCTTCAAGTGCTATTTTGTTCAGGCCTTAAGCTAGAATTTTTATTGTTTTCTGACTGCCAGAAGAATAGTGGGATAGGAAACGCATCTATTTAGTCGATAGATATCTTAACTCACGTTATTGAACATTTAGTTGTCTGTATTAGTTCATTTTAAATCTTGTTTAATAAATTTATTCAGTACCGTATATTGAGAATAGAAGTTATAAAGTAGCCTACTGTACCAATTTAACTTGGATAAATATACACACCACTGTGATGAGTAAGTTAAATCAATTTCAAATACGGTAATTATGTCTAAAATGTTTGCTGATTCCAGACTGTCGCCAATCTCCATCTTCAAGACAAACCTACGCTATGCCCCTTCTACCTGGCATATTCCCCTTCAGGTTAAAAACAGACCTCTGTTCCAGATCAAACCCTTTAATTGTTGGGGGATCAACAGCTGAATCCGGCGAATTTCCTCATATGGTAAGTGTATTTTATAAATATAATTATGTTATATTTTATCATTTTTCTGGGGGTTATATGTTTCTCATTTGGTAGGTGTATTGTCAGATTTATTTATTATGGAAATTGAACTTGTGTAAAAATACGCATCACACACAGAATATTGATGAAATAGGATGAATTTAATGGGATTTTCCTGATGCCCTTTCCAAATGTATTTTTAATAAATAAGCAAATAAATCTACATCACATAGCAGAAAACCACATCAACCTAATAAGATTACCATCAATAAGAGCTAGATGCGAACATG
The DNA here is from genome assembly GCA_948455865.1 of Conomelus anceps. Classification (NCBI taxonomy): domain Eukaryota; kingdom Metazoa; phylum Arthropoda; class Insecta; order Hemiptera; family Delphacidae; genus Conomelus; species Conomelus anceps. The sequence continues at coordinate 54,379,772 of OX418222.1, read as the reverse complement.
CACTGATCTTGAATTAGCCTAAAAAAATTATTACTGTAGTTGTATTCTCAAAAATTTGAGAAAAGCAATAACTGTCCATCATCTGTACAGGATTTCAGTTGTAGTTGTCTACTGTCCACTCCGATACAACATGAAGAAACCAGACTGCAATGAATTTCTAAAAAAACTTCATAGGAATATTCATAATTGGAGGAGACTTCAATTTCAAGATTGCCCGGTGGGGCTCCCAATTAAATACAACCTGAGGAAAGGAGTTGCAACTTGCTGTTGATGAATATTAAATGTGAAGATCACTCAGCAATGAAGTTAACTTACTGGCCACCAGATACAGCCAAGATTCCTGATTATGTATCACGAAGAATTTAAATCATCAAATTGTTTAGAGGTTGGAGAAGAATTTGATCTCAACTCTGATCATTCACCAATTGTATTGACAATGCATAGTGTACCGCTGTGACAAAAGATTGAGCTCCACAACTCATAAATAAATATACAGACATAGAATCATTCAGGAATATGATTGGAAATAAATGAAACCAAAGCCAGGAAAGCCACGTTTTTCAACGTGGAGCAATTTGATTCGGGATCAGATCATTGCCATACACATATCGTCTAGTATGAAACAACTCTGCAAATGTCTTCCGCTTATTAAAATGGACGAGAGAATAAATTGACTGAAATGTTGCAAACGCCTTTAGTTGCGAAATCTCTTTTCCAGGTAGCACTAGGATACCAAAGTGAGGATGGTGAAATAGACTGGCTTTGTGGAGGATCATTGATCAGTAATCGTTATGTACTTACTGCTGCTCACTGTGTAAAATCTCGCAGGTAGGTAGAATTTATTGTTTTAAATGTAGCTTCCAATTCAAATTGGGCTAACTACAACTAAAGGAATATTTTGTTATAAAATTTTGTTATTTTGATTTTTCTCTGAGCAAATAGCGAGGTGTTAATTAATACAAAGAAATCCAGGACAGAAAATGTTTCATCAATAGTAAGTTATCATTAAAGAGAAAATTTTATAATAATGAACACCTCACTATAGCATTATGTGTATCGGGGTTTATGAGATGTACCGAGGTACACATTTCAACGATAGAATTCCATAAGAACTAATTATATTCTATGAAAGTGAAAATTTTGAAGATTTTTCAATGTTGGAGCTATTTGATTTGGGATCAGTTCATTGTCAAGTACATATCTAAGCGAAATTCATGTTTTTCTATACACGGCCAAGGACATCTGGTGGTGCAGTGTACAAAAATGTTGCTAAGAAGTTGCTTGTACAAATTTTGTTGCTTCAAAAAAGTTGAAATCTATGAATGAAATTTACAGAAATGCGCGAATCTCTGTTCAAATAATGACGAATGCACACATCATCCTGATCAAAAACAGTTGAAATCTATAGACGTCGAATCCTGGGATCATGTTAATCATGATTGCAGGGTCCATACCAATCCAAATCTGGGAGAATAATTCGTACAGGTGCTGTGGGATAGATAGTAATGCTGCACCATCGCCTTTATTAACTGCGCAATTGTACTGCACATTTTTCTCATCTTACAGATTGGTCACTGATGGAGCTGGAACGGACATCTTCACGTATCTGTCCTTTATTTTAAATGGTAGTGTACCGTATACCACTATAGTAGCGGCCAGTGCTAGAGTCAGATTGTCTTGCATACTCGTTGACTTTGAGTCGGCTAACAGCCTGCTTTAATGAGACGACTGAGTCCACGTGTCTGCGAATCCATCCGACTTTATTCCTGGCTGCTTTTAGAGATTCATACATTTAAGACAGGTGGCTCGTGGAGGAGTTGGTCACAGGATCAATGTTTGTTTTACTGGTGGTGTCTTTGTTATACTTGAGTGTATTGTTTTTGTCGAAACCTAGTAAGAATTGATGAAGAAATGCTTGTTTTAAATATTAAATTACTTTACTCATTAGAGAAATCTCCCAGTTTACATATTAAAGAAGAAAATTAAAATATGGCTGATAAGGCTCATAGTGAGCAATTTTCAAGCTGAGATAAACATTCAAATTTGGATTTGCAAATAGTATTTAGAAAGCAGAATAGTATTTGATTAAATATTTTTGTTTTGTCTCATCTATTATATTTATATAGTTTCTCTCGCAATATAACTTTTATTTATTTGTAACACCAACTAATAAACTTATAAGTAAAGTGGGTGCCACCACTTGAAAAAATTTGAATTATTTGTCTAAAATTGAAAAAATGATATTTTTGTTTAAATATGTCTAAATTTTTCGAATAAAATATTCATTATTATTTTTACATTCCAGGGGTGAGCCAAAATGGGCTCAAATAGGAGTAGTAAGACTACAGAATTCTACAGAGTATCATCGAAGAGTAGAGAGTACTTCGGTGTATCCAGACTACGACCCACCAGCTGTTTACAATGACATTGCCCTTGTTAAATTGGAACGAATCGTCATTTTAAAGTCGAACATACGACCTATTTGCCTCACAGTGCCTGAAGAATTGATTACACCAGGCTCACAGGTCGTTGCTACAGGATGGGGCAGAACCGGATATGGTCTGTGAAATTATCAAGCCTTTTTCTATTTATTCATTTATTCTAGTAGAATAGAATAGAAAAACGTTTTACTCAAGAAATTTGGGTCAGCAAGGTTTGAAAAAATAACTAACACACATTCCCTCTATTCAAACACAATATGAAAATATAAAACAGGAATATTCAAATCGTCTTTCAAAGTTGTAAACAAAAATAATCGGCTCAACTATTTACGTCAAGAATAGCATAAAAGTAATATGAAATCAAACAGTAGAATTCAACCAGTATTCTTACAACAATGTGATGAAATACACTATAATAAATAATAATATCGAGTGACCTGGCTGGTTCAGGTCTGGTGTCAGAGTTCTCAGGTCGCACCTGAACAAAGTTCAGGGCTTCTGACGTGACCTAACGACTGTTTTTTAGGTAGCCGGGACCGACGTGCTTAAAGCTGGGCATTCACGTTCCGATTTGTAGTACGACTTAGTAGGACTGCTAGTTGGATAGTCAACTCCACTCACGCTCCGACTTGCTATCCAACTTTAGTCCTAGTCTGTCAAGCACTGATCCGACTCCCCCAATCACACTCAAACACCGTCAACAGTCAGACCTTCCTGTCGTCCCTCTAGAAACTAGATAGATGTTCCGACCAGGGCCGCCTTAACACAGGTCTGGGCCCAGGACTAAGTAAAGCTCCGGGCCCACTCTTTTATAATTGTGTGATCAAGATACGTAAAAAGACCGCTATTTCACAATCATTTATAGGGTCATAGATCTGCATAGATCCATGATTACATCCAACCTCAAAATTTTGCTAAAGTTTGAAAAATTTCCAACAAATTGGCACTTTTGTTCAACATTCATATAATAATAATAATAGTATTATCATTATAATATCAATCATTTTGAAAGATAATCAAAGTATTCAGTACAACTTGTTGGCTAGCTGGTGTTCAGTGCTTAAAATAGCGAGCGAGTTCAAATTCTCCTGGCCCATAGATGTTCTTTCTCACGTTTTTGGTTGATTGCTGAAAGCTTGCTGAAAGCTCCCTCTGCTGATGCCACTGTCACAGGAGTCATAAAAAACAAGCATAAGGAAATGGGAATGTTCATGAACACCGACTCCAGTTGTTTATTATAAATCAAATTCAATAATTCGCTGTGGAGTGCCTCAAGGATCGGTGTTGGGACCCCTTTTATTTAATATATTTATAAATGATTTGCCAAAAGTCATCAGGGAGAAATCAATTCTTTATGCGGATGATGTGACTGTCATTGTTAGAGAGGAAAATTACCATAGGGCCAAGTGTACTCTACAAGAAGTTAGAAGGCGATTGGACCTATGGTTTAAGAATAATGGTTTGGTCCTGAACTGTGAGAAAACAAAGACTGTTGAGTTCAAGATAAGGCGACCGGTAGATGATGGAGGTGGGAATTTATTGTATGAATCTCACTATGTAGACTCAGTCAAATTTTTGGGTGTGGTTCTGCAAAATAACTTGGAATGGAACACATACCTCCAGAAACTTCAGCATAGACTGTGTCACGCCGCCTATGCCATTCGCACAGTTAGGGGCCTGACTGACTTGAAAACAGGGCTCTTGATATACCATGCATACTTCCTTTCAATTGTCAGGTATGGTATAGCTTTTTGGGGCTCCTCAACGGGTGCAGGTGAAATTTTCAAGCTACAAAAAAGAGCTATTAGATATCTAACAAGCTCCGGGAGAAGAGATACCTGCAAACCCCTCTTCCATAGGCTTAACCTGTTAACTATTCCCGCCTTGTACATTGCAGAAGTATTGATGTTTTTTAAAAAGAATGATGGACTCATTGCACTGAATCATCCTGTCCACAGATACCCTCAGCGCCATAATAACCTCTATATACCTAAACATAGACTGTCAGCATATGAGAGAGGGGCTCTTTACTCTGGTATAAAAATGTATAATGCCATTAATAACAATTTAAAAATGGAGACCAACTTAAGATTGTTTCGGAGCAAGGTGTCACAGATACTGGTTAGGAGCTGCCCTTACAGTGTTGAGGAAGGAATAAGGGCATTGGCGGGTCGTAGTGCCTGAGGGGATGAATCAGATGCATGCTTTCCATCCATGACATCCTCCAGTTCATTTGTTTTTTCCAGAATGGAACTGGAGGATTAAATGCATTTTGTTCGGCGAGTTTCAGTGGTCAATTTTAGATTGTGACCTGCGGGCTGGTTGATGGCTCATTTGATTGTAAATGGGTTGTCAATCAGCCTGTAGATTGGTCTGGACGAAGTTGCACTTGCTCCGGGGTGCCAGGGAGCACGTGCAACATAATATAAGATTTTATAATTGACTAAACCGGTAAAATTTTGTTTATATTGTTATAATGATTGATATGGATGTATTTGACGTGTGGCATGTTGTTTGGGCTCCGCTCAGGTGTGCAACTTAATAATAATAATAATAGTTCCAGTGGATTGATTAAAGGACCTAATTGAAACACACTTTAACTATTTTTTTTTTCAAAATGTCAATTTCTTCAACAAAGCTTGTTGATAAATCACTCTTGTAGAATGACAAGCACTGCAGTCTTTTCTCATAGAATATCCTCATCCAATCTTGTGAACTTTAAAATAGGACTGAATAGACTGCAAAAATGACTATCAAATCTCTCCTTCAGTTCTTTTAGCAAAATGTCAAAAACATGAAACACTACTTCACCTCTGAATTTTTCCTCAAGACTAAGTTGGTTCTTCTCTTCTGAAGATTTTGTGGCAGGGTGTCTTTTACAAGTAAATGTTGAGCATCTCTGACTTCAAACTTTCTTCTTCAACAATCTCACTGTTGATCAAATATTGTCCGGTTTTGATAACTTCAAAAAATTGTTCCTTTTCTAATTTCTTCGTATGCCATAAGTTGAATTCTATTACATAGTATATTTTCAGGCCCTGATCGCCCCCCCCCCCCAAGGTCCCCGGGCCCAGGGCGATGGTACCGGTAGTCCCCCCTTTGGGCGGCCCTGGTTCAGAGACGTCCATCTGCACTTCCAACTATTCAACAAGCCTATTCACGTTCCAATTTCGGATCCAACTTTGGAGGTTGGACAATAAGTCGTACTGCAAATCGGAACGTGAATGCCAAGATTAACGTGTCTTCCGAAACATGGGAGTGGCCCCAGTAAAAATCTTTCGGTCAGGCGGGGATCAAACCCAAGACACTATAAGAATGATGAATAACAACGATAAACCAATATTTTATGCTGTGTACAAACTCAACAATTTCTAAAATTTTTCTTCAAAAATTTCTTATTTTTAAAATTAGAGTTTATTGGTGAGTCGTTAAACAATGGTTGAGTGCGACTCAGCAGTTTGTGTGCATGTGGTTACGATTAGGCTTGTACCACACTGGATCCGCTCAGTTCAGCCCGCTCATCTCAGCACAGGTCATTCAGCTCAGTTCCAGCAGTTTTCTCACACACTGGGTCAGCTCAGTAGGCCTAATAGCGGTTCAATTGCTCATCACCTCTGTCTGCGGGCCTACTCTGCGCATGCGCGGCGTCTGTAGGCCTACTCTGCGCATGCGCGGCGTCTCCATCTCCATCCTTCAGTTCTTTTCGTCAAAAATCGCTTGCTTACCAAAAAGTGGCGGAGACGGATGGAGCAGACTGAACTGAACTGACGGAACGGATCCGGTTTGCTGCTCTAATACATGGTTTCCGAATTTTGGTGGAAGCGACTGACCTGAGCGGATCCAGTGTGGTACAAGCCTAATTGCTGCCGAGCGACCGACAAATTAATTTCATCGCCATATTAAGGATTCAGCTTAATTGAAATGACAGTGTTTTCCAGGACTTGCATCCAGTCAAACGTTGCTAAAAGTATCTCTAAGGATGGTGGATGATGAGAAATGTAAAACTTACTATTCAACAGACAGATACTTACCCAATGGAATCAGTGATCTACAGTTTTGCGCTGGCCCGTATGATCAAGACTCACAAGATACTTGCCAGGTGATTATAAACAATCTAATGTTATTATTCATAAGTAGAAACTTGCTATGTAGAACTGATTTTTTCAGTCTTGGCGGACGCGTTTCGAACTATGTAGTTCTTCCTTGGTTGCAGACTGACTCGATGATGACTCAATACTGAATTGATTTTATTCAATTCAATATTTTTTCTTGCTAATGAAGCCCACATGAGTCTGAAACTAATGGTGGACGTACAATTTTGGATAAGTTTTGAAGTACCGGACTAGACAAAGCTGATCACGCTGTGTCATCGTAGCCGGTCACCCTTCCGAGCTAAGTCCCGAGTGCCCGTGACTGTACATCACGATCGCCCGGATAAACCGCACAGCGAACGGCCAATCACTCAAATTTATATGACCATATAAATAATATGTACAATAAAATAGAATAATGTTCAAATAACTAAAATGGATAATTTCAGCATTATGTATATGACTTGAGGTAAACTCAAAAGTATGCATGGAACACCACATAAAGTTGTGCATGTTTACCATCGGTATAATTCATCATAATTCTTCTACTGACTTCTGGATGGCACCCAATAAACTCATGTCATTTATCATATCATAGTTCAACCTGTGTCACCATTTCAGCTGTGATTGTTCTGCACTATTGAGTGAATTCGTTTATGTCTTCACATCACTCAAAACTGATTTAATTCCTTTTTTCAGGGTGATTCTGGTGGTCCAGTTCAAGTTACAAGTAAAGATAATCAATGCATCCAATTTCTAGTTGGAATCACCTCGTTCGGCAAGTACTGTGGAAGTGGAACTCCTGGAGTTTACATGAAAATATCACCATTTATACCGTGGATAAAGAAAATTGTATGGCCTTCAAAGCAGTTGTCAGAATGAATTAAGCATAATATATTATTTATTATATATATTTTTTTGGAAAATTCTCAATCTTTTACCATATAGTTTTTGAGAGATAATTGACTTGGTCTAAAACAAAATAATATGGTACCGTAATAAGAGAATAATAAATGTTATAAATGAACGTCTCTGATTCTAAATAATAATTTCCATCACCAGCAAAATGACGATTCATTTTTGATAAATTATTGTTGACATTTAGAAATTCAAACGGATTTCATTTTAAATTTTTCCAGGATTTATTACAATTTTGGTAATTTATTACATGGATTTTTTAATTTCTTCAAAGTCCAATTAGATCTTGAATCATTTTTACTTTTTTAGACTAATGCAACAAAAAATATTCTTTTGAATGATTATTATTATGGTAATATTCTTACTTCTAGTTGTCGTTTGTCAATTCTCTATTGTTATTGTATTTTCAGTAAAAATTAAATTAAAATAACTGGTATGCAATTCAATCGTTTTTCTATATTTTTAATCTACTCAACGGCTCAACTCTTGTTTTTATTTCTGAGTGTTATAAAGATAATATAGATAGCCATCAATAATCAACATGTCATATAAAAGCCACAAGTAACAGCAATATATTTTTATTATTTAACAAATTACCATTGACAATCAAAATCTTACCATCTGTGTAATTGGCTCTGTGCAACCGCTTGTTAACTAGGACATTCTCCACACACATGCTCTAAATGCTGATTCACACATAAAGGACTGGGTGACTACCGACTGTGCTCTTTCCCCAGTTTTTAAAGGTAAAAAACATGAAATTTGGGATATTCCAATGTTTTGAAATGCTATGGTATTCTACTCACAATCCTGTTTCCATAGCAACTTGAATTTTTCTTCTAACATGAAATGGTCAATGTTAATGACAATGGATGAAAACCTTTGAAGAAATTAGTATGGCATTGAAAATATAATTTCGTTTATTTACAAACATGTGTAACAAGTTTATATACAACCCATAACAGTGTTGAAGAGACGCGGCTTTCTAGAATTAAGCCTCAATTACATTAGGCTAGTTTACTGGCGAACAAGTCAGCGAGACTTGACACTACAAGACCAAGACCAAGCTTCCCCACCATGCACGCCTGGTGGCCTTTGGTGGAGAAAACTGAGTCGACTTGTAGTGCCAAGTCTCGCTGGCTTGTTCGCCAGTAAACTAGCCCGACGCTCAAGCCCTGTATGCACAAAGAACATTTTTAAACTCTTTTTTTAGCGTGCCGGTATAGATAGTTTCAACTTTGTTTAATCTGTGAAATTTAATTCGGACTACTTTTAAATAACGCATCGAATGACGGTCGTCAGGAAAAATGCAGCCTTAAACTGCGTTTGGTGTAAACGTACAGATATGGTTGTAAATATTCTTAGTTTAAACTAAGATTGGATAAAACTCAGTTCAAACGTTGATTGCGAATACGGGCCAAAGACTATACTGTTATTAAGAGGTAGAACACAACAACTGTACATTAGCTGAACTAAAGTTTGACCCAATATTCGATTGAAATATAAATATAATTTATTAATTACGAATTCCTCAAAGTGCTATTAATTATACTGAAGAATTCCGCAATGCCGGATATTTACAACATGTTTACCGGATATTTACAATAGCTAACGGAAATCGATGAACGCTACTACTCAAAAATATCAGTCACCGCCGGGAATCAAACAGTGGACCTCCCAATTGCCGGTCGGGCGCCTTAACCTCTAGACTACAGTGATCCTTCTGTATAGCAGCGCTCATTTTAGATTTGGCCATATCGGCTATATCACAAGTTGATTTTGAAGGAATTTTTCAGACTTAATAGCACTTAAAGGAATTTGAAATTAATAAATTATGTTCTACATATTTGTCAATTTGAAAAATTGTCAGTTCCTTCAATAAACAACTTGAAATATAAATACTTTGCAGGAAAAAAATTTGTATTTTTATGAAGAAGGCGAAGGCATTACTCACATATTAATCAACAAAAATTGACATTTCATCAATAACTTAGTTTTTGTGCTGATAATTTAGTGTTTTCGAGTCGATAATAATTTTTTTCAATCTGACTGTTGAGACCCATCAAAACAGACATTTATTACGATTGAACGCTCTCTTAGAACAATCAAGAGTTGAATAGTAAGCATTTAGCGCAAGTCTAGGTAGCTCTAAGGAAGCGGTCTTTCGCAACAAGTATCCTTGTTTGAGTGGGTCTTGTAAAGGAGATCTATGTGTTCGGATTTCATTCATATTTTGCTTACTAAAGCTAATTTCTAGCAAATAAGATGCGGAATTTTTAAAACAATTTGCATATCACACATTCACCTTATTACAAGTCTTCAGACTCATGTGGGCATCATCAACAATTTGAAAAAAATATATCGCTTACAGTGTACGTGTACAGTTTAAATGTACATGTCAATAAAGAAGATTTTCATTTAAAAGGTATCATAATTCATTTTAAGAAACACAATAAGTGTTGAATATTTTGTGTTTCCACCTCAGATTTCAAGCCTAGAGTACAGTAATTGAATTTATGTACATTATACAACAATAATATCAATGTAGAGAATCCTCATCTGCACAGATATAGATAACTGTGGTTGATTTTCGAAGCAACTTTCCAATACAAGTTTGAAACAAAGTAGCATAGACCTGCCATGAATTACTATTTACGTGGCAGGTCTACATGTATTACCAATATTTTAATTTATAATTTTTTCAATCAATAATATCGAGCAAATGATGGCAGTGGCAAAAATTAAATTAAAATAATTTTGGTTGATTTAAACGAATTTTAATTAGTAACTTTGAAAAATAACAATCCCGATTTCCCGAAGAAATTGAATAAATAAAGATTGAGAGGCACTTATAAAGCAGTAACGTTTTCTTCATTAAAATGTTCTTTTTTTTATACTTCTGTAGTATTCTTTCTTGCTAATGCAGCCTAAATGTGCCTAAGACTTGTGCGTAAGTAATGAGGTTATGAATGGAGGACCTACAGTTTTAGGTTGGCTCTGAACCACCGGATAAGTGATAGAAGAGTAAATAACGTAATGTCATCAGTCATCGTAGTCGGTCGCCCTTCTAAGCGCTCGTGACTAAACATAACGATCGCCCCGACATCACGTTCTGCGAGCAGCCAATCATTCCCTAATTGATGTGTTTTTGAAATATGTAATTCTATGGTATTCGATTACATAAATAATAATAGAGTCAATAGCCAACTAAATTTTTATTTATGATGACTTCAAGGCGTGGTTATTCATTTTTCTTTAGGAAATTACACTATAATCATTTTTTTATGATTGAGTAGTTTGATTTAGTTATTAATTTTTTTTTCAATAAAATATGTATATTCCCTTAAGCCGATACCAACTGCGGGCGACTCTTCAGAAAAGAGAATGCCAAGCCACTGAAACAAATTCTGAAGCTCTATGCTGTAGCTTTAAGCCGGGTTTACACCAGAGTTATAAACAAAAAGTTAATATATTTTTGTTACAAAAATGTTATAAGAGAAGTTCTATAAAAAAATGTTACATTTTCACAAGTGCGACATTTAACTTATGTTATCAACAAATGCCTCATTTGATCTTTTGAATGACTTGCAAGAAGATGGTATTGATCCCCTATCAGGTGAATTATGATGTGATAGAAGCATCAAGAACATTTTATGCATGACCAGCACTGTAGTGATGAGTGCTTAATAGATGTGTTAGGAAACGTAATTGGCAAGCAAGACACAAATTACATAAAAGCAATTCCAGTACAAGAAAAGTTAGCAGTAACCTTGAGTTTTTTAGCAACTGGAGACTCTTTTATAAGTTCAAGTTATTTGTTTAAGATTTCAAAATCAACAAAATCATTGTTTGTACCAGAGGTTTGCGATGCTTTCATTTCTCTCCTACAGGAAAACTAAAGGTAGTACGGTAGGATGGTAATAAATAACGTATTATCAAAATATGCTTTTCATTAGTGAAAAAATAGTTTAAATATTAAACATTGCATTATAGTTTTTATTCAATAATAGGTAATTATCTAATTAAACATTAAAAAATGTAAATTCATGAACACACAAAAGTTGTCACCAATAGAACCTTAATGGGTTCATATTAACCTAAATAATAAGAAATTGACTTTTTGTTAATAACTCCGGTGTAAACCGGCCTTAACTTCTGTTGATAACAAAAGTTACCAACATATCATTTTCTCTTTGATCTTTACCGACACTGTGGATAACAAAATTTAAGTTATTAACACGGCTTTTGGGCTGTTACATAACATTTTGGACTCTTTCTCAATGTTTTACAACTTTTTGTTGGTAACACGTGTTAATAACTCCAGTGTAAACCCGGCTTAACAGTCCACTGCCACCACTAGACATGGATTAGAAGAGAAAGGACTAAATGCCAAATGGCTTGCAAATTGAATAGAATAGGTTAACATTAACGGATATTTGGCCCTTAAAAGGTCATTTTCAGTTTGTTCTCTATGGCGGAGCTGAAGGTGTACTTACTAGAATCAACTACCCTGACTGCCATCTCTAAAGTAAGTAGATTTCAGAGGCATAGCATTTCATATGAAGCACCTTGTGAGTTCAGAACACCAGAATTTAATTTCAGATATGAGATGGCCATAACTGTTTGGAGATGCCTAGCTTTGAATTATAAAATTTAATTTTATAAATTTTTGCGTTATGATTTCGATATGTATTTGATTGCCTGCTTTTCTACTCACCGTTACTTTGTATTTAACGGTTAATTTTACAATCTAATATCAAAACTGACACTGTATTTCAATTTATTATATTGTCTTTACTCACTTATATTGGAGATACTTAAGGGATGCATTTCACTTCTGAAAAGAAGCTTCGTCAGCCTGCCGCCAGGGGTCATGTTTTTTGAGGTTAGGATGAGCTGCCATTATATAGTTGAAAATTGCGTTGGATTAGAATTGTGTCTGGTCATTGAGTAAGTAGGTTCTATCTTGTTTATGGTGTTCGAATATTTCATATTGTTCCAGTGTATTTAGTTTGTGGCTTTTTGGAACATGTGTAGAATTTCTAAGTCAGTTTGAATGTTATTATGTGAATATCAAGTGTTGATTAAGTGATCTGCAAATGTTGAGTCAGAGTTGGAATGTAGTGCTTTGATGTGTTCTTTGTATCTTTAGCTGGATGATCTGCCTGTTTGACCTATGTAGTACTTGGGGCATGTGTTGCATTTGAGCTTATATATATTACTGGTTTGTTGAATTTGTGAGTTGTGCTGTTTGTTAGCTGTAAAAACAGCTCCCCTAACAAACATGAGTTAAACTCCAACAAAAATGTTGCAGCTGGTGTTTCAAGTTGCATTCTATTCGTCAATGGTATCAGTCCGCGTAGATAGATAGGCCTAATTGACTTTATTTACGTACTTTGCAATGAAAAAATGCTGTGAGCGAAGTTGGGGCATATGAGTTCCCTCTTCTACTTCACCCACAAAGGGATACAAACGAAGCTACTTTGTATTTTAGTTTTAGTTTGAGAACGGCGTCATTGCTCAAACTATATTTATTGATCAAACTATGGTTTATTGATATTAAATTTTGTTGTGAAAACATCGAGTCTTATTTATTTGACCAATTCAAATCTCTTATTTGAAATAGTGTTAGTAATAGGTCAATTAGATGGAAGCTCCTTGTATAATGTGATTTCTGTTGATTGGCCAATGGCGTTCTGTTACTATCATTAGATTTATTGCAATAACAATAGAGAAAACATAATCACTCAGGTTTCAACTTTTTCAAAGTGAAGTTGAAAGTAGAACAGTATTCTAATGTCTGTCAAGGAAATGCCGCCTATATAATGCTGCTAGATAAATGAAGAAAACAAACGAAATTAGAAGATCATCCATGAAACCTAATAGACCAAAAATCGATTCTGGTATAATATCAAATGGGATGCACAGGTAAAATAACAGGATTGAGCATAAGAAGCCAACTCGAACGCGAAATCTGAACCTCAACACTCCGTTGATGGTGAAGAATTCAGACCACAGGTTACGTAATAGGGTGGGAAGGTCGCGCAGGTGATCCATGATCTGAAAAATTTAAATTTTCTTCTCAGCAATTGTCAAACGAACACTTCACACTTTATGGTAAACACAGAGAGAGGTATAATTATTATTTAGACGATTTAAAATTGACTCCTAAACTTATTTTGGTAGTAATTGCAGAAGAATAGGGGAGGGATAGCCGCAAGCCGCGGCAGGTATCTGTTCAGACACCTACAAGCTCCTGGGCCCTCTTTGTGATCAAGGGTGATCAATTGGATTAGCCAGCAAAAAAAACTCTGTTATCTACTGTAAAATCACTTCCTGGTGGTTCAGAACCCACGCACAGATCTCATACCTATGTGGGCATCATCCTCCGAAAAAAGAAATCCCCGAGACTGATTGTTTCAATGATTGAATTTTGATTGCAGTAATGTTGCTGGATTGTAGATATTGCACATTCAATGAACCTTTCGTGCCTATAGCGTTTGATCCCCGCCAGTTACAAAAAGGGGTTTTAATGACACTGACTAATAATGGCTGATTTGACTTTAAATAAAATATAACATGCAAACATTAAAATGTTCATACAATGAACAAGAATTAGAATTTTATACAATAATTGATATGAATTGCGATAAAAATGATTTTTTAATCTATTCCCTAATTGGGCGGCCGTAGTAGCTCAGTTGGTTGAAGCACTTGTCTCTCATTAGATAATACGCTGGCTGGCTGATGTTCCAGTGGTCTCGAGTTCGAATTTCGTTCAGCCTATTTTCTGTAATTATTCACCTCATTAACCAAACACAAGTCTAGAGATTCATGTGAGCATCATCCAAAAAAAATAGATAAGTTATAGCCTTACCATCTCGATGTTTGTAGAACATACGAGCTGAAGGTAATTTGTGACTTTATAGCTTCCAATGCAATCATGAATGTTATCAACTATAAAAAATGAGAAAATAATCGTCTAGAAACCTTTCAGTGACTGGCGGGGATCAAACGCAAAAAGCACGAATTTTCGATCATGTAACTTTTATAAGCTGTAAATGGAGTAAATAACTTTTTTATCGCCTTTAATCGTCTAAATAGTTACACCTTACCCTGTATTGACAACTCTACTACAATACAGTAATCCTGAAAAAGGAGCTTTATTACGTACGATTCAGTAATTCTGAAAAAAGGAACTTTACTTCAACTCAGTAATCTTGGAGAAAGGAACTTTACAATTCAGTGATCCTGAAAAAAAGAAATGAACTTAGTGAGGAAGAGGAAAGGTTGGGTGTTGAGAAACGTTTAGTTACAAATGGAACAACTGGCTGCAGAAAATTGTACCATTTAATGGATCAACATCTATATTGGTGAGAATAGGTAAATGTTTCATAAAATGAGAATTGAATCGCAAAACAGTGTAGATTGAGCGTAGATATGAAGACTTTTTTCTTTCCCACAAGAAACATGAAAATGTGAGAAGGCAAAGATTGAAATTTTGTACATGAAAAACCTTGAAGTGGAAATTTTGTAGGAAGATCGATATAATTTTTTTTTTCAATTGAATCGGTCACCCTTACAAAGATGGCCCAGGAGTTTCGTAGCTTATCTCTGATTGAACAGACACCTGCTACGGCACTCGGCTATCACTTCCCGATAGATAGGGAAGTGATACCACTTCAAGATAGGATTGCATTCTTCTTGATTATCTTATTAAAAGAGAATTGAGTTTTCAAATTCTCATTTCAATTCAATCTATTTATTGTCAACAATACATAATAGAACATTCATACATGCAAACAAAAATTACACCACTTCTTATAATAATAATGAATATCTACATAAAACATAATAAATGAAATAATTGTTGCATCCCTCTTTAAGCAAAGCTTGTGATGAGGGATGATGCATCTCTAAAATGCTAATATCATATAAAAGATTAAATAAAAAAATAACATGTATACTACAAGAAATCTGAAAACACATACAGTATCTGTTCTGCTCATTAAACAAATGTTTGTATATAAACTATTGGTTCAAAATATACAATTGAATATTCAAATCAAAATAATAACAAGTTTGATACCTAAAAAAACAAGTCTAGTTTTCCATTATTATTTTAAATGAATGAATCAAATGGTGAATGATGTTGAAAAGTGAGCACCCTGCTCTCGGGAAGCAACTGGGAAACGAATTTTGATGATATACCCGGGCCTCTGTTATCTTTATTTGCACATGATTTGAAATTTAAGTGCCAAGCCTCCTTGTATTGTCTATGCAAAAACGATCGGTGTTACGGCCAATCTCATCTCAATAAGATAGTAGCCACCCGCCCTAGCTCTGAGCCTCCCTCTCGACCCCAGTCTATCTCGGTAAGCCTTAGCAATATACAACTGTCTCTGTACTCAGTGCCCGAACGCGATTACTCTCTCATTCTCTATCTCTCTCACTCTCCTCACTCACTCTCTCTCACACTTCCTCTCTTCCTCACTCATATATCCTCTCACATACTACAACCACCAGACTGGACAACGACTACAAGCAGCAGGAAATACGGGGCGCCCCTCCTCATCACTCCAACTCAGCTCAACGTCTGGTAAGTTGCAACATTTATTACTCTTCCTCCATACTCCTCATATGGTCCTCCACTGCTCTCCTCTCTCCTCAACTCCTCTAAGCTACCACAGGCCCCAACATTTGGTCTCAAGAGCCGTACGCTCTTACATTTGCTCCTCCTAGGCCAAATACTCAAAGGCCCTACATTTGGTCCCACGGGCCAGATTACGCCCTTACAATTGGCTTAATACTGTCTTTAGCTCTCGACGGCAGTCTATCTGCTATACTAAGGTCTTGTGATGTAATATCACTATTATAATTGCCGAAGGAATTTTATTGAAAATTTGGAAGACAGATTCATTAGGCATCTCGGTGATCCCAGTTACAACTAAATTTTCTCTGTGAGTATATTCTTTCACATTAGAAATTTCAGATTTCAATTTTTCATTAATTTTTAAAGCACTTATTTCACTTTTGAGATGTTCAATTTCTTTCTTATGAGTTCTTTTTTAAAATCATCAAATTCTCTTGAAATGAAATCAATCGAGTCTTTAATTTAATTGAAATCTTCTTTGAAAGAGGGAAAGATTTCCGAGTGTATCATCTGTTTCACGATAAGCCCGATAGCTTGAAGGTTGGCAGAAGAGGGAGCGCCGCGCGCCATGGAGGAGGGAGAGGCAGGTCCAGACAGCCATATCCACCTTCTTACTTGCTACCATCCCCGACTTGCATGTCACCGACATTTACCTTTGTTTTCAGCAGACATTTTCCAAAAGTTTTGTTCCTTTATAAGTTGACATAAAAATGAAACATTTTCTTAAAAGCACAACACAATAGCAGGTCCTATTCATGAATATCACTGCCACATTTAACACAATTCATTTTGAAAGAAAAGTAAATAGAAACAATAAAACACAGAGCAATCAGTGATAGATGTTTCCCCTTCATCAGTCAGAGACACGCTGAGTGTGATTGAAATACCCAAGAAAGTAAATCTAGAAGGTCAATGACATGCAACGAAAATATAAAACATTTTCTCAACAAGAACTAAAAATGTTAGATTCAATCTCTTGTAATAACTGTCAAACAAATTAAATTAATTTAAGTGTGAGTTTGGTATAAGGCAAGTATCATATGCCAAAAATGATACTTGGTTCTGTACTGTCAAGCTGTTTAAAGTTATGATGGAGTTCGTATGATGTACATATGTAAACATATGGAGTAAGTATGATGAATTTTTATTTGGGGCGGATTACTCGCGCTACGGAAAGTTTCGCGAGTAAGCCTACTCGCGCCATTAGATTGAATCCAACATTTGAAATTGACCTCAGAATTGTATTTATCATTGTTAAAATTTTAACTTGAGGGATTAGAATTATATCTGAACTTGTTTATTGGTACGATTCGTGAAGCAAGTGTCTAGATTGCTCTAGGAGAGCAATAAATTACTTCTAGACTTGGACAGTTACGAGATCACTCGTGCCATTAGATTGAATCTAACACAATGAGAATCAACGGGGATAACTAGTTATGCGATCGGTCGCGTCATTAGATATATTCTACATCACTTCCCCCACCACACCGGATCAAGTCCTACTAGTGTAAAGGGTGGTTGAAATACCCGAGAAAGTACATCTAGAAGGCCAATGACATGCAACGAAAATATAAAACATTTTCTCAACAAACAATGTTAGATTCAATCTAATAGTACGAGTGATTGCGGGTTAAAGGGCGAAAAATTAGTTACTATAAAAATGAGATAAATTAAGGAATGAATATATGTGCACATAGGATAAAGGTGAAAAATGATTCTGGGTAGAATACAATTTATTATTAAGAAGAGAACACATCAAACACATATGATAATAACAAAAACGTATCTAAAAATAAAATCAATAAAAAATGATAAACTGATCATTTTCAATGCGAAAAAACATTATTCGAATCATTAGTTTGCATTTCTATCTTGAATAATTTCAAGTTTATAGTATTTTTCTTCTTCACGACTTGGGACTCAACATAAAGATGGTATTACATCAAATTCTACAGCAATTCAAGAGATCAATAGAATTCAAAACAGCAAAATAGAATTCCTACTCCACTAACAAACTAAATTATCGACTTTTCGTAAAGCTATATTTTTTGTTTATAACTACTCTCTATAAAATTGATAAAATCATGCACAAACTGGTAAAGATATACAAACTGTTGATATTGTCATGGAGAATTCCTTGTTTATTGTGCTTTAATTAATTTTTCAATCTAACTTCATACAAAAATTATCACAATAGAAGATGAAAATTCCTCAAATAAATCACATGTTATAAAAATAACATTTTGATTATCAACATAATAAATTTTCAACAAGTTACTGTAAGAAGGATATTGAACATATTTTTTTAATCTAGGTATTGGATACAGTATGAAACATTTTTTATTATAGAGATAATTGATGTTTTTTAATTGAAAAGGCTAGAAAAGAATTGGTTATTAAACTTTTGCTAACATTCTTGCTATCTTAGTAGAACTGAAACTTAATATAAAGCATTGCAAAATAGTAATCATATAGCCATGATACTAAAAGAAACGAAATAATAATTGGATAATTAAATGCATAATCACTTGTAGTCTAAACATGATGCAATTTAATATTGAAATTTTCAAAACTTCACAGTGTTTGCTATACTTTACTCAACTTACAGTAAAATTTACTGTTCACAAGTAGTGACATTCAATTAAATTGCAGTTGAGGTAGATAGGTAGATAGATGATAGATGAAGTACTTTATTTAGGCTCGGGCGAGGCTGTAAATAGCCCCATATCCAAACTCATTACATAAAATTAACAAAATACACGAGATAAAAATAATACAATAAAATTTGAAAAAAAAAAATTATAAACAATTGGTCGGTCTTCAAACAATAACTGAATACATATTATGAATGTCAAAATAAATTATATTTTTCCTTTCTAATTATCACTGTGAAAGTTCATATCCTATAGATCATGATCACAAAGAATAAAATAATATATTTTTGTAAAACAAATACGAGAAAAAAGCTATTACGAGAAGCTACGAGAAAAAGCTATTAAAAGCTCGTAGAAAGCTATTGAAATGTATGAAAACAAAAATAAATTCCATCATCACAAAAAGTAAATGACAAGTTGATTACATCTAAAGTAGCATAATTATTAATAATAAATACTCCGCAAAAAAGGGAAAAATAAGTTTTAAAGCATTTCAGTCATAGTTAAAAATAGATTTATACCTATCATGTGTTCAGTCACAGAAAATGAAGAGAGAAAAAAGTTTTAATGGAGGTTTCCTTGTAACAATAAAGTATAAAGCAATGATTTAAAAGAATATTTTGATCGACAGCTTTGAATGTTTGGTGGTAATTTATTCCACAGTCTACAGCTAGATACAGTGAACGATTTGTTGAAAAAGGAGGATCTATGAATCGGAATTTGAAGTATCACTCCAGAAAAACGCATTGCCCTACTATGGACCTCGGACATAAAATTGAATGAATTAGAGAAATAAGCTGGTAATTTTGATTCAAGAATACTATCTACCATGACTGCAAGAAGAAGATTTCGACGTTGTTCTAGTCATGCGAAACATGATCAGATAACCTCAAGTCAAACACAAAACGAAAACAGGCATTTTGAGCTTTTTGTAGCTTCAAAGCCAGCTCCCCAGTCACGTCATGGAAAACTAATGAGCCATAGTCAAAAAAGGAAAGATGAGAGACTGAACTAAAAATGAATACATGCAGATAGAATATATGCACAATAAATGAAGATGAATTTTATTGAGAAATCAGTTTGAATGCTTTTAAATTGTTATGAAGCTTGCTGACAGTATGGGGTAAACAACAATTAACATGGAAGCAACCCCAGTCGCAACTATTCTAAATATCTATTCGGATTACAGACTTTCTTCCATATGACTTCATGAATCTTTTGTTAATTAGGTGTCAGTTTGCTTATCATCTAATAATAATGGAATATTGTTTTTAAGAAACATCTAATTAAGCCAACTTATATAAGATTTCAATTTTTACAGTTTTTACAAACGTCATCATCCGGTTATCAGAGAGTTCACTAGTAAGACTCCAATATTATTTACAATAACAAAACTTATCAAAATATAACTATCATTATAAACCAATTATTGGTATTGGTACTATTAAAAGACCGTATTATTAAAGATACTATGAATCAGTCTTATCATTTCTAAGGAATTGAATAATATACTTCAAGCTTATAGCATGGCTTTCGCCAACATCGATTATAGTTCAGTCGACCCCGGGTATAACTTGACAATACTGCTTAGTAACCGAGTTAATATTTTCTAATGGCTAATATTTCTAATATACTAATATACTTCAACGATAATCCTACTCTGTTCTAAAGAAACAGTTACTTACCTATCAGAAATAATTATAATACACCTAATATGTATTGCACAATGGTTTGTGAAAGGAATACTGCAATTAATAAGGATGGATAATTGAAATAACTATAATTACGCGAGGTTTTTGAAAAAATATATACCTTACAAAATGTATTTCAGACATAAGTATTTCACTACTCTTGTGAAACAAAATAGTGAGATGAATAAGGATAGATAAGTAAAATCAAATTACTTATCCTACATAGCACAGAATATTCAGATTATGGCATTTGAAAACTATGTGAAACAACTACATTAGGAACACTTACAAGTAAGACATCGACAAAGTAATATGCCCCCAAAGCAGAATGTTTTTGCGACAGACCCAAAATATGTCAAAATCTTTCTGCGGGAATTGACATTTTCTCACGGATTATTTGACGTTCTCCGCATAGTTAAAAGCAATTTTATTACAAACCATATAAAGTTGTAATTGATATGAATAATTTTATTCAAATTTTCTTTCAATATTTATAGTAAATATAAATTATTATTTAAGTTTAGTATGGATGGTTGGTTGCTAAACTTTAATTCACGAATTAGTTTAATAAGCAATATTAGAGTGTATTTTTACATAGTAGCTGCAGAGCTGCTTAGCTTTGGTCTTTGGTCACTTGAAACATAATAATTCTAAGTTCTAAAGAGCTTAGAGGCTAAAGCTAGAGATCTGTTTATTGATTAGAAAAAGGAAAGTAAAATAAATTTATGAAATTTAATAATTGGTATTTAATGTGGAGTAAAGAAATTGTTTACACTGATTGTGTGTGTATTACAGATTATATTAGATTATAAGTAAATACAAGCTACAAAAAACATGGCAAGGTTATTTTGTATCCTACTAATTACTTTGGAAGTAACCACTTCTGACATCTGTTTATTTCTGGATGCTGGCTTGAAGTTTTTATGAAAATTACTTCCATATTTCTTGCATAAAGCCAACTTTAAAAGTCGTTTATTTCCTTTCTAACCTGCTGGAGGTCCATTGATCATAATATAAGCTAGTTTGTCAGTAGTGCCTACCTCTACTGGATTGGAGGCATCGTTGGCTGCTGAACGCTTAAGCATAACAGAGGCAATAATAGAGCCCCAACTTTCACAAATAGCCTCTGAGACAGGAGTTGTGAGCATAAATTTCAATAGCTTAATAGCTAAAGGATACTTCTGGTGGAGATCAGTGACAGCAAGTTTGAATAGATATTCAAAGTCTGGAACATTTCCACCAAGAAAATTTGAGCTTAACTTCTCATACATCCACTCCAACAGTTGTTTATATTCAAAAAACAATTTCCTTTTGTCAAGAGATGAAAGGAAAGCATACCCACAAACCCTACGGTAACAGTTTCAAGAAATTCAAAGAAAAGTTTTTTCTGATCTTTTGCTATTATATTAACATCATTCCTTGGGAAAATAAGATAATCTAGGTTGAACAAGTAATCTGCTGTTTTAATTACTTTTACTGAATGATTAGTTTCATCTGTATTCAAGTATTTCTGACAATGCTCTCTAAGAGAATCTAAATATTTTAAAAGCTCTGAACAACATTAATTTACTGCACTAGCTTCATTGTGAACTGACTGTGACCTCATCCTCTTACTGTTTACAGGAATGTCAGGCAAAGGTACACTTTTAAATGAGCACTCTTCGACTATCTCTTTTGCCAACTTTGAAAATATTGTCAGGCATTTTATCAAAAAAATTGCATAAGCAATCTTTTGTGATACTGGAATTTGTAGACATTTCATTGAGATATTGCACTACAATATCTGACTAAATTTGAAGATTTTCTATGTACTTTATGTACTGCCATGGAAAATGGTAACTAGATTGCACTTCCTTCGAAAAGTGGGATAGAATTGAATAAATATCAGCAAGTAGGAGGATTGTTAAGCTAAAGATATTAGATTTAGACAACAGCCTATCTCTCAGGGTAAATGATTACGGACTCTTTTCTGCAGCACACACTAAAGCCCTATAATCCCCCAGAAATGTTTGAAAAACTGATTGAGAATATTAAGGTGAATGAATAAAACAGATGTTGTCTATTCCACATTAAAGATTTTTATTATTTAAAAAAAAATAAACTCGAGTTTCAATGCTCTGAATCAAGTGTTAATTTTGATTGAGAATAGCTGGCAAATTTCAGTTTTAAAAATTTTTGATCTGTAAAAATACTCTTGAAATTCCTTTGATGATTCAAAAAGTATTTCATACTTTTTACTAGTAGAAAACTCTTTCATAGCATCATCTATTAGGGAATGCCCCTTTTGAACAAGGTGTGGGATTGAAGCATGTTTTTCTGCTGTGCTGTGTGCTTTCTGCTAGCCGGTCGGGCTATGCACACTGCACGACTCACCTAGTGTCTTCCAGCATATTTATTATTCGTTTTTGTGCAATAAAATTGTTACTGCAAGTCATCATTACCGTAATAGTTTTTTTTTTTTTTTGTAAAATACAAAATTCCATTTCTGGGTGCTACAGCTTAGTTTTACACCGCTTGGCCGATCTTTCTGCAGGCCTCCTTCTCGTTCTGCTACAATGTCGCACCGTCGCTCGTTGTTCTGCTTTGGGGGTAATATGTTTGCACCTCTTTTTAGTAAGATTCTCTTTGCTTTCTTGATATTCCCATTTTACATTCCAGAAGTTGAACAGTTATTTTAATGGTTGAATAGGTTAAATGAAAGTGCTGAGTACACAAATTTACAAGGAGTGGCCGTTAGAGTACAGCTGTATTAATTAAATCTAAATTATAAATTTTTTTCTATATCACAAATACGTACCCTAGACAAAAACAAATTTTGAAGCACCAAATAGCACAATATAGTGTAATTATATTATAGTACTACAGTATATACTACTAGTATCATATAATCGATCTTGTACATCTGTGAAGCTCGGTTTACAAGATGAGTTATAACAAAACTGTCACCTCTATAAAGAAATTTAACTTTCAGTTTCATTGTAGAATACGTTCAACTTCTAGATTAAAAATTAAGACTAGTGAAATCCATATAAGAGTTTTGTATGAAAAATTTTCAGAACACTCATAAGGCCAGTTGTCACATGGATGTGAAACGTGGACGATTCTCCAAGAGGACAGCAAAGCCCTGAAGGTGTTCCCGAGAAAAAAACTAGTACGGTGGATGGTGCGTGGAGAATACATAAGAATGTTTAAATAGAGGCAATACTGCAAGGCAAGAATATCCTCAGATTCATTAAGGCGAGAAGAATAAGCTGGCTTGGGCATGTCGAAAGAATGGCCGAAGAAAGGATGTGAAATGAGCAGTGAAAAGAAGAGGAAGGCCAATGGCAAGATGGATTCAGGATGTGGAAAAATACTTGGGAGCGATGGGAATGAGGGGATGGAGACGGAAGGCAAGAGATACAGAAGCTTCGAGGCAGAATGCGGGGGAAGCCAATAACCAAATCGGACTGTAGCGCTAGGATAAGCATTAATATTCATAAAAGTTGGTATACTATTTGTTTCTACATTAGTATATTAGCACAGCTTACAGCCTGGTAGTATTTTCATATATTCCCCCTTTTATTAAAAAAGTTATTATAAAAATTATCTTTCCGTTTATCTGAATCCTATTGAAAATGATAAAAATCAAGCCAAATAATTGTTCATTCTAGGTTCAATTTATTTGTCAATTGTCTCTTGCAAACAATTTTCAAGTGTATGTCGTTTAAGACGAAATTAGACTAATAATATGCAAAACCATAAATAAAATAAAAAATAGAAACCATTAAAAATCAGATTGCCAATAAAAAGCACCAATTGATCCTATACCTAAAGTAAGCGTACAAATTCATATTTTTGGCATACAAATTGGTAAGTGTTTGTGTAAACACAGCTACACAGTAAGGCCACATATTTATAATTGAAGGCCATTCATAATATTGCACAATCAAGCATACTTTACAACTGAATGGCTGCGAGGCCATATATAATCATACGTACATTTCTATCAGAGTCCCCATACGTCCTGTTGTAATCCTGTTGAATTTGCCTCACAGACTCCCGATTCACAGCCAATTCTGAATCATTTGGAGCGCTAAGCTCCTCCAACGTCATATGAACAAAAAGCATGGAGACCTGAAAAACACACAATTGTTAATTATTTCTGTTTTCAATTTATCTTGCACAAGCAACTTTTTTAACGTTGTTACAAGTTCTATCAAATTTCTAAATGTTAGCACAGCTTACAGCCTGGTAATAATTTAATCATTATTTCTCAGAGTTTAATTTACAATTACAATGATTATAAATACTAAATTTTAAACTTACACAAAATAAATGAGATATTCGAAGAAATTAGGTACTCCCGAGAGATTTCTTTATGGGAGTTGCCAGCTAAAATAAATTTATACTCAACGTTTACAATAGGCTACTTTACGTTGAAAAAAAATTTAACAATCTTGAACAAAAACCAAACATCCAATCAAACTAGACAATTAATAAACTTGATGAGTCATAGACATTTTTACTAAAATTAGGCACATACTTTTTATTATTACATTTTTATTTTCTTATCATTTTAACATGATTTCAAAAACTATTTAACTGCTAAAAACGTTTCGTACGGTAGTACCGCGTTAATCCTGCAATCGCTTGTGTGAGAGCCATACTGTATTACTAAACTATTTATTAGAACATAGTTGAATTATGCTCATGTACAGTCCAGCTGCTAACATCCTTTATCTTATATTTTTAAACAGTATTTCTACGACATCCTGTTCCAACAACCATCTTTTTAACATAGTTTTATATTTATTAATATTTTTCTGTTGCTTAATTTCTACTGGGATTTTGTTAAAAACATTAGGTGCTATGAAGGAATAAAATCTACAGTATATTTCTTTGTTGGGTTTTGGTGGAAGCATATTACCTGTGGAGCGTAGACTATAATTATTACTATTGCTAAAGAGATTCCCGCTTCTAATAAAGAATATTGATAAGACCTTGATAAAGAACAGGTATCGTAGTGGAAGAAATTCAAATTCCCTGAATATTGGCAGAGAGATTGCTAATCTTTGCTTCCTTGCAATGGTTCTTACAACATATTTTTGTGCTATGATAAGTGATTTTATGTTTGAAAAGTAAGCTCCTCCCCAAACTGAAACACCATATTGCAATCTGCTTTCAACCAGAGCATAATAGAGTGAACGCAGTACATATTGGGGACACATGTCACAGATAAAATAAAGTTTTCTACAAGAAGAGGTAAGTTCCTTCTTTAGCTTGAGTACTTGGTGAGACCAACTAAGTTTACTGTTTATCATAACTCCTAAGTATTTGACATGAGTTGTCTGTAGAATTTTACCACATCCGCATATGTTAGGAATATTACAGTTTCTAGAAGGAACCGACATCTCTACCATATCGTGCTCTTCAGTCCTGAGTTTGTGAATGACAATATTAGATTTATTCGCATTGAGCTCTAGTGAACTAACCTCTAACCAAAGATTCAAACTTCTAAGGTCATCAGCTGTCATTCGCAGTAGCTGGTCTCTATCATCAGCGCAGTAACTCAATGCCATGTCATCAGCGAAGGCTGTGACTGAACCATTAAAATTACCATTGCAGAGATCGTTCACGTAAACCAGGAACAATTCAGCTGAGAGTCCGGATGCCTGGGGGACTCCTGAATTAATTTGTTTATGTTCACTCAAAGCATCACCAATTCTTACCTGTTGAGTCCTATCCGAAAGAAAGCTTCTGAACCAATTATTACATACACCCCTAATTCCAGCACTCTGCAATTTCTCTAAAAGAGTATCATGTTGGACAGTGTCATACGCTTTTCGTATATCCAAATAGAGGCTTGCACATTTCTTGTTGTTGTTAACACCATTATACAACTGAGATTAGTTTCAGCATTGCATGCTCTGTACTACGTCCTTCTTGAAAACCAAATTGGTTTTTACTGTAAAATTGATGTTTTGACAGAAAATTTACTAATCTTATTCTAACAATTTTTTCAAATAATATTTCTCACAAGTAATATTTTCACATATCCCCCTTTTAAGAAAAAAGTTATTAATTATCAAGTGAATGCTGCAAATCATGCCGAAGACCTGCTACTGCAATATGTCAACTGCATTAAATAGCTTCTTTTTTATTTTTTTGGAGGATGAAGCCCAAATAGGTCTGAGACCTGTGCGTGGGTAATGAGTTGGATGATGGTGATTGATGAGCTGGACCTACAGTTTTAGGTGGGTTCCGAACCACCGGGAAGTGATTTTACAGCAGAGACAGTGTCCCTTACAAAGAGTGCCCAGGAGAACGCAGCTTATCTCTGTCTGATTGAACAGATACCGGCTACGGCTCCCGGTTATCACCTCCCAAAATCGATTGGAAATCAATGAATGCCACAACACAAAAATGCTGGGAAATCGCAACACAAATCTTCAAATTGCCGGTCGGACGCCTTTACCACTAGAACACACTAACAACCTCTTTGAAGCAGCATTCATTTGATATTTAGCCATACCACCTTTTGTACAAGGATAGAACTGAATGCAATCAGTCAATAGCAATGACATTTATTAATATGAAGTATGGAAAGTATAGAGAGAGTCTAGTAATTTTAGTCTCCTGTAAAATTCCTGTTAGCTTGCATGTAGGAAGCGTGGATTAAATGAGCTGGCTCTTTCCTCCAGGGTTTCTCCATTCGGGGTTATACACAGTCTAGATCTAGAAGGTATAAGTTAATATAAAATAGTGCGTATCTAGAGATGTGACCAGATTGAGCGAGTCGTTCAAAGTAACTGACTCTTTAAAATGAACTACAAACTAGTAGTTCAAATTCAGAAAGTAGTTCGTTCATTTATGAGCTGCGTTTGTGTTTTTCACGAAATACAGTCAACACACCATCTAGTGAGCAACCTTTGAATTAGCAGAGCAGCGCAGCGGCCAGCTATAGGAACTGCTAAGAGCACTCACCTCCCCACTCCACGAGCATTTTCAACTGTGAAGTGAACGAACTACAATAACAGCTAGCCCACTTACTCACCTCTCTCTGCTCCATGAGCTTTTTGAACTGTCAACTGAACAAACTACTGCTGGCTCAGAAAGCTCATTGACTCTGTGCTCTATGCTCTGGAATATTAAACTGATGACTCAGATTCTGAGAATTGTTTATATTGAGGCGCCAGACAAGGCTATTTATTGTTGTGTGTGTTTGAGTGCTCGCTCAGTGAGAGAGTGATCGCTGAGCAAGCTATGGTAGTGAATGAGCACTTGCATTGCTGATGACTCATTTTTCAACTAGTTCGAATGAATGACTCACTTATAAGAGTGAGCGCGATTGAACGACTCATTAAGAAGAGTCATTATTGCCAAGCCTATTATGTACTGTATTATGAATACAGTTCAATTCATCGAAAAAAAAACTGCAATATCTGTTTGCTAGAAATCTTCAAGCCAATTTTAATAGGCTTGTTTTTTCTGCAAAAGTATTTACAAACGTCCAATTTAATTGCAGATAGACACAGAATGCTGCATAGACTATCTTGAACGCAGGCATGGGTCAGAAACATGGTAACAAACTAAATTCACTAAATTTCCGTATTTAACTTTCGAGTTTTAACAATAAATAAATAAATAATTTTATTTGCCTTTTCAAATGTACAGTACAAAGTATTTTAACCAAGTGGTTCAATATTTATATTACAGGTATTAATAAGATATATGAAATAAATAAAACATGTATTTAGGAAATCATTCTACCCCACTATGGCTTGCCATGTTCTCCTAAACAATATTATGGGAAAATAATATAACCGGTTCAAGGTGCTATGTTTAAATTGAACTCTGTATTGATGTTTTCAAAATAGAGGTGTGAGTTATAAATAGAAAGTTTGCGTAAAACTACATTAAATATAACGATAATGCGAACCACAACACTATGCATCTGCCTGCTATATTATATAAAAATCTTGATTTTAGAGCAGGCTGTGAGTTGAAGTTAGCATGGTCGCTATCTTCAACGTAGTTAGCGCGAACTCTACTTTTTAAAAATGAAAGTTTCTAGTAGCATAATATAAGTAATATAACATAGGAGCATTTGAGATCTAGTTTTGAAGCAGTATTGCTGTTGGGATTAAAGTATGGTTTATTGGTCTGAGTTTCAAAGGAATTTTCTTAAACTATGTTCAACCAAACTAGTTTTGTTTTGGTAGCAAATTTGTTGAATGCTCAACTGGTTTGCAACCATGCGAAATAGTCGCCTCAAAAGCGTTGGTCGAATTAACCATTCACTAAATGGGATCATGTAATTAAGTCTTACAAATGTAGAGCGGAGCATAGGTTCAGAAAATACCAGTGAAATTATTGATAAATATGAATAAAATTCAATAAAATGCATAAATCAATGAGGCACATACCCTCTGTCTGCAAGAAGGGCAAGTCACAGCCCGGTGAAAATTCATCTCATACATCGTTTTGAAGCACAATCCTGAAATAAAAATAAGAATAACATTTTTGGAATACTAGACCAGGGGCCTGTTGAATGAATGGACTAGTAAAACTAGTCTATTTTACAGATCTGATACTTCCAACTTACCAGTCTAGTATTTTCTGTTGCATTGAGAAACAGTTTTAGCTCATGCTATTATTGTTTTACAGTAGAATTTTGCAAATTACCAGTCAGCTGTTTAACGTTTAGATTACGAAGGCCATTTTGAGAGAATTGTGCAGCCCAAATGCCCTAATCCAAGTTCATGACGCAACCTAGAAAAAACAATCTATAGTCCGTGCAAACCTTGCAGTACAGTCATATGGCAATGCTTTTTCATATGGGAATATGAGCGCGCCGTTGCCATTTTTTGTTTACATTTTGTCAATCATATGCTGTTGAATGTAATAGCTTGGCTGGGCTTGCTTGACTACTTAGCAACTTGACAGCACTGTTTCACTTTTGAAGTTAACTTGGTTATTAGACAATTAATAAATAAATATTTTACCCAACTGAGCTTGTACAGAATGGAGTTTTGAAAATAATATGTCAGATCACTCCATAGACAAAAACCACCCAAAATCCTTAGAATCGGATACAGCCTCTTCGATTCACCACCACTAGATCAAGACCTTATTTGATTGAGTAAATTGATAATAAGAACTGCCTACTCCAGTCATCTTTATTCCTGTAACGAAGCGTTTTTGGACCTATGTTTATATGAGAGGAATGAGTTTGTACAATATGAAAGACTCCTCCAGAGGCATTCTGTTTAAATATGTCGGGATGGTCATTCACCACAAAGAGAACGCATCAATTTCGAATTGTAAAGTCATATGGTATATAACGAACCGTTAATGTTTGATCTAATTTAACTTTTCGTAAATGCTCCAAACTACATTGCCTTGGGTAGTGAACGAATGATTACACCTTTTAGAAAGCAAGGCTTTTATTAGCTAAACAGAACTGTAGTAGCGTACGCAGTGACGAGCAATATTGAACTGAATGTTTATTTATTTATTGCATTGCTATGAGCTGGTTGCTATGGGCTCGTCAGTATGCACATGTTAGATATCACCACATTCTTCCCCGCTGAATAAAGTATTTGAATGAGGTAGTGGTGCAAGATGCTGCAGACTCACTGTCGACTCCCGTCCATCTTTGTGTCATGAAAGCATAGCTCGGGTTCGCTTGGAGTAATTCAACCTCTTCGACTAATGGATCACTCTTCCTTCTCCTTGCTGTTCTTTTCAGCCACACTGGACCCGGATTTGTGAGCCAAGTAGGTAATGATATCCCGTTGTTGGATCTGCGAGGATGTATAAACATGCGTTCATGTGGCGTCGCATTCGTTGAAGTGCACAAGAGTGAGAGGATGGAATGGAGTGCATTGGGGAGACTGTTTCCCACTGGTCTGGTCGTAGATTAAGTGATCGCAGCGCTAGTTACCGACTTCCATATGATTCCTACGTATCGTTCCACCTGGCCATTCCCTGCTGGATATTAGGGGGAAGCCTGTAGTTCCGCTGACAGAAAAGATGTACCCCGGTGGTCGGAATGGATGTAAGAAGGGAATCCAAAGATGATGAATAGATGTTCCAAGCACTTGATAACAGTTTTAGCTGTCATATCAGAACATGGATAAGCCCAAGGAAATCGAGAATATTCGTCAATGATAATTAAAATGTATTTATTTCGTGTTGATGAGGATAAGGGGCCTTTAAAATCTATACTCAATCTCTCCATGGGTCTTGTAGCTTTTAATTACGTGTCCTGAAGACCGATAAAAATGTGGCTTCAATTCAGAGCAGATTGTACACTTTGAACAGACAGTATGGACATCATCTACAGAGAAAGGTAGGTTTTTTGTTTTAACCCAATGGTATAGTCTAGAGACTCCTGGGTGACAAAGTTGGTTGTGGTAAGTTTCCAGTTTTCTAATATCTGGATCATTACAGCCAACAGCTGAACAAATTCGTGATAAAGCATCAGCAGGAATGTTATCCTTTCCAGGTCGGTAGATAATATCAAATTTAAAACAGGATAGTTCAAGTCGCCAACGCAAAATCTTTTCATTCTTTATTCTACTTGATGCTTTGGAACTGAACATGAAAGAAATAGATTTTTGATCAGTTATAAGAGTAAAATGGTGGCCTGTCAGGTAGTGTCGCCATTTTCGTATTGATTCAATGATTGCTTGGGCTTCTTTTTCAATAAAAGAATATTTGAGTTCACTATGATTGAGGGTTCGTGAAAAAATGCAACAGGCTGTCCATGTTGTGACAGAGTACCTCCGATAGCATTATTTGATGCATCTGTCTCAACAGTAAATGGACTGTCTTCATCTATATGTAAAAGAACCAAAGAAGCAATCTCTTTTTTCAAGGATTGAAAAGCGATTTCAGCATCTGGACTTAGAGGGAATGAGAATGTATGAACGAGTGGATGAATTTTTTGTGAAAAAATTTCAACCCACTTAGAGTAATGTGCTAGCATTCTGAGAGCTCTTTTTAGGGTTTTTCCATTGGATGGAATTAGATACTTCAAGAGTGCAGTTAATTGATCCAGATCTGGTTTGATTGTACCTCCTTCAATCAGGTATCCAAGATAGTTCAAAGAGGTTTTAGAGAAATTGCATTTTTCTTTGTTCAATGTTAGTCCATACTTCATTGCAGTGTCAAGGAACCTTTGGAGGTTAACATCATGTTCTTCTTGGTTCCACCCACAAATTGTGACATCATCTAAGTAAGCAAATGTATCTGTTAGTTTTTCTGTTTGAATGATGGAATTTATAATTCTTTGGAAAGCAGCGACACCATTAGTGACTCCAAAAGGGATTCTTGTGAACTGGTAAATTTCTCATCAGCTTCGAAAGCTGTAAAAGGTTTTTCAGATTCAAGGATGGGCACTTGGTGATAAGCACTTTTCAAATCAAAACTGCTAAAAAATTTGTACTTTGACACTGTGTTCACCAAATCTTCTATTCTTGGCAGAGGGAATGCATCAAGTAGGGTATACCAATCTATTGTTTGTGAATAGTCAATTTACTAGGCGTTGTTTTCGATTTTCAGCTTTTATAACAAAAGCCTGTGCATGCCAAGGAGAATTGCTTGGTTCTATTATTCCACCAGATAAGAGTTTCTGTAATTCTTTTTGTACAAATATTTTATCAGTCTGAGAAATTGGTCTGGATTTTGTTGCTATTGGAGAACAATTTGGTGTAAGATTATGAAAGAGAGAGCAAGGCTCTACTTTGGCTGGAAGGAGAGCACATATCTGAAGTGCTGGCCTGTCTCCCCCAAAAGCAATGTTTACTGTTGAGTGTTTTTTAAAAATATCTATGCCCAGGAATATATCTGTACATAGTTCTTTCATAACAAGCAATGTCACATCCTTATAAGTTTCTTCATTCAGTTGAATTGTAGTTACTACGCAGGTTGTAATACCAGTACTGTGGAGTTTCGAAGCTAGGCCAACAGTAACTGTCTTTGCTGGAATTAAAGACATGCCAGAGCAAATAGCAAAAGCCTTGTCAATAAAACTTACTGTACTTCCAGTGTCTAGTAATGCATTAGCAGCATTACCGTTGATAAGGATTGAGATAATAGTTTTATTTTGAGAGTTTGATACAGATGCTATAGTTGATACAAAGTTGGGTTCATTATGTGATTCAGGTGTAGAAATAAAATTGGATAGAGCAGTAATTTTCTTATTATTAGATTGACTTGATCGACAAAGTTTGGCAAAATGACCTGTTTTCCCAAATTTATTGCAATTAATTAATCTGGTTGGACAATCAGCACGATTATGTTGCTTAGAATTTCCACAGAAGTAACACAACCACTGTGGTTTAATAGCTGCTACTGAGTCAGATTTAATTTTTACTGATTTAAAGTTCATTTCTGTATCATCAACTACTTTATCTGTAACAAGCGCATTAACATCCAAAACATTATGTTTGTAAGATTCATTGAAGATTTTGGCTGCTTCCATTAAATATGATTGATCTAAAGCTTCTAAAGCGTCAATGATAAAGATTGTTTCTCTAATAATCATTGCCGAATCTCTGAAGAATGTAGTCCTGATATCAATGCATCTCTGATATGGTCATTTCTATTTTCCTCTGCAGTTACACCCCGAAAATTACGCTTAGTGTTTTGAGATCTAAGAAGAATTGATTGATAGATTCTCCTTTTTGTTGTTTTCTAGTGGCTAGGCGATAACGGCAATGAAGCTCATTTTTTGTTTTAACAAATGAATCCTCTAGTGAATTAATTGCTGCAGCATAAGTAGTGCATTCCGTTATTATATTGAAAAGAGCTGGAGATATAAAATTGAATAATACCTTTAGTTTCTTGTCTTCACTTATCTTGGCCAATTCCAGGAAGTTTTCGAAAGTAATTTTCCAGTGTTTCCATTCCAATTCTGCTGCTGGAGAATTCGGGTCAGAGTCAAGTCTAGTTGGACGAAATACATTTCCATTTCCGTTGCCACATAAATTCTCCTTGTCTTCTTCAGGCGGTTTTTGTCTACGCCTTGACATAGTGAGATTAATGTTTAGCTAATAAAATTGTAGTGAACGAATGACTACACATTTTAGAAATCAAGGCTTATATTAGCTAAACAGAACTGTAGTAGCGTATGCAATGACGAGCAAAATCGAACTGAATGTTTATTTATTTATCGCGTTGCTATGGGCTCGTTAGTATGCACATGTTGGATATCACCACACCATGCTTCATTATTTTTTTTCCGAATTTCTGGGAAAAAACATAATTTTTCATACAGCATTAATTTGTCATATTTTTTCCTCATTGTCTTTGTTAGTAAGGCATACACTAAAAGAAATTAGTTTGAGTTATTTATGGGTCACATTGGCACATAATTATTGGCGTCCATGGTTCATGGGAGTCGCACTGCTTAACGATGCACAGGAAACTGAAATTGGTGTCCATTCAAATCTATAGACGTTCATCGACCAGAAGCCTACTTTCCAGTGCACCGGCTCCCATGTACGCTTGAAAATAAGATGGTGAATTTTTTTTCGTGTGTCACCCAAACTACGCAAAAAATTGCCAAGATAATTCAAATGTTGATCAGCTAATCTGTAATTTGCGAAATATTTCTGTAATAAAACCTCTAGTAATATTAGTGACAGAAGTTCCTTGATGCAAGGTTCCCAACAAGTAAAATAGAACACTTTCACTAGTCAATTCATATAATAGGCCACAGTTGTACTAGTCGATTCACGCAGTTGGCATGAAAAGTAATACAATTCTAGACTAAAATTTTTCAGTAGGTAAGCGATATTATCACATGAAATGTTGCAACGATAGATAAATGAGTAATATACAATATAAATGACACATTATGTTATTAATATATCTAAAAGTGCAATAGTGTTTGGTA
Organism: Conomelus anceps; assembly: GCA_948455865.1. NCBI lineage: Eukaryota > Metazoa > Arthropoda > Insecta > Hemiptera > Delphacidae > Conomelus > Conomelus anceps. The sequence goes on along the minus strand of OX418222.1, from coordinate 54,345,436 downwards.
AAATCCACTAGTAATACTAGTTCTCTGAATTGTGTGTTCATGCAACAGAATTTCATTAATTACCAGCTGATTACTGGTATTACTAGCTTGTATTTGCTCATGCAACAGGCCCCAGATGTTTGTAATCTACAACTTGTGTTTAACATTTTTGTGGACTAGAATTTCATGTAAAATAATTCTTTTTAGAAGAAACCGACTTAAAAAATTAAATGGTACTCACGTACTCAAACGTTTAGAATAAAGTATTTACTTTAAATTGAGAACATTTAAAATTTAATACAAGAGACCTTTTTAAGTCGCCGCCAAATTTTTCATGAACTCCTAAAATATACTATAAAATATTTTCAACTGTAAAATATTACAAAGAATTTTTTTTAAAGCGCCGACTTCAAAAAGCTACTTGTATTAAATTAAAAATTTTCTCAGTTTAAAGTGACACCTCTATTTTAAACTTTTTTAGTGCGTATTTGATTTTTGAGTATCATTTTATTGAAATCGTTTTTCTCTTGTTTTAAGATTTTTAGTTGAATATTCAAACTTTGAAAACATGATAAATTTCATCATGACATATTTAGCAAATTATATTATTAATATGATCAATATAACATATATAAATTAAAGTAACTAAACATCTAAGTATAAGAAAAGTTAATAAACTTCAAGAACTCTTTATTGAACGTAGAATATTGTATTTAGAAAAATTATAATAGCGGAAGACCTCAAGAAAGTGGAATGGCCTTTGATTTATTATTATAATTTAATTGTTGAATTTAAGATCCCCCCGGCGCCCACCGGGAAGGTGTTTTCATTTTTTACAAAGTTTTAAATTTGAACTGCATCAGCAAGCTAAAAGTGGAATTACTCGATATAAATAAGTAGTGGAAAGCTCAAATTCTTATATTTATTACTTCCCTCTGGCGCCTCCGCGATAGTATTGAGGGGTTTTCAAGTGGTTGAAATAGTAATGATCATAATAATAATGTCCAGACTCTACAGGGAAGCATTACTGAATTTAAAGGGGAACCCTCAAGAACTGTTATAAATTTCAACTTTTTTCGATTGATAATGAAACAATTTTGCTATCGATAATAATATTTTAGAAAACTAGTAATTAACAAATCACTACTTACCGCAATACCAATGACCACAGTTTGTTTCAACTGCCATTTTGTACTCGTCCAAACATATAGCGCACACATCAGATGAACTATTCCCACGACGCAGATGTACTAAAAAAAACCATACAGGTACTCTCAAGACATTTGACAACACGTCGAAACCACATAGAGATAGTTTAGAAAATGAATCTTATTCGTTATATATATATTTATATATAGAGTGGCGGAGACCAAATGACCACATTTGAAAGACGGCTGGCTTGTGAATGGCTGGTGGCGGAAGACCGTTCAGGGACGGATTCTGTAGCCTGTATCGGGAAGTTTAGTTGCCATGGCCCGCTGCAGTGTTTTACACAGATCGTTTGCAGTGGAGACATTTTTTTGTAATAATGATTCTTTTGCTGCCATGCGTCAAGCTTTCTGGACACATTTTAACCTCGCTCCTTGTGCAACTCTTCCGAACAACCATTCAATTTCAAAGTGGGATGCACATTTTTGTCTACATGGTAATGTTGTACCAAAGAACATTTCAACTCGTGTTCCAAATGTGGAGACACATGTGAATGTGGTTTGTGTCCGTGGAAGGAAACCCATGGCGTTCAACAATAAAACGTGCCCAAGCACTTGGAATTTGAAAAGCACTCGCCCGACCTCACCCCACCACACCACCTCTGATTTCTTCCTGTGGGAGTATTTGAAGTCGAAAGTGTATGTAGACAAACACGCACTATTCCACAATTGAAAGAAGCCATATGATGTGAAATTGGGGCAATACCGGTTGAAATGCTGGGCTATGCAATGAGAACCTTTAAAGACTGTCTACAGGAATTTGTAACCACGGAAGGACAGCATTTATCAGAAATTATTTCCCACAATTGATATTTCTTGTGCATTGCAATAAAACTTCCGTTCTTCATCTACAAATTGTGATTTTTTCATCTGGATACCTCTAAAATTAAAGGAAAGACGTTCATTACAAATGTGGTCATTTGATCTCCGCCACCCTATACATTGGATAGATTGAATACACAATTAACTATTCTCACGCATAAATAGTCAGTCAGTTCCAAAAGTATTGTGCCTCTTTTTATTTGAAGTGACATGTATATTTTTTGAAAACATTCGTACGATTAAAACTTGAAAACTCTGCCATTTTTCAAGATGTGTTGCCAAAGCACAATGTTTTAGAAAAGAATATGCGAGTATGCAATACGTTTTTTTTTTTTTCAATTTTTATTGCCAGAATAGTTATTCAAGCACAAGCTCTGGTGCAACTAGAGAGTATTGAGAATATTGCCCTGCTATCAAAACGTACCGGTTCTTGTTTCTTGAATATGTGGTTCAGCACGGGAACTGGGCCCAGCATGTCTCCTGAAAACAATACTGCCATGATGATAGCAATCAAAATAAATGTATCCTTTAATAGCCATGTAAACAAAGGTGTTATGTCGCAAGTAATTAGTGAAAAGCTGAAACTCTCCCAGGACTTGAACCACTACTAGAGTTTTCCTAAATGCCGGCGCAAATTCCCTCAGTGCCATCCCCCAACCCCCACCATCCTGAAAGTTCAAAAATGTAGTTGATTACTGGAAATTCGATAACTCAGTAACAGATCATTGGATAGATTTGATTCTTCTTCCATTATATTAGTCATATAGATAGCTACAATAATGGTCGTATTCATTTCTACAGAAACCCCACTAGTTTTACTGTACAAAAATTAAAGTACCCCGAAAATTCGATTTTTTCTTGAATTTTTTGTACGTTATTTTACTAGAAAATTGTTGAAGCATTTTTTCTGAATCCAATTATGTGTATAGGTCAATTATGTGTATACTCACGGTCAAGGACGATACTGTGAGAGAGGGGTTAGCCACATTAAATTATTCCAATAATTAAATATCTATGCTTGCTAGGAAAAATCGATTGGTGACAGGTTTTAGAAAATAAGATTGCATACAGCATGCTATTCATTAATCCGTTACTGAGCTATCCAATTTCCAGTAATCACCTACATTTTAGAATTTTGAGGGTGGGGGAAAAGCACCGAGGGTATTTTGGGGACTTTTGGAAAAATACACCTCTATACAGTGGTCTAGCACCTGAGAGATTTTCACATTTTTACTAATTACCTGCGACATCAATCGTTTTTAGACTGGGCTACAAGCAGTAACTGACCTTCTCTCAAATGAAGGAAAATGAGAATTCCACTCTATTCGTCCTATTAAACAAATAAATATATGAATAATTTTCTAACATTTTATTGTAAATTTAACGACTTGCAGTCAATTTTTAATTTTCGAAAACGTTTGGCCTAAGGGAGTAGACATACTATAAATTCACAGCTAGAAATAGACAAAGTCGTTAAATTTACAATAAAAAGTCAATATCAACGAAGATCATTATGGAACAAGAAATCCAAGAATGAATCTTTATTTCCATAAACTTTTTAAAGGGACAGTGGGTATTTTATCAATAAATAATAATGGTTTGCAATAAAATTTAGGTGCAACATCACCATATTTATCGTCATGGTAGCTTTCTTTTGTAGCATAAGAAGTCTAGCAGTAAGGGAAATAACGAAATAATGAAATTTACTCCTTCATAAGCAATTACAATAATTTTCAAAATGAAATGCAGGAATTCTTTTGGCCAAATTTACCAGTATTCCTGACACAAAAATAAAAAATATAATTAACAAATAAGAGTACACTTTATCCGAGTCCAAACTCGCTTATATAGTCAACTCGCACTCCAGGGCGTCTACGAATATTTTTTAAAATTATGCATGCATATGTATAAATTATGCATAATTTAAAAAATTATTTTTTAAATTATGAATATTTTTAATAATTGCACAGCAATGAACCTTCAAAATTATAACTAATTACTTAAAAATATGAATTATTGATGCTTGCAGAATATGCAGTTTTCAAGACTCCTCTCGAAAAACTTTCAGTCAACCGTCTACACGTGAAAACCGCAGAGGGCGCAGAATTACTTACTGTATGAGATACATCTTTGGACTTGATAGGGATGAGCATTATCACCCCTTATTATGAGCAGCTAGGTATTTTCAAGCTGCATGACAGTAGAGCTTATCATATGCTGCTGCTCCTTCATAAAATTCTATTAACAAGAGCCCCACAATATCTGAAAGCTAGATTTCAGTTTGTTGGGGATAATAATAATAATAATAATAGAGGAACAAGACATGGGGCAAACATGTTGAACATACCGCAGCATCGCACTGTGACATACAATAAATCGTTGTGTGTGACTGCTTGTAGACTATGCAATGGTTTGCCAGCATCTGTTAGGAATGAGGAGAGACGAGCACTGTTCGGCGCAGCGGTCTTGACATGGCTGGGCGAGGGTGATCGCGGCATAATCTAGAAGTTTTAAGCTGTGTCAATGGGTTGAGTGGTAGTGTGTATATGGGAGAGAGAGTGTGTATGCATGAGTGATTTGATTCATTTTTATTCAATTATGATAGTTGAAGGAGATTTGTTTTGTATTTCTTTTTTTAAAAGTGCAAGGGTTATTATTTCAGTTATCAATATTATCTATTTTCTTTATAGTATTTACTCGCACGCTTATTATTATTTTCTTTTCTTTCTCTCTTTTTCATAATTTCTTTTTCTTTCTCTTTTTTCAAGAAATAACTTACAAGTTTTGTTACAGAAAGATTTTTTAAATTTTATTTTACTTCTAAGATTTGTGTATTGATAAATTAGAATTGTATGGGAGTGTTAAGTGGTGGAGAGGGCCTTAACTTCGCCCTCCCAGTTGTAAATAAAGGCAGTTATTCAATTCACCTTATTGTACATATCCCCTATATAGAGACTCCATCTAAGATTGAATTGCACATAAACACCAAGGAACTTGATAGAATCCACACTAGGATCGCTAGACTAAATCTTATAGTCGTGGTCTTATAATTTAATTTATATCACTCCACCTGCCAATCAAAGGAGCACATTGTTCAAAATTGTACTTTGCACATGACTCATTTTCTATCCTTATTATCAGCACTAAGTAACTATATATATCCACTGCAAGAGACGTACTGAAGGAACCGAGCCATTACTAGCAGGGCATACACTGAGCAATCCCAAAAATTCTTCAACGTTCTCTGAACTGACAGCAAAGATATGCTCACTATCAATAACAGCCCTTCTAAGGAGCATTCAATAATCGATGAAGATCACTATCACAAAATCAAACCCATACTGTGGAATCGTGGTGTTCACGCTGATGCATTCTGTCATTCCACAACATGTTTTTGAGATTGTCATAAAGTACTGAGTGGTATAAAGTTCATAGAATACTTGTACAAGCACCCAAAAGGGTATAAGTTGCCTTCACAACTAAAAAGCTTTAAAAAAATGAAAGAGAAGCCTACAGAATCCAAATTCTACCATTTGGCAGAATAAATTATAAAATTGATATTTTAATGTATTATAACGGTATATGGTTTTGATCTTCAAAGGGGAGAATGGTTTGCGAAGGTCAATGTGCATATGAAAATAAGAGTTGGACATTTCATGATTCAGATTTTTGTGAGTGTGGAAAAACAAACTCTGAACCACATAGCAGAGAAGTTTTCCATCTAAAGGTTCCAGAGAGATCTTAAAGTCATATTTAACCACGGATTTAGCAGTTGAACAATATATTATGTAGAACACAGTGGCTGAGTTCCTGGGAGCTTTACCAGTACAACTGGTAAATGTTACCGGTGGCGTCTGATTGGTCTATTCAATTTTTGAATGAACCAATAAGACGGTTACCGGTAAGGCTCCGAAGAACTCAACCATTAATTAAAACACACAAAAAACGTAACAAGTGTCGCAAATGTTTTAAAGTGAGGAGTTTTATTGCCAATTTTCTGTAAAGCTTTGGTTTCCTAGTATGAAGATTTGGACTAAATGGACAGCGGACAGGGCCGCATACAATACAATATATAAAGTGGATTTGCTTTCGAATATAGTTATAATAGTATAATTTGATAATATATTCGATTAATTATGCACAATCTGCTATTATATTATATATATATTGTGCTATACATCAACTCCTTAAAATAATAAGTTTGAAGTTGAGCTAAATTTTTTTAGGACTAAAATGGCCATAGGGGCAAGCGCCCCTCCCTAACCCCCAATGACTACGCCCTGACCATGAATACTAATGCAAATGAATCATGCTTGTATCAGACAAGCATGACCGCCATTTCACTAGTCACCGACTTTAATCGAAACACAATTATTGATACACTATAGCTGGGTACAAAAAAATTTCATCTTCTAATCATTTAACATGAAGAATAGTTAAATATTTAAAAGAAGAGAAAGTAGAGGTCAGTATTCTTGACTTGCATCATACGTTATTTGCATTAATTTTGTACAATAAGTAACTCAATTCTGTCTAATTTCAACATTAGAAACATGATATTACCTTTTTAAAAGGTTGAGAACCGTGACGCTTAATCCAATTACAAGAAACGCGACTGAGGCTAGAATTATTTCATCGCCAAAGCCCATAATTAAGCTATTACTCTCCTCCGTTGACATTACTAAATCTATTATCTTGCAGGTGACAATTGTCATTTCAAAATTCAAACAAAAAGAAAAGAATTATTTGATTACTTCTCCACACTCAAAAAAAAATACTCAATACTAAGCTCTACTAATACATAACCTAAATTTCACATCACAGTCGCCATTATACAATATACATGCACATACCAAGAAAAGCTAGAGATGGCAACGATACAACGATATTTGCTTCCGATATATCGGCGATATCGATACTTTGGAGCCGATATATCGGATGTTTTGCGACCAACAGGTATAGACACTCAACCAGCCTTAATGGGTTGATTACATTGGGATAGTTACTCGCTAAGCGAGTAGCGAGTAGGACGTTACTGACCGACCGTGCTACAGCAACTCGGCATACCAAGCCGAATTATATTAAAAATGTATCTTCCAGAATCATCCCCATACTATGGAATTTCTAAGACAATAAATAATATTTCAACACAAAATTAAAATATGAAGTTTACCAACAATTATTCAATGAAATTTCATCAAAACAATTTACAATATATCTCATCTGAAGTGTTATGCTGGAAGCCTGCGTGATTAAGTGTAGGCTTTGGCCACAATAATATTGTATTTTGGTGTTGGCAACTCTGCCAGCGAGTATAAATGTGACCAAATTCAAAGTAGACAGGCTCTCAACTTTGAATTTGGTCACATTTATACAAGCTGGCAGAGTAGCCAACACCAAAATACAATATTATTGTGGCCAAAGCCTTTACTTAATCACGCAGGCTGCCAGCATAACACTTCAGATGAGATATATTATCAGGCCTACTCGTTGGGCGCCAATCTATCAGGCCCCACGTTGACTCCTCCTCGAGTTGTGCCTGATTGATACCAGGATTTTCTCCTAGTTGACTAGACTCAGTCGGGAAATGGGGGGGTTAGGAAAAGAGGACACACTCTTCGTAGGCTTATCCTGCTTTTTAGCAGCCTTATCCCGGCCTACTTCTTCCTTCCTTCGTCCGGAGGCTTCTGCTCGCAGACAGGGTGAGTTAACACTCGGTAAGGAAGGAGTGGTTGGTTCTATTACAGAACGAGGAGTCTTGGGACGGGGTTGGAACATGCGTCGCTGTCTGTGAACCGCTCGGCGTGGGGGTAGGTGACAAGCTTTGGCTGTCTGAAACCGCCGAGCTCTAGGAGGATCCACTTCTCAAACCGAGAAGTGTTTTGGGAGGGTACAGGACCGAACGTTCGCAGTCTGCAACCGCTCAATTCGGGGGCCACACTCTTCGCAGGTCTGAAACCGCTCTGAGAAGGAGGAGGAAAGGATAATTGCAGTCTGCAACCGCAAAAAGGACCTCGTTGCGTGTCTGTAACCGCACGAGAGGATGAAGGAAGGGTTGTATGCAGTCTGGAACCGCAAGGGTACTCGTGGCGTGTCTGAAACCGCGACGAGGGGAAGGAGGAAAGGATATATGCAGTCTGGAACCGCACTAGGGGCTCGTTGCGTGTCTGTAACCGCACGAGAGGATGAAGGAAGGGGTGTATGCAGTCTGAAACCGCAAGGGTACTCGTGGCGTGTCTGAAACCGCGACGAGGGGATGGAGGAAAGGAAAGATGCAGTCTGGAACCGCAAAGAGGAGCTCGTTGCGTGTCTGGAACCGCACGAGAAGGGTAAGGAAGGGGTGTATGCAGTCTGAAACCGCAAGGGTACTCGTGGCGTGTCTGAAACCGCGACGAGGGGATGGAGGAAAGGATATAGGCAGTCTGAAACCGCACTAGGGGCTCGCTGCGAGTCTGTAACCGCGCGAGAGGATGTGTAGGAGTTGGTGGGTTTGAGGGTAGAGGACCGAACGTTCGCAGTCTGAAACCGCTCAGTTCGGGGGCAGTACTCTTCGCTGGTCTGAAACCGCTCTGAGAAGGAGGAGGAAAGGATATTTGCAGTCTGAAACCGCAAGGGGACCCGTGCGTGTCTGTAACCGCACGAGGGGATGTTAAGGAGTTGGTGGGTTTGAGGGTAGAGGACCGAACGTTCGCAGTCTGAAACCGCTCAGTTCGGGGGCAGTACTCTTCGCTGGTCTGAAACCGCTCTGAGAAGGAGGAGGAAAGGATATTTGCAGTCTGAAACCGCAAGGGGACCCGTGCGTGTCTGCAACCGCACGAGAGGATGGAAAGAGCGTATGCAGTCAGTAACCGCAAGGCTCGGGAAGGGTGTGGGAGGAATAGGTGGAAAGACAGGGGACTTATAGCGACAGGGGTAGCCGTCCTAACTAAGTATTCGGGTTAAGTGGCCCTCGAGTGGACTCACTTGGAATACTATTAGAACAAGCTACGAGCTGGCCGCTGTTCAAGTCCCTTGAATCCATCAGCACTTGCCGTTTTATAGGCCCAAGTGTAGGCGAAGTGCGGGGGAGGAGTAATTAATTGGGAGATGGTAGATTACCGGACCACCGGCGCGCCGAAAATGCGCGTACGGTACCCTCTTACCACCCCCCTAATTACCCCGCCGCTGCTCCACCTCGAGCGTCGCTCACTCACTTTTACGAAATTAACGATATTAATTTCGTATTTCCTGCCGTCACAAATCACTTTGTGACAATATTGTACATTGTTTTGATGAAATTTCATTGAATAATTGTTGGTAAACTTCATATTTTAATTTTGTGTTGAAATATTATTTATTGTCTTAGAAATTCCATAGTATGGGGATGATTCTTGAAGATAAATTTTTAATATAATTCGGCTTGGTATGCCGAGTTGCTGTAGCACGGTCGGTCAGTAACGTCAAACCTTAAGGGTTGATTACATTGGGATAGTTACTCGCTAAGCGAGTAGCGAGTAGGACGTTACTGACCGACCGTGCTACAGCAGCTCAGCATACAAAAACAAATTATATTAAAAAAATTATTTCTAGAATCACCCCCATACTATGGAATTTCTAAGATAATAAATAATATCGCAACACAAAATTAAAAGAGGAAGTTTCCTAACAATTATTCAATAAAATTTCATCAAAACAATATACAATATATCTCATCTGAAGTGTTATGCTGGCAGCCTGCGTGATTAACGGAGGCTTTGGCCACAATAATATTGTATTTTGGTGTTGGCTACTCTGCCAGAGAGTACAAATGTGACCAAATTCAAAGTAGACAGGCTCTCAACTTTGAATTTGGTCACATTTGTACTCGCTGGTAGAGTAGCCAACACCAAAATACAATATTATTGTGACCAAAGCCGATACTTAATCACGCAGGCTGCCAGCATAACACTTCAGATGAGATATATTGTATATTGTTTTGATGAAATTTTATTGAATAATTGTTGGTAAACTTCATATTTTAATTTTGTGGTGCAATATTATTTATTGTCTTAGAAAATCCATAGTATGGGGGTGATTCTAGAAATAATTTTTTTAATATAATTTGGCTTGGTATGCTGAGCTGCTGTAGCACGGTCGGTCAGTAACGTCCTACTCGCTTAGCGAGTAACTATCCCAATGTAATCAACCCATTAGCTTAGATAATTCGTTACACATCGACATTAAAGCCATCGACTATCGATTTAAAAAACATCGAAGTTGCAACTATCCCGAAAAAACATCGAAGTTGTAATTTATCCTTACCGGTAATTAGTTATTTATATATTGAGAGCGTAAAGCGAGAAAAAAAATCTTTAATTTTCACTTAACAGTACTGTTGCATGCAGGCCCGTGCTGGACCCCTTGTTAGGGCGGTGGACGGCCATGGCCAAAGGGCGCCAGCACAATGGTGACGGAGGACTTCCTTGAAGGGGGGGGGGGGGGGAATTCTGGAATTTGATAATTATTAAGTGTTAATTGCACATGAGGAAAGTAACAAAAACAAATATGTTCACAAATGTAATGTTCTTTGATTGAATTTACAAACCTGAAGTAGTCTTTTTAATTCGGAGCTGAAGTGGCAGATATAATCAATATCGGTGTCCAGAGGCGCACCCACGGGGGGGATTGGGGTGCTTAAACCCCCCCCCCCCCCAAGAACTCGAGGTCCTTGAAAAATTGTTGACAATTTTTAAGAAAATTCACTTTCGGTATTATGTGCTCCAGGCTGATTAGTGTTGGTGCATTTTATGTGTTCACACTTTTAAAGTAGAATAAAGTTCTAGTGGCTTGACATGGGGGGCTTTGGGCTCAAGTCTTACCTTCAGGCCCTGAAATCCTTATCAAAATGTTGATAATTTTCAAGCGAATTAACTGTGTAATAGCCTATGGATTCCTGGCTGTACATTTTACACTTGGTTAAATAGGATAGTGGTTATAACAATACCTTTATAATATTGAGAGGTACCATATACAAAATAATAAGATTCAGGTTTTTAAAAATAGGTCTTTTAAACAATTTTGACAAAAACTTGGAAACCACAGCTACAAAAGTCAAAAACTTAGTCAGTCTAAATTGAAAAAAAAAACAAAACAATCATTTCCAGCTAGTTCAGATCTGGTTAAAAAAAGTATTCTATTATCGATTTAGATAGCTGGAGCTCCGCTGCGTCCTAAAAGGTACCGGTTAAAATTAAGCCCTGGCTCTTAACTACTAGGTGCATTTACATTTAATTTGAAAAAAATGTTTTTACAAGTTTTAAAAGAGAATTTGAAAAAGATTTGGTTCATTGCCAATTGAATTAGTTTACCCATTAAGCCGACAATAAAGAACGTGTTTTCGAGATCATTTTGTGAATTTTTGTAAAATATCCCACAAATTCAAAGATTGGGTAATCTCAATTTGCGTTCAGACTGGCATTTTACGTTCACTTTATTACCCACGCAAAAGTCTCAAAACGGTGTGGGCACCATAAAAATAGTAGATCTTGTAGCACATTTAGCCAACATTATATTAATTCAATTCAATTCACACCACCTATATGAAGCACCTTAGAATTTTCTGAATTTATGATGGAATAGATGCAATCTTTCCCCCTCTTTATTTCTGTAACAAAGCGTATACCTTCATTAATTTGATTTTTTTATCTTCATGAGAAGATACTTATGCAGTCTGGTAGAATCATTTTGAACTCTTGAAACACTGTGTACAAATAAGAACATTTTGTTTCCCCATAACTAATACACTTAAAAAAGTCAAGTAATGAACCCCCTCAAGGAACTTTATTGGGCCACAATATTGTAAATAAAGCTCAGAAAAATCGAATTTTCACAAAATAATTTTAACTGTAAGGACGGGTAAGCCCCCCACCAAACCAAAGTCTGGGTGCGCCCCTGACAGTGTCTGGATCCATGGAGTTCAAAATATCAGCTTCTAAGTGCATTTTAACAGTATAAAAATTCTAAATTTTCGTTTTTCGAAAGTTTTAAGGTCCAGGTTGTCGCTGCTAGTGATGGCAACGATATATCGATATTTGACTTCCGATATATCGATATTTATATATCGATTTTTGGGCATCCGACGGTATATAGATATATTTTCCCCGAATATCGTATCATTATTTTATTATTTTTTATTTATTATTGTATTAAATAAATATTATAATAATCTTAATTTCAATTGAAAGTTCATTTATGCATGATAATATGATATAATAATATCATGATATTTTGATATAATTTGTGCACGTGTTATGTATTCCTACCGGCGGTATGCCGGTATCCATATAACCATATCCGCTCCGGGGGGGAGCGTTCCAGTGTTTCTATAGAAATTATAGTATAGCCTAATTTCCTCCATGGTTATGCGGAGTTTACTATAAGTAATAAATAACTAATACAAGTAGTAGGCTACAACAGTGTGAAAGCGCATGGTACAGGTACATGGAACCACAGTAACTGGCAGGAACAGTACAATGACAAAAGTTGCAGAGTTTTTAAGATTTAATTTCATTAGATCTTTTTTCAGTTACCCATTTAAAATGAGAATAAAAATGTATACATAGGAGTATGAAGGCCCTCAAATACTAAATTCATTTGTTTTACTTTGGAAATTATAGGAAACCATTGAATAAAAATAAATTTGTGACCTTCACTTCCACTTGCAGTTTTTAATATTTTCTTTTATTTATTCTAGAACTGCATCAGTGTAGGAGAGTTAGGAAATCAGCAATATTGGCAATATTTCAATTCGATATTTTTGATCCGATATATCAATATTTTTGATACGATATATTCAAGGTATCGATATTCTCCCTTCCGATATATCGATATCTTGATTTTTTTTCATCACTAGTCGCTGCAAGCACCTGTCAAAAATGACCACTGAGGAATGTAGTTCAAGTTGTCGTTGGTTCATATTGGCGGGAGCTGATAAACTTGAAATTGATTGGTCCAGGTTGTCGCTGCACGCACCCGTCAAACACTTGACCACTTAGGAATGTGTCCCAGTACAGTTGTCGTTTATGGACAAGAGTACTTGGTCCAGTTTTTCGCTGACTCACTTTGTGGGCGTCCAACTAAATCTGTATTTTCTTCGGGGGGGGGGGGGGGGGGGGTGACGGATATAAGTTTCACAAAACTGGAACCAAGAGCAGTCTCAGAAAGAGAGTAGTTTGGGGAGATCAAATTTGGGGATTCTGTTGTCTTTTTTTGCAAAATTTTTCCATTCCAGTAAATTTTCGATTTTAGAAAGGTCCATTCCAGAAACTAGAGTGAAACAATTGTTATGTTCAAGGGAGCCTTACCGGTAACCGGTAAATGTTACAGATGGCGTCTGCTTTGTCTATTCAAATTCATAAACTTTAAAAATGTTGAATAGATCAATCACACACCACTGGTAACATTTACCAGTAACCAGTAAGGCTCCCATGAACTCATCAATTACTATCAAATTTAAATACGTTGATTTTTCTCATTGAAAAGTCACAAAAATATTGTTTTAAATTAATAAATTATTATTATAGTTATTGCTGATTATAAATTAGAAAAATTATTAATTTGCCATCGATAGTATGTATGGTGACATCAGCTGTTCTTTGTACCAGTACCAGTCATGACTATCACAGTCAGCTGACTGCTTCCACATCATATTCTTCTCACTTCTACACTTCTCAACTAGTAGCCATTGAGTGTAGATGTGTTTTGTGTATCAGTAACAAGCATCACAAAACAGTGGATTCGTTTTGGACAGTACTGATTGATATAGTTCAGTACTCAACTGATTCAGTGAGTCATTTTCATTTAACAAATAATAACTTTGCTTCAATACTTGATACCTTTCTACTTTTTCAACTTATTTTAAAACCAGGCTGAGAAATTATTAAATAATTAGAATTCTAGAAAATGGAAAAAAAGAAAGAATCGCAAAAAGTTAAAAAATTTTGTAAGAGGATATTCATCATAGATAGTAGGGCCTATTTTATAAATGACCTTGGCTACCAATTTGATTGATCAATTCACTATTAATTTTGTTGGTCTCTACTCAGTGAACAGTTAATTCACAGTTTCATGAAATTTTGTTTTGCTCTCGATTGGACATTATTTTCTAGTCAAGGTGATTCAGAAAGTCAATCTCCAAACTATCAATCAACTGTAACGTTTTTCAAAAATCTAAGGCAGAGAATTTACTTTAATGACATAATTTTATTTGATGGTTTGTTCCATATGACTTTTTCATTTGATATTTAAACTTGACTAGTAACTGAAAATAAACTTTACTAGTGAATTTATCACTTATTTGGTTATGTCTGTGATGTTTTCCATGACGAAATACTTAATGAACAATCTAATATCAAAACCGACACTATACTTCAATTTAATATATTGTCTTTACTCACTTATACTGGAGATCCAAAAATCTAGATTTAACATTTTTCATTTCATTTTTATTTGCATCATACAGCACTATATATTCAAGCAATACTTGGTAGCATTTGACATGTCATAACAGTATTCAGAAAAACAAACAACCTGAAACTCCAGCTCCAACAAGAAACAGCTCACCTAACAAACAGCACAATTTACAAATTCAACAAACCAGGAATATACAAGCTGAAATGCAACACATGCCCCAAGTACTACAAAGGTCAAACAGGCAGATCATTCAACACAAGATACAAAGAACACATCAAAGCCCTACATTCCAACTCTGACTCAACATTTTGATCACTTATACAACACTGGACACTCACACAATAACATCCAAACTGACTTAGAAATTCTATACACATTCCAAAAAAGCCACAAACTAAATACACTGGAGCAATATGAAATATTCAAACACCATAAACAAGATAGAACCAACTTACTCAATGACCCAACACAATTCAAATCTAATGCAATTTTTAACTATAATAATGGGCGCTCATCCTAACCTCAATAAAGCATGACCCCTGGCGGCAGGCTGACGAAGCTTCTTCTCAGTAGTGAAATGCATCCCTCCATCATCTCCAATATAAGTGAGTAAAGACAATATATTAAATTGAAATACAGTGTCAGTTTTGATATTAGATTATTTATGTCTTTGTCCAAGTACTTGGTAGTGATAGTGACTGTTGTTAGTGGAGGTATAAATTAATAATTTATGTATTAAACAAACCATTATTTTATTTTTTACATGTTTGAATATACAGTATATTATTGTTTGAACAAGTTATTTGAAAGAATAGTTTCTGTCAAATACTTACAGAACTGATAAATACGCTGTAGTATTCATATAACTTGGCAGCGTGCAGCAGATGGGACATGCTACATCTGAGCCCAGCATACTGCTGCCAAGTTAATACTGATGTTATATAATCTAATTCAAATTATTAAATCAGTAAGTTCTTAATGACTTTTGAATAAGCTTATATTTATAGCTTATATAATTATATTGATAATTGTTTTATTAGAACTTGATTGCATAGGCTAATTCAATTTCATGCAAACAAGAAATGGTTGTTAGAAATGAGCAGCTACAGTACTGATATGAATCATGTGGTCTATGATTAGCTTCTGTTAATATTTTTCCAATCCTTGTAGATAATCAATCCATGTCCTTCTCAATGACAAACTGCTCTTCACAGTCTCATTTAATTTTAATCTTTATCCTTGACAATTTCTTTTTTCAACAGGATGGCTGTTCAGTTTAATCCACTTCAACAAGATGACATGGAAGGACTTTATTTCAAGATAGCCTTCACAGCAGATCAAAATGGTGGAGTACAACCTGGCCAGGACGTGTTTCTGGAGATTTGTTATTGAGTATTTTGCTTTTATAATATCAGTTAGGTTAGAAATTTCCCATCATTCTCCTACATATGCTAGGAGGGGTAATTGGGTTGTAGGGTGTTTACAGTAGTTGTTAGTCAAGTACCACACTCTTCAACAATGCTCTTGGATTGTGCCACAAAGTCATAGTTTTTGGTTTCGATGGCAGGGTCTGCATTTGAGAGCCCATGTATCTCTTGTAGAGTTCATGATCGTAGTTGTCAGATAACGCTGCTATACGTCCGCCAATGATGGAGTGGCACTGTTTATTGCAGCTGGTGGGATGCGGTATAGGACTAACAAGTGTAAATAGGGATTTGCTGTTAGGTCCCTGTTAGGATTCTCATATCACATTCATTGTGCATGGACTGTGTTACACTGTGATCAAGAGGTGCCAGTTGCCAGGTGCAAACCCTGGAGTAATGATGTCTCCGACATAAGTTGAGTACTGGTGTAAGCACCTCTATGTTTGGTAAATGTGATGAGAGATTAAATTGCATGGTTTGTTTTATATTTGTGGAAGTGGCTCTCACTTTAGCTTCAGCTACTGGCTTTGTGCATAGAGCTTATGTCATTCTCAGTGGCAATGTTTTGGCAGTGAAAGTGGCATAAGTTCTATCACTCTGAGAATAGAGTTCACTGGGATAAATTCAACAGTTTAAATCATGAAAACAATAATTCAGGGTAGTATCGGGGTGCTCTCCTACACTTGCTAGGATGTGCAAATACGTTTTACTATTTATTAATATTATAGTGGCGCTTGCCTACTTATGGTAGGAGTGCAAATATTTGATACTATTTATTGATGCATTGAAATTTTCCATTCAATACTGTAACTCTTATCCAAGTCTGTTTCTGCCACATTGTATTATTGCCAGCGCTACTTTATTTCAACTACTCTTGTCAAACAGATATAGCTTCAAACTTCATGGTTGTTTGCTTGTTTCACACATCTATTTTGAGATTCTTCTACAAGGTAATTCGCTTTTTTCTCTCCTTATAAAATCTATTCTAAATAGCAAAAGCAAAAAATAACCTTTATACCTACACAGATTTGATTTCAGTTTCAATGCAATTCAAAATACTTATCTATTCTAGTGCTGAGTTTCAAGTATGGCATTTGAGTTTTTGTATTTAGATATTCCCTAGATGATACTTCGAGGCAGTAATAATTGAATGTTTCTAATTGCATTAGTGACAATTTTGAATCTCTATCAATGGATAAGATAATAATCTCAATCAATCCAGTGATCAGATTAGCTTGTTTGAATGTCATGTTTAATTCCAAAGTGTTCTTAATTTGATGAATTCTATGGTTTGAAAATTTCTTAAAGTTTTGTTTGTATTCCAGGTTAGTTTTCCAGCAGAAGTGTTCTATTTCATTGCTATTGAAGAGGATAAAAACTTTAAAAAATGGTGAGTGGATTAGATATTCTGAAGTAGCAGAGCAGAATTATTGTTTAAAACTTAGTACCGTATCTAATGTTTAATGCAAGTTGAGCAGTTTGTTACTGTTTCACCAATAAATGTCATTATAATAACTGAGATATGTAAGATTATTATTATTATTTAAATTCATATATGTTCTGCACATTTGTTCTCCACACAGTTTCATTAGTCCCATTGATTTACTTTGATTTAAAATGTGAAATTTTGTTGTTTTATATTTTGATAATTGTTTCTTGTGTTCTTGTGGTGAGGCAAAAATTGTGCACAGACTGAGAGTCTCAGATATCAGGATTATACTGAAATCTTTTTTTCTGAACTATGTTGTCAAAATTGAATTTGAAGTACTGGTTTTTTAATTCATATTGTAGTTGTATATGTTATTGAATTCATATTGTACTTGTATTTGTTGTTGAATTGATATTGAACTTGTATTTGTTATTGACTTTGTTCAGAGATTTCGTTTGGGTATGTGAAAAATAATTTGTGTCTATGTAACATAAGCATATTCTATGCAATATGTTTCTATGTAACATAAACATATTCTATGTAATATGTTCCTATGTTGTCTCAATTATTTTTAGTATTAGTTGTAATTGATCTACTAACATCTTGTATCAATCTCAGGTCCCATCTCAAACAAAAATATCTAGTCGATAAACATTTGATAGTGTAGGCCTACAAGTGTTTATTTCTGGCTAGTTTGTCTTTTACTTCATATCTAGTCTTGACGACATAATCTTCAAAAAAATATGACTAATAATAAAAATAATTTATTGTAATGCATGACAACTACATATTCTGGTATAAGGTGGGGTGTCTAGGCCACGGGCTTCTCCACCTTTCTGCATTAAGTATTTTGTCATGGAAAACATCACAGAAAAAAAGAAAGATGTGCATACTGGTACACTGATGCTTTCCGAAATCTGAAGGAAATTCCACTAGTTTATTATGATATGTATAAAGAATCCGAATCAATTGAAGCTTACTTGATGTAGAAGAGGTTGAATGCAAAGCACAACAAGAGAATAAATGAAGCTAAGTGATCTGCAACTGATAATCGTATGTCATCCTCAAGCAACATCACAAAAACAGCGAGGCAGATTGTCAAATAAGTATGTAGAATGTACTCATTTAATGCACCCAATATTGGTCCTGACAAATTCAACCAATTCTTTGTGAATTTTGTTGACAATATGATTTATCTTCTAGTCAAAGATATATAGAATTGGCCTTGCTAAAGAAGAGTTGTCTGGCAAACATTGGATGAATTGGAAGTGATTGATTTTTTCAGCTCTCTGTCCAACTCCAAAAGCACAGATGTTTATGGGTTCTTGGATTATTTTATCAAAGATGTCATTCCTGCAATAGTTTATCCATTACCTAACCTATTTAATTAACTTTTGCTTTAAAGTTTTTCCTGAGAGTTATCCCTGAGAGATCGGTTCTTGGGCCACTTCTCTTCCATTATAATAAATGACTTGGCATATGTCTTACTAAATGAGCCAGTACTTTAAACAGATGATACCACACCTATTGCCCATCACAAGGATTGCAATACACTACATGAAATGGAGGCCACTATTTTCAATGCAACTAGGAAGTGGATTGAAACTTAATCTTGGAAAGACCTCAAAAATGATATGCAGTCTGCGAAGTGTGAATGAGCCCCAGTCATCTTCAGTAAGGCTGCTGGGATTTGACATAGACCCTATAAACTGTCCTGGAATGTTCTTGTTGAAAATCCATGCACAAGGCTGTCAAGATTCACATTTGTTATTAGGAGACTGAGGGACCTACTGTCAACCCAGCATCTGAGGATGGTGTATTTCACACTGGTTCAGTCATCTGGCTTTTATGGGTTGCATTTATGGGGACACACAGCCCATCTCAAACAACTACTGCTGTATCAAAAGAGAGCAATCAGAGCTGTTTATCACAAGAACCAGTGGAATTTCTGTAGGCCTCTGTTTGTCTGTCTTCAAGTATTGACAGTATTCAACCTATATATACTGTGCTCAGTTATTTTTATTAAGAAGAACATGTCTTCATGTGTTCAACGCTGTCAGGGGCATGGCTTCAACACACGATCTAGTCAGATGCTGAATTTGCCAAGACGCAGAACAGACAAGACTCATAAAACATGCTTTGTTAATGGAATAAATATATTTAATAGACTTTCTGTGGAAGCCAGGCACGTATCAATTAATGTTTTAAAAAGAAAATTATTTAATTGGTTGGTGGAAAGGCCATTCTATTCAATGGACAAATACATGAACTCTAACTGTGATGTTAGATTTTAGATAGCCATTCTTACCTTGTTTTAGCTTATAGTGATAACTCTATTTAGTTGTGTTTGTATCTGTGACCTGAACAACTGACAAGGTTTTATATTCATGTATATGAATATATGGATCTAATAAATTATTATTATTATTATCTTAAATCCATCAATATGTCTTCAGAATGGTGTAATTTGAACTGTGAATTTATAAATAAATACATAATGATTGCAATGATTACATGATTAAATTTTTATTTGTACAGATATAATTGAAAATAACAGAACATATAATCATTGGAAGTTCCAAAATTTTGAAGAATATATAGACAAACTGAAGGCTTGATGCATCATATCCAAACAGATTACATTCTGAAAATCAGCAATTACATTTGGATGTTTTAAAAATTAGTCTTATCATAGTCTTTTAACAAATTTTCACATACATTCACCAAAAAGAGGTTAAAATGATAGAATTTTAAGAAAAGCATGCAACATTTGAAGGACTTTTCAGTTAAAATAAATTAGCTCTTTAAAATATACTGTAAGTATCATGAAAGTTGTTAAACCTCGTTTTTAATGAATAAAATTAACGAGTACATAAATTTAAAAAATTGTATAATTAATGACTCCAAATAGTTTCTGTTTCAAGTTTTCTATTTCCCCAATTGTTGTTCATGATAAAATTAATTTTTGTTTTTATTGCTTATTAAATTCATTAGATAAAATAAACATAATGTACATCATGACCAAACCTGCATCTTACAAGCACATTCAACCTGTGTATAATTGTCTAAATGCAACCTTTGTTGTGTTTTACTGAATCATACTAATACACTTACTGATATGAACATATGGCTGTATATGATAAGGTCAGCACAATAATAATAATAATATTTGTTCAGTAAGACATAAATAATGTATGAGCCAAACTGTTCATGCAGACTGATTGGAGGAAATATGTTAATACATTTTTTATATTACAGTATTATTTACTGAGTTGCAACTGAATACATTATTTGATAACTAAAAACAAATGCAAATAGATGCAATAGCATTTCTACATGTTTTCAGCATTTGACATGTACAATGCAAAAAATGAACCACCAACTGTAATGATATGTGCTGATATACAACAATCTTACACATAGAATTCAATCGCAGAAATGAATTATGAAATAATATAAATCAACAGGAACTAGGTATTGTCCCAAAACACTTCATACTTGACGAGCATTAAATTACACTAGTATTCAGCGATTAAATTAAGAGTACAGTACTATACTAATGATACACACACATTTAAGTGCATTTACTCAGTCTTATAAGCATAGAATCAAAATTAGCCATTATATAACATCGACCCTAGGAGAATATATTATCAACGTGTAACATTTGCTTTGTTACCAATTAGTCAAATTTCTTTCTAATCAGATTTATGGTGTTTTTAAAGATGAGAATCGGGACTATGACTCATCTCATGACTATAAGAATTATTATTTCTAATATTGCAATATACACGTAATAATGTCTAAGGAACGATTAATTATCATTTGATAAATAACACAGATAGCATATAGCTACAGCTGCCAATCCGAGCATATATTCAAATACTCGTAATAACATCATGAACGCACGGATACCACCACCGCTTGATATTGAATGTGTAAATAGTTAATAATTATTACTGGTGAAAATGCGCCACTGCAACGTGTAGTGTCATTTAGAAAGTGTCTCATCACAATAATTACCAATTTACATGAATAAATCTGGTGAGAAATTGCTGAATCCTTGAAATTATGACAGAATTTAGAATGGTACATGTGTACTTATTCAGTCTCATTGGAAATGGATTTCTAGCCATGCATTATAATAAACGTTCACAGTATACAATCGAACTTAAATATAAACAAGAAAAATAATCAGTAAATACAAATTCTGAAAATTAGCAAGTCTGCCCACAAGTTTCAAGACTTTTTGCGTATGTAAGTATAAATCTACACCGGTTTTAGAATATTTCACTTTCCTGTTCACAATACATTTCATTAAAAAAATGAACAGATATCACAAATGTTATTATTCATCAGAAACAGAATAAATTCAACCATAAATTGTTTTAGCAAACTATTTCAGGTATAGAAATATGTATATTTTCTATATTCAGCGAATCTATATTTCCTTTTTGTTTTCCTTTTATCCAAAATTTTATTTTTTGTCTAGAAGTAGCAGCTCGCCAGTACGGCTACAGTATAAAACAATTCATATTATGTTGTTCTGTTGGATCATGATTATGGAGAGTTCATTCTCCAATAAAAACTATTATCAACAGACCTGAGACAGGTCACTCAATGATATTAGAAGAAAAATGTTTAATAGATGCAAAAATGCTCAGGACAAAGACAAAATTCATATACAATCATTTAAGATTACTCAAGATTTAAGATGCTAGATTCTTAGAATCTTTGGGACAGCCAATAAGAAGGCCCATCAGAAATTACTCTAGTGGAGCAGAATAGACTCGTGCTAAATGAGACTGTACTCGTGTAGGCACGATTCTTATTATTCAGATTATTAGTTCTAAACGACTCTTGACAGTGTATCACTCGATTTGGATGAACCTAAAATGTTGCACATCTTATCAACCAACTTTCTACAGGTTATTCAAGCCCTACTAAAAAAAAGAACTGTGATCGATAAATGGTTTCCCATTGCCACACCTTATTTCATTCATTCTTTGTTCAACTTTGATGTTCTATTTGTTCAACTCTCTGCAGTCATTCTAGTTATTATTATGCAATATACAATACTTTTAGAAACCGTTTCTTAAATATGACAATTATTTTATCTAGTAAGTTTATAATGCACGTAGTACGAATTATCAGTTTTACAAGTGATCATGGTATTGTTGAACAGCTCAATCATACTCCCTAAGTATCGGAATCATCTAAAAATTGCACTTAGCTACTATAGAAAACACAAAATAATCTAACCACTAGGAAGAATCGATGTAATCTTCACCAATAGATTACTGAATACAAAATACCTGAAACAAATCATTGCAAGAGCACAGTGTTACAAATATTTGTTAACAAATAAAATTGTGTACGTTCTAGAGGAATCTTATTTTTTACGAAAAAATTTCAGAAATCTTTATTGAGAAAATCACATAAAAGTTGGCCAACTATTGGGCATTTAGCTGATTTCATCAGACAAAATTATGTAAATCATGTTTTGCGGCGAGCTCTTACACTAGCTTGCAGTACAACCATGATCGCATAAAGTGCGTAATACTGAGCAATCCTGTAAATTATAAATAATGCTAGTGACCATGTGTTGCAACCGAAATCTCCAGCCTCAGAAAGTAGGTAACGTCCTCCAAAGAAAAATCATCAAAGTGAAAATTGAGAATATGCAGCCAATATTTGAAAATGTCCTACATATCTTTAATTTATGCTACAAATCTTTTTCCATGATTTTAATAGCCAACGTTTCTCATAACCAGGCTACAAGGATAATTTCTTTTTCTTGCTGATGTAGTTCACATGAGTCTGAGACTTGCGCCTAGGTGAATGATAATATAATAATGTTATGAATGGTAGACCTACAGTTTAAGGTGGGTTCCGAGCCATCGTGTAAGTAATAATAAAGCAGATAAGGTAGTGTTAAATTAACAATATCAATTATTTACTTACATCCAAATTGATGAAAAGAGCAAAAGAGGTAGACTCAAGTCACGTTTAGGGGAGAACGTCTTCCTGTCAGTATAAATTCTCGATATTATCCAGTCTTTCTAAGCATTGTCTGGCCATTTGTAATTTTCGATTCGTATAATACAGGCCACCCAGTTTAAGCGCAGAGAATAGTCCAACCTACAACAAACAAAAATTGATAAATTCTATTAGAATAGGTGAGTAAGAAATTTAAACAATAACATTTATTAAACATGAATTCAATTTGATTAATTTCATTGCACTTAGAATCATTACGGGAAATTGAAAATCTAGGTTTTTTAAATCCAGGGGTTACTTAATTGCTACAAACGCAATTTACAATGATGGGTTCCTACAATGATGTGCTAATGATGTGCAAAGCGTGCATCTCAAGGTAAGGCAAGTTTACACTTAGTCATAGACGGCATAATATCTCCAACTCCTTAGTCACTTACTATACAATGTGTGCATGAGTAATGTTTCAACACTGTTTTATGGAGTTTGATTTAACAATCTAGAATGTTTTTTTTTTTTTGTAATCCTACATATTGCATTCATAAAGTCCTTGTCAATGATTTCAACTTGGACTAGGAATAAGATACAATTCGTACATCTACCAAATAGCTCCCAAATAGAGAATGCAAGACGAATTGGCTAATAATAATACTAAATAATTCCATGTAATTTTATACGGGTCAATTAGCTAAAACTGTGTGAACATTAGTTATTGTTTACCACAAAATATAACATTTTTGTTCAATTTTAAAGTAATAATATTTACCGCAAGTGGTTTTGCTGAAGATCTTGAAAATGTTAAATCTCCATCGGTCATTATGGAGTTAGAGATGCTATCCTCAGATTCTTCAGGAGCACTACTAATGAAACTTGTCTTTGGAGACACAAACTGAGGAACAACCGTTACTTGAGAATCTGGAATTACCACCACTTTTTCCGCTTGATTTACTATTAGTATCGGCAACCTGATGGCGGCTGCTTCAGGAGCTTGCGTTGTATTAGTGTTTTCGTTTGCCTGGAAGAATAAAGTAAAACATTTACATTCAATTCAAAACTTTTACAATATTTATTGACTATTGGCAGTAGTTATGCGAAACTAGTGGTATTTAGCTGTCTGAGTGGAATATATGTTTATTGACTATTCATAGATTATTATCATTATTCAACCATAATCACTAGTTAGAGATTTATTAATCAATAATAAATGCATTTTGGCAAATATTTTTTGCAATTACATTTTCCTACACAATAAACATTTGCACATTAGACACTTGGCGAGCTCAATGCAGTACTCTATCGTCACATGACAATAAAATACATGTATTCATGATTTCATTGAGTTTTCCTAGTAAATGATTAATTAATTGTGCTTTATAATTTAACCAAATAACATTCACGACACATTTTTAATGTTGATTTAAAATTCAGCTGTTCATACATTTCAAGTTTTCTATTATTTTGATTTCGTCTCTCAGATCAGTCAGACATGAATTAAATGAGAACATTATTTGATATAAAACCTAATGATGTAAATTAAATACTTCCTTTCTGTTATTTTGGTTAGGTCTGTAAGACATGAATTGAATGAGTAAATTATTTGATTTGGAATGTACTGATATGAATAATATATATATATTTTTTTAAATATTTGTTAAGTTTAGTTGACTGCTTACGATCGGAAATGAAGTTTGAAGACTCTGAGTAGAATTGGAATGAGTACTATTAGGAATTGTATTGTTGTTGATTACTTCGACAGTCTTCTTTTGCTTGTTGAGTACATCCTTGGCTGCTTTATGATCGGCCAACAGTTGATCAAATGACTTGCTTCTACCTTCTATCATTCTTTTCAACAGAGCTGAATGTCGCCTACATGTCAAAGACCGAGTACAGTGTTTCAAATCTTCGGTGAACACTCCACAATGCTTATCCACGTCGAATATTTTCCCCTGAAAATTAAAAACCATGTAATAAGATAAAAACAATTCTTAACAGAATACACAGTAATATATTACGTCAGATAATATTGTTAAATTCAGTTTAAACCCTCATACATGATTTTGGAATATAATTTCTTTTACTAAATACATTGTCGAAAATCATGAGTTTACACGTATTAATCATTTTTCCAGGAGTGAAGTGATATGGCATCTATCTTGAATACTTGATGAAGAATCTAATATCAAAACTGACGCTGTAGTTCAATTTAAATTATGATTTTTACTCACTTATAACGGAGGGATTCATTTCGCTTCTAGGCAAGCTGATGAAGCTTCTCTTTAGTATAGAAATGCATCCCTTCAGTACAAGTGAGTAAAAATCATAATTTAAATTGAAATGCAGTGCCAGTTTTGCTATTATATTGATACATGTTGTCGTAGCCACATTATTTGTAAAAATAAAGTATTGGAATTCAGCAGCATGTACGAAGTTTTTTACAAATTTATCGATTTTGACAGATGCTTATTCGTACTTATTTGAAGATTTTTGAATCAATCAACTTATGACTGATGAGTGCCTGAATAACACTGCTGTTTGATCTTCAATGTTTTCAAGAAAGAAGTTTTTACTTTTACAAAATTTGTACTTTTAAATGTTACTTAACTCTGCTCAACTTCATGCGTTGTTCTATCGTTTGATACTTTCTATCAGTAACTATCTGAACTATCTTATTATCACGTACTAGATGGCTCAGAACCGACATAAAATGTAGGTCCATCATCCATAACATCATTATCATCCACTCATTACCCACACACAAGTCTCAGACTTATGTGGGCATCATCAGCACAAAAAAAACTGCTGTACTATAGAACTTTTGTTTTTCATAAATTTGATTTGGACAATTGCATTAGATAAAAGAAGGCAATACCTTCATCTTGCGCAAATTCTGGCGTGACTTGGACACAGCTGTCTTATCGTTAGGCAGGGGTGCTGGACTGATGAAAGTAGGCGACTTAGGTACTATGACTGGTTCGACAGGGGGCGCAGGAGTAGTGACCACTTCGACCACAGGCACCTGAAATCAATGCAGAACTATTTTCATGCAACACTCCAACTAAATTTGTAACGGTGACCGATAAGTTTGGCCAGCAAAAAATATACTGTTCTCTGCTGTAAAATCACTTCCCGGTGGTTACCTAAAACTGTAGGTCCAACTCATCAATCACCATCATCCAACTCATTACCCACGCACAGGTCTCAGACCTATGTGGGTTTCCGTGTGAAATTCCCCCACTAACATGCTCGTATATACTCGAAACCATCTGATTCATGAAGAAACATGAGAATAAATTTAATACAGGTGAATACTATTTCATAATTATGGAACGAGATACAGGACAATCAACACCAGACATCCATGTGTGAGCGAGGGGTGAAAAGTTCGGTTATACGGACGTACAATTTATTGCCAACGCGCCTGAAAGGACTCACGAATACCACATAAAGAAATCAATTGGAAAGGGAGCAACTGGACATATGTGCATATTTAAACGGAGAATTTATGGCACATTATAAGAGGCAGAGCAGCTGATTGACAATCTTGACATACTAAGTTTTATTCATGAAACTTAAAATCTATACTCAAATCAAATCAATATACCCCTTTCATAGGAGGTCAGAGGATGCTAATAATAATAATTCAAGCCAACTCGAATGGTCACCAAAAGTCATGATGGTAATGAATAATAAAACGAAATTGTCACAACCACATTTATTAAAACTTCGAGAAACTAGTTTCGGTTGTTACACCATTATCAATCTCAATGAAACGGATTAGTACCTAAGAAAATCATGATGGTTATGGAACAATAAAATCATTCAACAATTATGTGTAACACAAATATGTGACACAACAAATAGTGCCAATGTACCAGACAGTTGTACAATTGATACAAGTAGGCATTTGACAAATGATTTCGTACTTTGTTGGACATATCAGAATTGGGAAAAATTAGTAAAAAAGACTGTTCTGTTACAAATGAAAATGTAACAGTGAAGTCTGGAATCAAGAACTTTTTTCGGTAAGGATGCTTGCTAAGTGGAAAGAAAAACATCATAGTGTACAGCGACCAAATCAAACTTGCGCTGTGGAATGTAGGGGGACAGAGTGGAGGATTGAGCGTAGACGGGTTGAATTTTTCCGCTATACTCTCTGATAGCTCCTCTTTGTCACTTCCTGTCACTCCACTCTGCAAGCACATCCTAATACTAGAAAGATACATATAATAACTTTTCTCCTAATGATTTTTGGAGCCTTGATTCCACATAAATTTGAATATTTTGATTCTAAACATGTGAATAACTGGAAATGAGCAATTCTTCGGTTGTAACACTGGTGTAGGTATCGGCATGACATGACTGATTTCGAATTTCCTTTTCAGTACTAATAAATTGTAACATATTTCAAGTTCCAGCTTCTACCGACCTAAAGAAATGAATAATAGTAATTGCATACTAAAGGATCTTCAAGTTTTGTTGAGAAGAAAACGGCAAGTATGACGCGATTTGACTAAGTTCTGGTTCAACAGTTAAACATAATCACTGTTTGAATGCATCTCATGGTGACTTTTTGTTTATTTATTCATTTGTTTTTATGTAGTTATTCATTAGACAATAATTTTCTCCAGGAATGTAATATAAATCATATTTGGCTCTTATAAATTCAAGTGTATTAAAAGTGGAATTAAATGATTTCTCAACTGAGCGGGCCGCTTAGCGCAGTTGGTTGGGGCGTCGCAACTTCAACTTGCTGTCGTTTAAGTGTCGGGTTCGAATCCCGCTCCACCGTCAGGCATTTATGTGCAATCATTCACCTCATTACCCACGCACAAGTCTCGGACTCATGTGGGTATCATCAGCAATAAAAAAAATAGTATGGAAGTTTTTCAATAATTTCAACAATAATTCTACAGAATTATTTTAGAAAGTCCTACCTCCTCTCCATTTTCATCATATGCAGGTGGTGGTAGCGAAACCTGAATGGTGGATGATTTGGCTGCGGCAGTTTTGAGTTGTAACAAAATTGGATGAAGTGTTGGAGGAGGAGGAGGATGAGGTGCAGGAAGAGGTGGAGGAGTTGGAGGATGAACAGGTGGAGCAGGGGAGGGAGGCGGAAGAGGAGGCTTGGAAGCAGGACAAATGATTGCTGCTGGCATCTCCTCGCAAGGTTCAGTAACTGTCGCTGCAGACACATGTGTGCTAGTTACAGAATCTCCATTTACCACAGCTTTTGTTGTAGTACTATCTGCTTCAGCCAAGAGCACAGAATTCGTTGTGCTATCTGCCTCTGCTAGTATAACTGGGTATGGTTTCTTCGATTTGGCATTCTTTAGTATTGGCTTCATGACTTTCACCTTCGTCTTCTTCTTGGCAACAGGCTGGACAGTGGGCTGAATGACAGGGAACCTGGCATCGATAACATTTAGACCTGAATGCCGTAATTCTGCAAAAAAATTCAATCAATTTTATTTATTGATACAGTCATAAAAGGAATCATACAGGCTTGCGACCAAAAATTAAGAAGAAATCATCTTATGGCACTCAGAAAAGGAAACTACATTTTCTTAATGTAATAATTATTATTAACTTCAAAAAGTAGAGAAGAAAACAAGTATGTTTACAAAAAACGCCAAATTATGGGGAGTTCAGTATATTATTTATAATTGCACTACCAAAACACTTATTTTTCTTTTAAATTGCCTCCATTTAAATACATTTTATGTATAGACACACTTATTTTTACATAATAAAAATATAATGTCTTCAATGTAGGTAGGATTTGAATATTATTTGGTATTCATACTGCAAAGAATGAATAGTTAAAAAATAACTCGATATTTTGATGAATTCATGTAAGCAGAAGAAGAACTGTAAGGCCCAATATTATAAAGTTAAACTAATTTTGTATTAATTGTAATATAAAACTCTAATCACTGTGGAAAAATAGGCATACACACACTGCAAACTTGAATTCATTGAAGTTGAAATTTCAGAAAAGAAAGCACCGATAAATTCGACTTGCTAGAAAACCCAATTAAGATGATACGGTTAATTCTACTTGTTTTGCCAGAAGGATGTTTGTAGATGTGCAATGTATAACATGGAAATTTTTCCAAGAATCCAATGACATTTCCAATAATTGGAGTGAGCACGTAGAATATAAAAATGTCAATTAATGTTCACTGTTCAAAATTCACTTCACTTCAGTAGGGAGAACATATCCAATATCTTGAATAATTAACAAAATGAGAATATATTAATGGAATTTCAAATAATATGTGAAATACAAACCCATATGATTCTTCAGTCCTTGCATGTTGATCACAGCCGAACATTGTTTGCATACAACAAGTGTGAAAGACTTTCTGGGGAAACAGAGACCGAACAATCCCATATCTGAAAAAAATGCAAATAATAATAAACACAAACAATTTTGTCACAGCAGTTTTTTCAAAGCTTCAGACTACTAAAGACTAGTGATTAGTTCGTGAGCTGCAGTAAAAGCTATTGTTGAATAAGAGGCTGTTTCTTGAAACAGATTGGGTACTGTCTGCATAATTGTTATGCAATACTGTGAACTGTCAAATACAGACTGACTAATGGAAAGTACACAAGTTCAAAACCTGTTCGTGGCTCAAACACGGTAGATTCTGTAATACTCTAAAGAGTAATAGATCATTCAATAATAACAATTCCTAGGTTGGCTAGACTAGATGCGGCATTATCAGAAAAAAATATACTACAATAATAAATTCGGTATCATAGTTATGGTCCAAACCCATTTCATTACACTTCAAAAGTGAATACAGTATCAATACATAAATAAATTTGTAACAAATCGAGGGACCTTGCTGGCTCAGGTTGCACCAGAATGAGTTCAGTGCATCTGAAGTGACTTGACTGATTTTAGGCAGCCGGGACCAACAGGTTTAAGTGACCTCCGAAACACAGGAGTGGCCTCGAAGAAATTCTTTCGGTCAGACCGGGGAAACAGCTAGAGACCTTTGAATTAGCAAACCCACTCAGCTACAGCCACTATTTGATTGATGATTCATCGTGATCATCAATTTTAGATGACTCATAGCTATCAAAAGTCATTACCTAATTTTGATATTCATAATTATCATAAGTGATTACAGTAGCAATTATTGATGATTAATCGAGTAGTACCTTTCTGATGATAGAATCAACAAGAGAATGTTAGTAACAGAACACTCCTTTATTTTTAATTCGTCAAACTTACTATACTTTGAAATATATTTTTTTGCAGTATTCTAGTCGGAATGAAGAGTTGGCTATAGTTGGGAAAATTGAAATATTCTTTCAGAAGTGATTTGGTACTAGTTCATAGACATGTGATGAAATTGCATAAAAATATTATTCAAGAGAGAAGACTAACCTGACTTTGATAATCGCATCACAGAGCTTTGTTTTGAACTCTCTTTCAACGCTAAATCTTCTTCTGTCACTGTAAATAGATAAGTAACACTTGAGTCGCTATACAAATAAAATTAATGAATAACTTACTTCTAGATAAAAATAATACATTCCACACAAAAATAAGCCTGCGATATTTAATGAGTGCATCGTGAATGTATGTTATAATAAGTTTATAATAATAAAAACTAATTAGGTTTAGTGATAGCTGATAAAAAGTAGCCCGTCCAAGCAGGGAAGATTATTGTGACAAAGCGAACTCGTAGAGGCAAGCTATATATTTTTAGTCTAGCGAGAGCCTAGATTTCTCAATGACAGCGCTCTATAGCGAGAGCCTAGATTTCTCAATGACAGCGCTCTAGCGAGAGCCTAGATTTCTCAATGACAGCGCTCTATAGCGAGAGCCTAGATTTCTCAATGACAGCGCTCTATAGCGAGAGCCTAGATTTCTCAATGACAGCGCTCTATCACAATAAGTGGAGGGCCAAAAAAGTGGCATTCATTCATTTCAATGTGACAGGTTTTACTGTATTTTCATTGATAAAAACTAGTCTAGTAGTAGAGATGGGGCCGGGTAAATACCCAGTGGGTAGGTATTTATAATTTTTATCGAATTTAGAGAAGATTGAGTTGTCTTTTTGCAATTACTAGCATTTTACTTCTGAGCATGATCGACATAAATACCCAGGTCCTGGGTATTTATGATTTTCTTCGTTTTTTGTGAGGATTTTATTGAAAATGACAAAAATAGTTTATAAAGTGATAATTATTTTTTAAAGAGAGGAAAATTTGATCTAGTATGTGTTAAATAACCCAAGGAAATAATAAAAACTCAGTATGTAGGATGGTAAGATACAATAATAATAT
The DNA here is from genome assembly GCA_948455865.1 of Conomelus anceps. Lineage (NCBI taxonomy): Eukaryota > Metazoa > Arthropoda > Insecta > Hemiptera > Delphacidae > Conomelus > Conomelus anceps. The sequence continues at coordinate 54,313,844 of OX418222.1, read as the reverse complement.
TATTTTAAAAGGATTTTTGTTCAAGATCTTTTGAACTAAAATTAAACATACTTTTATGAACTCTATGACACAAAGCTTTAAAATTAAAATTAGACCAAGACAGAAGAAATTTTTCAAAATAGGTTTATCCAGATAGAGTTAAGAGGCAACACTGAATAACTGCATATTTAACTACATTGAAAGTTTTATTACTTTTAATATTATCCCTACATGTCTGTTAAGCCATGTTATAGACTATCCCAATATATCATACCTTCGGGACTCAGCCGACCAGTTTTTTCTGTCCAAGCTGACCATGGCTGTCCCTGAAATAGAGGCTTCATGACTTTCACCTTCGACTTCTTCTTGGCAACAGGCTGGGCAGTGGGCTGAATGACACGGAACCTGGCATCGGTAACACTTGTACCCGAATGCCGTAATTCTGCAAAAAAAAATTATGAGGCACTCTTTTTGTAAATTATAAATATCATGCCAGTTATACATTTGGGAGCTGAATGTTATTTAGTGCGGTAAAGAAAAGAATGAAAGAATATAATGGATATCCTGAAGAATTTAAGTAAATATAAGGTGAATATTGCTATTTAAGTTGTTTCGTCTGGCTGATATTTGTAGATGTACCATGTACAAGATATAACTTTTCATAGAATTCAATGACGTTTCCAAAAATGTGAGCATGTAGAATCTATCTTTGAAGTTGAAATATATTAACTGAAATTTCAAATATTGAGTGAAATACACACCCATATGATTCTTCAGTCCTTGCATGTTGATCACAGCTGAACATTGTTTGCAAACAACAAGAGTGAACGACTTTCTGGGGTAACAGAGACCGAACAATCCCATATCTGGAAAATAATAAAAACCAATTAGCTTGTCACAGCAGTTTTTTCAGTTTCAGAAATTCTACAGACTATTCAGATATTAATAATTAGAAATATCGTATACAGTATTGTTCAACAGAGTAAAGACAACCATATTGATGAGAACCTTTTTCTTACAAAAATCCACAAAAAAATGTTGGAACAAGATGAATGCAACGCACACATGAAAACAATTTTTTCTTGCTGTAATAATCAAAAGTGATTACAGTATTAATTTGTGATGATTCGTAATATCAATTAGAGTACCGTAGGCTATCAGTTTTACACGATTCATAGCTACCGAAAGTGATTGCAGTAGCAATGATTCATTGACATTCAGTAGCAATGATTCATTGAGCATTATATTTCCGGCGATAAAATTATCACGGGCACTATGCTATTACGGCTAGTCTAGTATATTTTATTCGGTAATAATTACTTTGTAATACTTTTTCAAAGTATTCCAGTTGGAATGAAGTATTTTCTATAGTTTGAATAATGCCAATGATCTTTTTATCAAAGTATGGCACAGATGTTATTTCATTGGCATGTGATGAAATTTGATTTCAAATTCAAGTACATTTATTCCACATTCAAGTCTATTTATTCCGCAAGATCAATAAAATATATATTAACAAATTAAATTTTATTCTTATACAAATAACAATTTATAATTACAATGATTGAGATATTATTCAAGAGAGAAGACTAACCTGACTTTGATAAGCGCATCACAGAGCTTTGTTTTGAACTCTCTTTCAACGCTAAATCTTCTTCTGTCACTGTAAATAGATAAGTAACACTTGAATCGCTATAAAAACGCTATAATAAAATCTATAAAAACAGAAAGAATAAATTTAAAAAGGAGGAATGAAGAAATACGTATTGAATCTTAGCTATTACTCAGAGGAGTACAATGAAAGCAGCAATGACTCTTAATTTCGAGGGTAACTGTGTTTTTATTACATTTTTAAACTATAAATGCATGTTTAGTTACGACCAGTAGCGGATCTAGGGCGGTGGCACGTACGCACTCTGTATGTATCCTCATATAGAGGATGCAGGATGAAGCGGGTCTGCGGGGGCAGGAGGACACGTGTCTCCAACACAAAAACAGTATACACTTGATATAATACACCATTATTAATACACTAGATAGTAATAGTAATAAGAAAACAATAGACATAATCAGTAGTGTCTGGGGGGGGGGGGGGTCACAGGGGCACGTGAAAATATTGCAATAAATTATTCTAGTGAAACTTTGACATGAACTAGAAGTTGATACTTTAGATGTAAATTTGTGGAGAAATGAGCAACAATAGCCTGTTGTATCTTTGCATTGATAGTGTATTATTCATACATATAAATAGTTCTTGGATTTCTTGTACCATGACGATCTGCGTTAATATTGACTTTTATTGTAAATTTAAAGAGCACAGAGGCACGTACCCTCCACTAGTGGAAACTGAACTAGCGGTGGGACACAGGGACACGTGTCCTACCCCTCCAAAACAATGACGAATACGTTCCTATCATATAGGAACAGTTCCAACATATTTTACAAAAGTACCGTAGGTAATTCATATAGTCTAATAATTCGGTAAATGAAAATTCAAGTAAATGGGTTTAATATTCTGCCAATATTAAAATTAATTCGTTCATATTGTATTGAAGCCCACACCACTAGCCATTTTAATAAATAAATCTATTAAATATAGATTTCGATTTCGACAAAATTGATTAAATTTAGAAGAAAAACTAGGATACAAAATAAACTAATATAATTTGGAAAAGGCATTTTTATGTAGGCCTATTACACTCAAATACTTGAAACATGCTATAATGTTTCAACAATATTTTATAATTTTCAAAGCCAAACTCAGTGCTAAAAAAAGGTATGAAAAACAACAATTCAGTGTCGAAATTCCCTGGGGGAGAGCCCCGCACCCTACATTTGATTGTGTAGGGGGGGGGATTATTCCATGTTAAAACCCCAAACATTTCATGTAGAAATTCTTATGGTGGCAGCGGTGGTGTTTAGTGGAGCAGCAGACGTGCCACTGTTGCCCACCGTCAACTAACGCGCGTTAGTGGAGCAGCTGTAGCACCACAAAAAGTGGCACGTGTGAACAAGGCCAAAGGCTATTATTTTCTGGCCGTCATGACTCAGTTGGATCCACCATCGACCACCTCATTAATGAGTCACTACTGACGAGTCATTAAGAGATGTGGTGTATGTTATACTTACTGCCGTCAATTAACACAAACAAAAAATAATTCATATATATCCTATAATCAGCTTAGGATGACTGTAAATTCCATGCAAAGTTGAGTAAAATACCTGCAAATCCAAACATAAACATAACCAAATCAAGTTATATTAATTTTCTTTATAAAAGACCGTTTTGGATTCAAATGTATCTCTCTCTTCTTTCTGAATATTTGAGTTTCTCTTTAAAAACTCAAGCAAATGATGGAGAAAAGTAGAAAAGACTAACCTTAACTTGAGTAACCGACCACTCAATACAGCCTCCTTTGACGATGACAAGGATCTCAAAATAGTATAACCATTAATTATGTGATATTATTTATCTAAAAAGATTAGAAAATGTTCTGGACATACCTTCGGGACTCAGCCGACCAGTTTTTTCTGTCCAAGCTGACCATGGCTGTCCCTGAAATTGTGTAGGGCTTATACATCTTGTCTCCATTTCCATCTTCGCAGATAAAGCAAAGCAAAAAACTTTCAACAGTGATAATCAACACTTTCAATCTGAAGCTGAAAGAATCATGACTGTAAGTTGAATAAACCATACCATGGAATTCTATAACTGAACACCCGATTGAAATGTCTTTACAGATGTGGAAATATTAAGTATATAATCCATAGGACTTATGAATCTGTAGGAGAAATATTCCGAAATCTTGAATCCTACGTGCATCATCATAAGCTATTTTCCTTTAAATGTTGTTGAATATAAATGATATATCATTATAAAAAGCATAGAATCCGCAAACAAATCATAGACTAAAATTTATCAAATATAATCAATCAGATGTGATAACTCTGTGTCTATATAACTGTATTTCTATCTATATGTATGTATAAGTAAAAATATATGTCTGTGTACGCTGTATTTTGATACGAGATACCAGACCAAGACCCATGAAGACAGTTCAGAGTGTTCAGACTTCAGAGGACTGGGTAGTCGGTACTCCCTACACCCGACCCGGTGATAACTGAAGACTATAGTAGTATAGACTGCCTACGATGTGATATCAGACGGAGACGCACGACTGAACATTGTGTATAATAAATTATAGAAATGATAAAATCAGACTGATCAAGATAATTTTATTATGCTTCAAAAAAGTGAAATTACATATAAAATTGTCAGATAATCAATTTATGCTCTATAAAAAAAACTATACGATTCAACGGGAGAGCGCCAGAGTTGGTCGACGACAAGCTAGAACGACTATAAGACCGCATCTGACGCTGCACACACCCGACAGAGTGAGTCTTACTTGATTCTTGAAATCATATTTGTCAATATATTAGTCTACTCAGGAATGCGTTCCACTCTGTCGTTTGGTGAAGAAATAGAAATCGAACAACTCTGTCGCTGCGCGCACCCGACAGAGAGGGTTTACCCAGGAATTTGGTCCACTCTGTCGTGAGAAGAATTTAGAATCAACCCACTTTGTCGCTGCACGCACCCGACAGAGTGGGTCTACCATTGATATATACTACTAGATGTGTAACTCTAAAGCGGGTTACACACATATGCATCTCGCACAGTGCATTTTTCTTGCTACTATAGCATGCAGCTTGAAGACCAACCTGTGTTAATTACGTGGAGCTTACACACTTATGCGACTGGCATGGTGCTATTGGCATCATGCATCTCACATGCAGCGCCACTAGGAACCGATCGATCGGTCTTTTGGCGTGGCATGCAGCGTGCATCTCGAGTTGGGACACATTTCCAAGTCACATGACCATACGACGTCTCCTTCTAATGGCGGTAAGTAACAACAGCATTTCATCATCCGATGCCGACGATGACATTTTCCAATGAACTGAACGCCAAGAAGTACCCACCTCTCTCATCTTGCTACTAGCACGTACCATGACCATGCGGCCTGCATGCATCTCGCATCAAAAATGCTAGTCGCACCGTGCGAGATGCATATGTGTGTAACCCGCCTAACATTCAAGGCTATGGCATAGGGAAGCCACTTTTTCTGGCGGGAAAAGGCCAAAATGGGCAAAAGTTCAAATTTAACACAGGCTCTTATGGGAAAAAGTAAATTTTCATTTAGAAATTTCTTGCAACTCCATCGATGGATTTCAATAATTCTTTTTTTAAAAAATAGCTCACGATTTTGTCTTACATATAGTGGTAATCATTTGACATTCCAGATTGTTTCTGAGTCAAGCCAACTTCAAACTCAGAGCAGTGCATAAGCAGAATCATAAGTATGTGATTGCAGATTGCATAATACAGTAATTCTTTTCTCAGCTTATTCCTATAAAATATGTACTTCGATGCACTGAATCTGAATCTGAACTCTGGCACCTTGAAAAACTCTCGCTTCACGAGATATTTTCAAGATGGCGGCCAAAATTTCATAAGCTAATTTTCTCAATCTCTGATTTTGTTAAAAATCTAGAGCTATATTATTTGTGGTCTGTGATTCCCTGATTTCGAATATATGATTTTTATTCTGAGAAAATTTGGGATTATGAGATATTTTCAATAAAGCGAACATCAAAGTTCAGCTTTTTTACATTCTGAATAAAATAACAATAATAGGCTATCTTGTGGAGCAGACATACTGAATTAGTTTATTAAAACATCATATACTTGATTCAGCAGTAGGCCTCCAGTCACATCTAAGGTAGCATTATAACAATGCAAAATTGCCATCACACGAATATGTAAATGTTAAACTTTTTAGTGAAGATTTAAAAAAATATTATTATCGTTTAAATATCAAGTGAAAAAGTAATATTATGGAACTGAAACACCAAAGGAAATATATGTACTGTATGAATAAAATATATTATATTTTCAGATACCATATGCTTCAAAATACATTAGGCTCCTATACACATTGATATTGAAAAGCCCAAGAATGCTCACCAATGCCTTTGCAGTTCAAGCAAAATCGCTTGATTAAAAGAGTTATTTAATAATATTACTGTATGATATATCACGAGTACAGTAATTAATGCTTATAAGAACAAGATTGAAGTGGTGACCATGGTGGTACATTATTTTTAATTAAAAAATAAAATAAGTGAGGAAGCAGAAAGCAATCTTGTAAAGCTATGCTTGCACATAGACAATAAAAGATAAAATTAATTGTTTGAAAAGAAATATTTCCACCAGACTTATACTGATTGGTACATCCATAATCACTGCATGATACAAGCATGTTAAAAAATCATTTCACATCACAAAACAAGTCATTTTAGCACTGACAAATACGGGTTTTTTCCATTGCCGCTATACAAATTTTCCCGATGTTGCCCGATTTAGAAGCGGGCGACACTAGCGCTGCGGCTTCACAGCGGATCCCGGAGTTACGCATCTAGTAATATATATCATATAGAGATGTGACCAGATTGAGCGAGTCGTTCAAAGTAACTGACTCTTTAAAATGAACTACGAACTAGTAGCTCAAATTCAGAAAGTAGGTAGTTAATTTTTGAACTGCGTTTGTGTTTTACAGAATACAGTCAACACACCATCTAGTGAGAGCTCCTTGAATTAGCAGAGCAGTGCAGCGGCCTGCTATAGGCACAGCTAGACAAGAGCACCCACCTCCCCACTCAACGAGCATTTTGAACTGTGAAGTGAACTATATAACTACAACAACAGCTTGCTCACTTTCTCACCTCTCTCAGATCCACGAGCTTTTTGATATGTGAGCTGAACGAACTGCAACTAAAGCTGGCTGAGAAAGCTCATTGGCTCTGTGCTCTGGAATATTAAACTGATGACTCAGATTCGGAGAATTATTCATATTGAGGCGCCAGACATACAAGGCTGTTTATTGTTGTGTGTGTGTGTGTGTATGAGTGCTCAGTCAGCGTGATCGCTGAACAAGCAATGGTAGTGGATGAGCACGAGCATTGCTGATGACTCATTTTTGAACTAGTTCGAATGAATGACTCACTTATAAGAGTGAGGGCGATTAAACGACTCATTGAAAAGAGTCATTATTGCCAAGCCTATATATCAATGGGGTCTACTCATGAATGTGGTCCACTCTACAGTGACTGTAGTCCACTCCTTTCGCTGGCCCACTCTGTCGTGAGGGGAAGAAATTAGAATTGACCCACTTTGTCGCTGCACGCACCCGACAGAACGAGCCTACTTAGGAATGAGGTAATATATCGATTCTCTTCTATCGATCCATTGTAACTAATCGATATGGTATATACTTCGGCGAGCCAGAAGATTGGTTGCATAACCTGGCTTTGCCTCGAAATTTGAATCGTAGGCTATTGTTCATGGTGATAAAAAGGTGTTTCTTTTATACAACTTCTTTGTGGATGTTGTAACTCTCATAAGTTGAAATTCTTCGTGAATTTCCACATGTTAGTTTGTTTGTTCTAGTTTTTACCTTCTTAGTGTCATTCATAAATGATTTTTATTGCAGTGTTATTCCTAATATTATGTTATATCTACATTTTATTATAATTTGATAACAGTTGAAAATAATTTAAATAATTTTGCTCAAAATAATAATAATAATCATAATTATAATACTAGAACGAGCTCTGATCTTACTCCTTATAAAAGGATTGTCATAAAAGCCATCTATACCATGTGTAATACCATATTTAATAAACTTTCTCTTGAAATAAGAATGTTACCAGAAAAAAGCTTCTTCTTGAAATAAGGATGTTGCCAGAAAAAAGCTTTGAATCAGTAATTAACAAAATGGTTAAGAAAAAAGCCATTTGATAGTATAGAATATATTAAATTGAAGTCCATTAAAACAAATCTTCACAAACTAACACCTCTGCTGAACTACTGAAATGTATAAGCTAATTATTGATAACTGAGATCAGTGATCAGTCAATACTCTTTGTGACAAATAATATTTGGGTACCAGTACATTAAATAGCTACATTCAATTTGCTGTTACAAGGTGTAGTCTACTTTATGCAGTTACAAAGAATAGGATGAATATGGTAATCTCTTGAAAAATTCAAAATATCATACTTCCAAATTGACAATTTCACGAAACATTCATGAATAGTATTCAAGAACCATAACAACAATAAAAATATATTTAGTTGAAGCGTTTTATAGTGTACAAGAGTTCCTTTCACATCAAAATTGAGCCTCACCACAACTAATTGATACAGTAATTCATGGTAACTATTGTAGAAGATTGTATAATTGTTGGTAGGACTTGTCTTGTACACCTCAATAAAGGCTCAAACTTACTCACAGAGTTGCCAATCTCATAATCAAGTTTTTGATGTTGTTGAGGTCGATTTACTGAAGTTGAACTGTCGATATTTTGTATGTATCGATATTGCGAACCCTGTAGGTCCACTCTGTCGCGAGGCGAAGTAATAAGAATTAACCAAGTCTGTCGCTGCACGCACCCGACAGACTGGGACTACTCAGGAATGTGGTCAACATTGTCGCAGGCCCACTCTGTCGGGAGGTGAAGAAATAAGAATAGACCCAGTCTATCGCTGCATGCACCCGTCAGACTGGGACTACTCAGGAATGTCGTCCCCTTTGTCACAGGCCCACTGTGTCTGGTGGTGTAGAAATGAGAACAAACCCCGTCTGTCGCTGCTTGCACCCGACAACTGGGCCTACTCAGGAATGTGGACCACTCTGTCGTCAGCGTAAGATAGAAATCGACCGCCTCTGTCGTCGACCACTTTTGCCATCATCCCGATTCAACAACCGGAATCTAGATATGTCATTTTTGCTGTAAATTAAATAAAATATGGCATTGTTAAACACAGTTGATTAGCTCCAATACAAATATTGAACAACCATGAAAAACCCCAATTAAACTCGGTTTCTTGAACGTTTATTATTATACCCAGCAAACTTTATAGTTCATTATCATCATGCACCCATTAAATTAATATAATAATGAATTATAAATTTAATTGGTCAATGATGGACGTTCCAGAAACCTTTTCTGATTATTTAGAGTATTACAGTTAATGCAAAATAATTACTACAAATCAATTTAAAAATTCGGGTTTTTTAAAATAGCATATATATACACATATATATGGTTGCATGATGACTGCTGATATAACTTAATCACAAGTCTTCTTTTATACATTTTTCAATTTTTACCCACTATGTACACAATAATATTCTAGTCGAATGCTCAATGTTTTACTTTATGTTCATTATTCCTCTTATTTATTATTATTAATAATAATTTATTTGCCAAAACAACTACAAAATAATTTTTCATACTCAACACTTGCAATCAACAAAAGTAACAATCCAAAACAAATAAAAAATTGTAAGCTACAGAGGATTTTCTAAAATCCGTATGTAGGAGATACAAAACAATCAAATTATATTAACATGAGTCTCTCCTGATTAGGTGTAGCAATAGATAAAAAGATAGAAAAGATTTTAAAACAAGTAAAAGAATAACAATTAAAACACTAATAATATCTTAAAATAATATTGATTGTGTTCTCATTCCTAATAAAATGACTTTCTATTCAATTCCTCAGAAAAACAAAGTTAACTGTTCTATTTATTTACAAAATTTCAACTAAAAAATCCAAATTTTAGGCTATGTACAAGTTCAACAAGAAATTTCAGGTTGAAGTACAGTTACTGCACGATTCTTTCCAAAACAAGGATATTGAGATAATAAATTTTCATTTTAAAAACGAAGCACTAAAACAGTATAATAGACCGAAGAAAGTGGATATAAATTCCTGGATTTCTTGTTCCATAATAACAATCTGCGTGGTTAATATTAACTTTTTATTTTATTTTACTTGTAAATTCAACGACTTGCAGTCAATTTTAATTGAGAATAAATAATACTTTCACTCAACGTTTCCAGTCATAGAGACACATCTTTAAGATTATAAAATCATCACGCTTGATCGATGATCAAGGAGGACGCCTCTGAAAACGGAACTCAAAGATTCGAAAGTGCTCGGCCTACAGAGTAAGTAAATTTTATTTATTCTTAATGAATATTTGACTGCAAGTCGTTGAATTCACATAAAAAGTTAATATTAACAACGCAGTTCGTCATGGAACAAGAAATCCAGGAATCATCACGCTTTTATCGTTTTCGAGTCAAGATGACTAGAAAACGTTTGGCCAAGAGTGAGTGAAAGTATTATTTATTCTCAATTAAAATTCACTGCAAAAGTCATTGAATTTACAATAAAAAGTTAATAATGTTGAGTTTTGTTTGAGATTATAGAGACGAAAATATAGAAGTCAAATCATTTCAATAACATGTTATTGAGTTACAGTATTTTTAGTTATTATGAGTATTATTATACATTAACAAATAATGAATTACCTCACATTGGAATAAGTTTATAATAATGAGAAAAATGGTAAAGCTTTCTCAGTCTGAAGAATTCAAAGCGGTGAAAATAAAAGATCTGCCAATCGATGTCAGGAAGACGAGGAAAGGCCTATTTCTATCTTGTTCTTCTTGAAAACAAGTTATTATATATGATAAAGATCAGATAAAATTACTTTATTTACATCAATTTACAAAATTCCATTGTGAATGATTAAAAAGCATACTATTAACAACGCAATAGATTGTATATGAGAAAAAGCGTGGATATTAACAATGAGATTTTATGTGAAGAATTTCCGTAAATATCGAGGTCTCAGGAAGGAAGTACGAAATCGAATTAGAAAAGAAGTTAAGGACTATGAGGAGAATATAATTAGCACAATAATGAACTCTACAGAGTCAAAAAAAGCGTTCAAAAACAGCTTATAAGTAACATGAAGAAGAAATGGATTCCAAGACTAGAAACAGAAAATAATAGAGCAGGACAATTCAGATTCAGATAGCTTTATTCGAGTAAAAGTACAATTCATTTGACTTCTGACTATTACCTTACAAAATGAATGACATCACCTAAATTCATGGAAGGTGAATAAAAAATAGATACAAGACGATACATTACTATTACACTGTTTTGTGAGTTAGATTACTAACATTAATAAAAATATTTGCATAATAAATGAACTTTAATATCAAGGTGATGCATTTACACAAAAGGGCGGAGTTAGGGCAAAATAGCCCTATCTTACACTCAACCTACCAGTGAACTCTACTATAATTAGTTTATATAGAATATAAGAATACATTTTAGCATGATATTTCACAGAATACAATGAAAGTGAATGAGTTAATAGTTAAAGTTGATTATTAAACTTGATACGATTCAGAGAAAAAACTAAGTAATTGGTCAAAGAATAGAGAAGAAAAATTAAATTCAACACTAAAACTAAACAATCAACTGAAACAAGAATAATTAAAAAGTAATAGTTTATAGATTTAACTAAAGCTTATTTACAAGCAATTATAACTTGATTAAGAATTAGAATTAGACAGAATTATGGGTGTACTGATTTAACTAAAGGAATTATAACTATAATTCTGTTGAGGGAAAAAATAATTGTGCTTGTAAAAATAAAATAATATACATTTAAAAATAAAATAATAAAACGCTAGGTTTATAGCGTAACACTAAGGAACATTGATCATGGAATCGCTCAAGGGCTAGGAAGATGCAGTCATTCTCTCCATAAGATGTCTCTTCAATGATGATGTAAAGCCCACACTCGGCTCTCCTAATTGAAATAGGTAGCTTATTCCATTCACGACATGCACTGCTGACAACAAAGGATGTATTGTAGATGGTTGTCTGGTGCATTGGAATCCTCAGGGTGTCATCACTCTTTCTAGTGCATGAGACGACAGTAGTACTTCTACCTTGAGACACAAACTTGAAATCGTTCTTGATATATTTCGGAGAGCCATTTTTGAGAATATTTTTGTCAAGCTTCATTATTCTGAAATGTCTTTGTTCAGGTAGTTTTAGTGTATTACTTTTCATATGAGATGGTGTTATATGCTGATGACGTTGTAGGGAATAGACAAAACGTAAGCAATAATTCTGACTATGCTGCAATCTGTCATTCAAAGTCACAGTCATATCATTGATGACTGAATTGCAGTACAAAAAGTATGGAAATATCAGGGTTTTAACTAGCAACAACCGGATATTTTGCGGAAGGATATCTTGACTTTTCTTTAAAAAATGCATAGCAGAAAATACTATTACATGTACTAACAACTTGGTCTATCCAGTCAAGAGAAGTATTCATGATAATGCCTAAGTTTTTAACTGACTTGCAATATGGTATTCTAATTCCATCAACACCCACACAGCACAAAATATCCTCAGGATATCCTGACCAGTTCCCATATGTCCCATAAAGATCCCAGGATATTGGAATGTCACTGGGATCTCTGAAGGATATTACATATGGGATATCACATACTGGGATAGTATAACCCAGGGAGATCCCAGGATATCACATACTGGGATGATAAATCCTGGGGATATCCCAGAATATCACATGCTGGGATGATATATCCCAGGGAGATCCCAGGATTTTATATAATGGGATGATATATCCCAGGTTACAGGGCAGAACTGCAACAGTGAAAGAGAAAGCGAGCAGAAACAACAGCGAAGACAAAAGTATAGTGAGAGAGCTCACTGGCACGAGTGGGGAGGGAAAATGAGTGACAAGGTGAGAGATGTTAGAATTTTAAATGAAAAGGAATGAGAAGAAAATGAACTGCAATATATACTCATATATGTACTATGTACATATATGTACTCATGTACTATATTATATTCATGATTAGTGTGCTAACATAATATGTTAATATAGGAATGGTTTGTAAGCTCTGAGGAGGATCAGTCAGTACTACAGTATAATGGAGCAGATTGGCATTACTATGACTTGTCTTCTCTGACTTGTCTTATACTCCTTAACTGGAGTCTCCAAGACGTAATCTACAAAAAAAAAAAAAAAAAAAAAAAAACTGAAATGATAAACTGAGGTAGCACACTATCTTGTTCTGTGTGGAGAATAGTAACATAGAAAATATTATGAATGCAGGATACTGGATCGACGATGTAGTCTGGCCCTTAGAAATATTATGCCGTAGAAAATAAGAATACGAGAGGGCAGGAAAGAAAGGTAGCGGAGAGTGAATGGAGAGAATGAAGCTATAGAAGGAGGTAGGACCGATGCGAGAGACATAGATTGGGAGGGAAAAGAGCATGATTGATTGGATTCGTGGCGAAAAGAGAAGCTTGGGTGAGAAAGACAGAGTTAATGAGGAGTGAAAAAGATTAGGGTCGAGGAGGAAAGAGAAAGTTTAGTCAAGGTCTATTGAGATAGGTTGAGTGATGCAGTGTGAGGGGGGACGATAACAAACTGTCCCACCGACAAACCCGTCCATTTCAATTTGCACACTGCCTACAAAGTGTCCCAACGACCAACACTCCCACCGACAAGCTGGTCCACATTCCATCTGAGTGGCACTGTTTGACGCTGCATGCAAACGACAAACTGGTCCTGATGAGTTTTAGTCAACGAACGACAAACTGTCCCACTGACATGCTGGTCCACATTCCATCTGAGTGGTTCAGTTTGACGCTGTATGCAAACGACAAACTGGTCCAAATGAGTTTTGGTCAAGGAACGACAACCTGTCCCAACGACAAACTTGTACACATTCCAGAGTGGTACAGGTTGACGCTGCGCGTAGACGACAAACTTGATCATCGATATCCTAAATATCGATTGTTGAAAGTTGCCTTCAATACATCGATATTTTGACACAAGTCGTCATTTTCAAGCAAGGTTCAAACCATATTATTTTTGCCTTGACCAAAAAGATTACGAAAAAACTACACTTTCAGACCCGTTTGTGCATCATCTATTGTTAGATCATTATAAGAAAGAGACATACAATATACAGACAGGTTGTCAAGGGTCTTATCGTGGACAGTTAAAGAATGTTGTCCCTGAATGATTTATCTAAGTCGTCATATATTTTGCTTTATTTTCATAGCATATTTCCATAGTTGAGTATATGGCATTGTACTCCATGGTAATAGTAACCTTTTAGCCCACTCCAATTTGATATAACATACCTATGTTGCATGTCTTATTTGTGTTACATTTTTATGTAAATTGCTATTAGTGTAGAATATAAATAATTATGTTTATGTGATGCATTATTTGTTATCTTATATACTATATATTTTATCTTTTTATGAGATTTTTCAATATTAATTACATTAGTTTAGTGTATGCCATGTAATGCGATTAAAAAACATTATTCATATCCATGGGCTTTTCCAATAATAGCATATCCGTCAGCTATTATTTATAAGGAGGGGACAGACATAATATGCCAGGGGTGCTAGGGTATCCAGGAATTTTTCAAAAGGATTTTTCAATTAGAGCAGTTACTAGGCTCGAGGTGCACGGACGATGCAGTCATTTATTTATTTATTTAAAAAACAAAGTGACAAATTTACAACGAATGTGTAGGCGCAACAGAATCAAATCCAAAACTGTGCTCCCTTCAAAAATTTTGAATGATATGTTACATTGTTCAAAACATTATTGACGTTAACACAGACATCTAAATATTTAGATTTGCTAAAAACATTCACTCGAAAAATAACAAAATGATTCTTTTTCACTTAAACACTATTAATTTAAAAGTTCACTTGAAACGAAACACTAACAACAGTTAAAAGTACAAATTTTTTATAAAAAATTTTGAGTCTAATAATAGTATCTTGTTGCTATGAACACAGATTAAGAAGTCTAACTATGATAATCTGCGTTAACAACGTTTTCGATTCTGCATGACAATGTATTTTACGTTATTAACTTTTCATGTGAAATTTAACGACTTGCAGTCAAATATTTGATCTGCAAGTCGTTAAATTTCACATGAAAAATTAATATTAACAACGCAGTTCGTCATGGAACAAGAAATCCAGGTATTTTATGTATTCCTAACAAGACGCTATTATTATTTTTAAATTTATTTAAATATAAAGTTTTATGAATTTATAAATAAAAATTTATACATTTTTATCAAAGTAAATTTATACAATTTTTATCAATGAAACCCATTGTTGAGATTTGGTCACTGAGCGATTGGGTCATCAGTGTACCATGAGCCTGAGATAGTTATTGTTATTAGACATCCTTGGCTATTACAGCCGCTCCAATTCCTAAACAGCTAACACTAGACTTCACCCTTTGCTCTTTTATGTGCGAATTTTTTTATTTTTCCAGAACATTACTCTACAAATAATTTAAATGCCAGTGTAAATATAATACTTATATAGATGCGCATAAAATTGGATATTTGTAAGTGTAAAAGGAGCTAAGAAAACGGGTCACGAATTAAGCTATGATAATTTAACATTACGGGATACAGGGTGCAAAGTCTCATTTAAAAAAGGGGGCCCGGGGTTTCCCATAATAAAGTTCTGTAAAATAGTCCATTTGAAACTTTCTGAAAATTGCTCAAGTCATCAACAATGGAGGGGGGGGGGGGTTCTGGATCCAGACCACCAAGGTTTTGGTCATATTTTTTTTTAAAGTTTTTTGGATAAAGCTCGGAACACACCTAAAACTGTAAGTCCAGCTCATCAATCACAAACATCCAACTCATTACCCACGCACAGGTCTCAGACCTATGTGGGCTTCATCCTAAAAAAAAGCGATTGAAATTTCATCAATTATTATGTGAGTTATGGGCACTCAAAGTTAAAATTTCTGGGTTTTTCGGGGTAACAAATCTTTCAAAATGTTGATATACTGGTACAATCTTGATAGTTTTTAAAAATAGAACTTACATAACAGATTGTCAAAATTCAGTAATCAGTATACTTCATATAATGCCAAACTATTAAATGTCATGGATTAGAATACTTTGAAGAAGTAAATAGGTACTTTATAAAATATGGCCTTTTACACTTTATAAGTATATGTGTATGACCTTTTAAATATGGAAATTTACGGTCAAAGATCTAAAAGAACCTTTATAAAATATTTTATGGTGGAATACCTGCCATAGGATACTCTCATCATTATTCGTGCACATCGCACACAAGAAAACTAGGCCTAACTGGACAATTATATTACAGTAGAGCTTACAATAAGCTATTTTTCAATACACAATTTCCTATAGTTCCTATAATAACCCATTTCATAATTATGTGCGAAAGCTCCTTGCTGCCGCATAGTATGTGTTGAGATGAAATATTGCACGTGCTAAATCACTCTGTGATCTTTTAGTAGGTAACTACATTTTTTGTTCACTATTATTGAATAAAATAAAAGTGCTTCATAAAATATTGCAGGCTAAAAAGTAAATAAATAAAAGATTAGACCTATCTATGATCCTAAATCTCGCTGAACCTATAATAAGTGATCGTATAACAGCAGCCTTAGAGCGAGCATACATGTGTAGTTTTGAATTACAAAAAAAAATTCTATGATGTTTGAGAATGGTTTGGCTTTTACGAGTTTCTTGACTGCAAGAAATTTGACTGCCACTGCAATTTACAGTCAGATTTGTGATGTGTATCGTGAAAATGTCATGTCTGATTGTCTGTACAAATGATTGATCTTTGGCAAGTAATTTTTTTGGAAGGAAGGGAAAATGTGCACGATGATGAGCGAAGTGGCCGACCTACTGCATTGCTGCTGTGCAAGCCATTGTTGATTCCGACAAGCGCATCACAGTATCACATTCGAAATCATGCAACAATTTCCACCAAACATTGAATTAACATTAATTAAGCCGTAGGCCTACATCTGTGTACAGCATTATGAAGAGTTTCAGCTGTCAAAGGTTTGTGCGAGGTAGATGCCTCGCTTCCTGAATGACGTGCATAAGAAGCGAAAAGCGTTAACACTACTTGATTTAAACAAATGGCGGCAAAATGATATGCAGCTGGGCTAAAAAAGCTACCGAATAGATAATTATGAAGAGTGCTTGAAAAGGGATGGTAACTATATTGAAAAATGATGTACAGAATCATGATCAATAGTTTTGAAGGTGTTCAGATTTGTTTTAAGTTTTTTATTGAATAGGGAAACTTATTTTATGAATACTCCTTGTAATATCGATTTCCCCAATACATCAATTATTGAAGAATCGATATCTCCAACATACCGATTCTAAAAGAATAGGTATAGTTCGATATGTTGGTATATCGATAGTTTGGCCAGATAAATATATTGAACATTTCTTCAGTGAACGACAAATCGTCCCAACGACAAGTATGTCCACATTCCAGAGTGGTATAGTTTGACCACAGACAAACCTTTAATCTGTGGTTTGACGCTGCACGCAAACGACAAACTGGTCCAGATCAGTTTCTGACAACAAACGACAACGCGTCCCAACGACAAACTTGTCCACATTCCAGAGTTGTACAGGTTGACGCTGCGCGTAGACGACAAACTCGTCCAAATCAGTTTTGGTCAACGAATGACAAACTGTCCCACCGACAATCTTGTCCACTTTCCAGAGTGGTACAGGTTGACGCTGCGTGCACACGACAACCTGGTCCTGAAAATCAGGACCAGGTTGTCTTGTCTTTGGGATGGTTTGTCGAGGTCCCTGTGAGGGTAGATGAGGAAGACAACAAACAATTTCATAAGCATGCAAGAATCAATTATTAATAGATCAGAATAGAGATGATTTTAATAAACTTCTGATTCACAAATAAAGTGGTGGTTTTATTTCAATGATGATTTACTGTAGCCTACCATAATATTTGATTTTTAAACAATAAATACAGTATTGTTGTGAGACCCCAACTCAGTGTTTTTTTCAACTAGTTTTGTACTTCAACTAAATATTTGGTCGAATTATTTAAATATGATCAACTACGACTGAATTTCCTTGTTTATTGATTTATTTTTAATAAGATTAATACTACTCTTGATTGATTTTCAACTAGATAGATTTACTTTTAATAAAATATTTTTATTTCTCTTGATATTATAATATTAATTTTTATTAAAGTAGCAACTCAACACAATATAGACAATAGGCCTAGCAGTTGACCTAGGCTATGGTCATTGTATTCAGTCTTATAATTAGTATGGTCATTACCCAGTCTTGGTACCATCATCGTTATTAATACCAGTTGTAGACTTGTAGTGATAGCTGGAGAAATTAAATGTGATGCATGATGACATTAATGAAATATATTTCAGATGCAGTACTCGTATTGTGGAAATCTTGTTAAGTCTCAAGACCTAGATATGAGAAACAGTTCTGGGATATTGCAATGAACAAGCACATCCTTATAATGAAAGAGAAATATACAAACCGATTATACACAATAGTTTACTTAAAATTCGTCACAGTGGACTGCCAAGACATTAATTAGTGAAAAGCTTAACAGAGATACTGATTTATTCAGTAGTATTGCTAAGTTCGGTTGAAGTACAATATCTCCATTGAATCGAATCAATCAATTATTGTTATTATAGTTCCAATGAGGATATTTACTGGGCAAGGAAAATATTTGAATTTGTTAATGTAAACTATACTGTCAATAAAGATAAGTTAATTAGTAGTATACTAATACATACTCATTATACTATACATACTTATTTAGATTAAGTTATTAGGGGCTAAAGGTATGAAAAAGGGCTGCATCGGACTGGAATATTAAGAACAGTTTGAATGCTCACCTTGTCTATTTGAGGTCTACAATAGGAGAGAATGAACATCAGAGAACAGGTGGCAGTTCTTCAGGCTCCAGAAATATTGGAAGAGGAAATAAGACAAGCTATTAAACGGCTGAAAGCTCCTACAGGGACGATGGAATAACAAATGAGGCGATCATATCCACACTAGATAAGTTATGTTGCTTGGACCTTTAAAACTGCTTTTTAATAGTCCTGACAGAGAGAAGGGTGCCCACAAACCTTTTGACCACATTATACAAAAACCACAATTCTTCTAACCAACATCGCCGATCTAGGATGCCTTGAAGATGAAATTCAATACCTCGAAAACGTTCGACCGAATGTGAGTACATTTATTATTTATTCACAATATAAAACTACTGCAAGTCGTTAAATTTACAACAAAAAGTTAATATTATTTTAGTGTTAGAACCCATAGATTATTGAAGAATATTCATAAAAAATGCTTTGGATCAGAACTGTTGAGACTGTGCAGTAAGCCGGATGTAAATAAATGTTTTATTGAAGCATTTTGTCCTTATCACCTTCATACATAACGTAGGCCTATATTTGAAATAATTAGAGCAATGAAGAATTCTTGATAACGTGGAAGAATGTATGAAAGTTTATGACATAAGGTGGACTAATTTTTCTTGTTATACTGTTGCAATAATGAGATATGATTTGATTGTGTAATAATATGCTTCATAATCTTACATATTCAATGATTTCAATAGCCAACTCTAGAGGTTCTGCCAGACAATACCGATAACGGTGTGACCTAGCCACGTCCAAAAATCCCACCGTAATAATAGTTGACGTTCATTATCAGCGAGGTCGACAACTTGATCATCAACTGAATTACATTTTTCGTCACAAATATACTACTATGTCTAGCACATTCAATTCATTATTGTAACTTTTGGCCATTTCCTAGACCACTTCAAAATCATAATTCAATAAATAATAGAAGAATGATCATTTATTAAAATTCGAATTTTAAAATAAATTTCAGAGAATTAATGAGATGCCTGTTCATACATTAAAGAAATTGGTAATTCACTTGCATCTTTTACTTTGAAATAAAGCCTATGCAGTAAATGATCGCAATAGCACAGTGTACTACTTGTAATATATTAGTAATAGTATAGTATATCATCTTGGAAAATATAATTGAATGATACATTTCAATTACATCATTATATAAACTTGTTACGATTGTGTATTTTGATGATAGCAAATGTGGTCGAAATCATATATTGTGGTACTATTCATATGTATAAACTTGCTGTGCAGAACTGACCTTTTTCAAGTCGCGGCGGACGCGTTTCGAACTATGTCACCGTTGCAGACCAAGCGCCGAAGAAGAACGACATAGTTCGAAACGCGTCCGCCGCGACTCAAAAAAGGTCAGTTTTGCACAGCAAGTTTATACATATAAATAGTTCTACTGCAGTTCACGAAAAATGGAAATCCACAACAATCATATTGTGGACTCTTGACTCAAAGTTTGGTACAACACAATTTTCACAGGTGATTTGAATAATTTACTTAATAGCAATTTGCCAGATCACTTGCAAACACAGGCCTATCCGTGAGAATCTCACAATGTTTTAAGACATGTACCGTGTACTTATCTCTTATATATATATATAAATGCGATGTGTGTATATGTATTTCCCAGTGAACTCCGAAACCACTGAACCGATTTTTATGAAATTTTCAGGCACAATGTACAGTAGTCCCGAGATGGTTCCTGTTTGGGAGTTCAAGTCCGATTTTTATGAAATTTCAGGCACAATGTACAGTAGTCCCAGTTTGGGAGTTCAAAAGCCCTCGCTGAAGGACACAAAAAGGAGAAATCTATCCTTAAAGGAATAGCTGATAAAAGTCAAGTTTTTAATCATATGGTGGGCCCTTATCGGCGTTATTTACGCTGTCTGCAGACTTAAGGGCGTACCATGTAGTCGGAGCATTGCAGTCATGTAGGAAACATATGACTGGAGAATCAAAGCTCAGCTTATGTTTCATCCTTTATTTCTTTGGTAAAAAAAAAATTCTAATTGTAACAACCAAACAAAAATAACATCTTAGAAAAGCTAGGAAGATGCGGTTTGTGCTAGGCTCTTGGGAATTCACCGGGTACCGCTATTATAACTAAAATCCCGTTGCAACGCACGGGTGAACCACTAGTATAAAATAAATGAAATTGCCTCTCACAATAATATGGAGCAAAATTATTTATTGTTTTGCTTCTTTACTTACGCTTTCTCCTCGACAATGCACCACTTCCATTCGAAAATAATTAAAACATCATTTTATTCCAGTGTAGAAAAAATAAAAATCCTATATAAATTTAGGCTAATTTCTGTGTTTATAGGCTCTACATTGATTTTCAACATTGGCAACGTATTTCAACTATTTATGTGCGGCTTTCAATCTTCAATTTAAAAATAGTACTATAAAGTTATACAGCTTACTCTGTTTAATCCTTGAAATCGTCTTGAGGGATATTAAGACAGGAAACTCAATTACTTGAAAGATTAATATTGAGGAAATAAACTGAGATAATACAGCAATATAAATTAGATAAGCAATTCCGCAACTACTTGATAATAGAAGGACATTTTAGTTAAGAAACATCAACTTTGACTTTGAATCAAAAATACTTTAACATAAATCTACTTTCATGTATTTTATTATGAATTCTCCAACTTTTGAAGTAACAACACTTTTCACCTTTGTACACAAGAATCTCCTAAATTTGATTTATTGAAAAAATGTTTTTTTAAGAAAAACATTTAAATTGCAAAATATGTCGTACTATGTCAGCTAGTAATTTAGTCCCATACTCACCACTTAATTGACACAAAAAATTAGCCATTTCATCACCTTCCATATTAGCCGATTCTGCAATGTCCAATTGCTCTTCTAAAACCATCATGGGAAGGAAGTATGAGCAGTGCATGTACCCGTATATCCCATTTTTATTCAGTTCTTGATGAATTTGCTGTAAGCTTGGTGGTGAGCAGCCATTCTCTTCAACAACCTCAGACAGTGATTCATGGTAAATTTTGATGAAATCATTCCAATGTTTGGAACGTAGCTCGTAAGTGGTATTGATCCAGAGAAACAACGATAAATCAATTGCAGGTGAGGCGTACCTAGATCTTTGCAGGTCAAAAAAGCGAACTGATTGCGGTTTTCCTGTAGGATCGTATGAGAAGAGCATGTTATTCCTTAAAAAATCACCGTGACAAATCACAGCCATTGGCTCTTCAGGCATAACAAGCTCAACCATGAGTTGTTGAGGTTTATTCTCGAAAGTATCTCTCAATTTAATGATGACAGGATCTTTTGGGTTTTCTCTGAGTACAGGATCAATGCCTCTCAAAGCACATCTTTTGATTATAAGGCTCATATCGGCTTTGCTTGTATGCTCTCTCAAAAGACTTGTCAGATTGGCAAATTGTGTGGGCGCTTGACTCTTTAGAACAAGGGAGAGGGCATGAAACTTGGCAAGGGCAATCAAAGCTAGAACAACATGATCGTAGTCTAGAAACGCGCGCTCTTCGGTCAGTTTGAAGCCCTTGCCGCGCAGATCTTCAATTGCTATAACATCACTTTCAGGATCCTTTCCCAGAGTTGAAACACCAAAGTAGAATTTCGGAAAAATTGATGATATAATAGTTGTGTTATTGTCTAACTTTGGAAGAATGGTGTTGTACATAGTGAACTCGTTGTGAAATTGCACGTCACTGTTCATCATTTCCCTGACTTTAATATCAGTTGGCTGAAATTTGACGACTGTATGGAACCGAGTGAGTTGTTTTTCTGCACTTTCACCGTCGCATTGTTCTGCTGCTGCTGTCAAAAAAACCACCGACGATGCGAACTGATCCACGCCGGCAGCTTCGGCATCCAACTCACAGCTTACAAATGTAAATCCCGGACCGAAATTGCCATCTTTCATAGCAGTCGGAAACAGTTCATTTTCAAGATACTCTCTTCTGTTTTTAGACACCATCTTCGTTGAACACTCACGCACAAAATTTACTATAGCTCATACAATGAACCAATTTCAACTGACTGAATGAACAACAATTGGAACAAGTCCAATTCAGCTGAGTAACTAAAGATAATCACTCATCTGTGTCACGTGTGTTGCAACAGCACTCCTTCATTTACAGGATACTCAAAAAGATACACCAGTAACTAGATGTGAGACTATCTTAAGATACGGAACATTTTCGTGTATCAAACAGACAATCTTGAACACTGATCTACTTCAAAACAAAGAACTATTAGGTTTTGTCAGATAGCGTTTAATTTCTCAATTTTTGTCACATATCGTTTTAATTTCTCTCAGTTCTTTTTTCAACTTTAAAATATTTATTGAACTGAATGCATTCTAACAACACTTCTAAAACTAAATAATGATCAGAAAGACTAATAACCATATTCTAATAACTTTAGATTTCAGTCAATTATCGTACTTGTTTGTCATGGAGGGTTTGAATTTTCCTAAATTATCGTACTCAATTTATGAATGCAGAATAATTTATTGCATTGTTACGATTGTTATATTTCTGTTCAATATAACATAAGCTATACATTTTAAGGTGTTCTTACTGTGTTCTACTGTACGTTACTCCTTCGCCAAACAAAGTTATGTTACATTTTGATGAGAGTTTTAATTCACATTTCATAATATTCAACCTTTAGTTCACACTCAATCGCCTCAAAAAAATTCATTGCGAGTGCTGTCCATACTGAAAAAGTAATTGCAATGATAGAGTGCTTTCGTAGAGAAATACATGAACTATATGAACCTAGATTATTCATAGTTTAATGTTTGATGTACAGCACATTTGTGTAATACAGATCATATTTATTTAGCTTTTTGGAGGAATGCATGATCGGTCGATAAAGCGTCGATTACACTAGGCAAGTTTACAAGCTAACAAGCCAGCGAGACATAACAATACAAGCCGACTCATCCTCAGCTACCATAGCCCACGAGGCGAACATGGTGGGGGAGAGATGGGTCGTCTTCTTCTGTCAAATATCACTGGCTTGTTAGATCACAAACTCGCCCAATAGAATCGACGTTTCAATAATAGACAATCTGAGTGAAGATGGCTCTACGAGAGTACTTTTCATTTCAGTGCCCTCTC
The DNA here is from genome assembly GCA_948455865.1 of Conomelus anceps. Taxonomy (NCBI): domain Eukaryota; kingdom Metazoa; phylum Arthropoda; class Insecta; order Hemiptera; family Delphacidae; genus Conomelus; species Conomelus anceps. The sequence goes on along the minus strand of OX418222.1, from coordinate 54,289,967 downwards.
CCAGAAAAACTCGATAAATTTGCTCTGCATCGCACAGTAAGTACTGCACATCATACTACAGTCTATAAACAATATAAAGATAAAATGTTGAGTTATAATTGACGAACAAAGAAATTTTAATTGAGATATGGATGATTTATAATTGATAATAAAGTGTCCCATGAAATCATATAATATGAATAATTTATAACCAAAAATACATTGATCAATAAAATCTTACTAGCCTTAGAAACATGATCAGCATCACTGAATACATGCACTGATTAATAAAATCATATCAATCATAAACTAATGACTCATATCATACAGATGCATGACAGATTTCATTACCGTACTCTGAAATATCTATAATAAAATAACAGTGAATTACGAAAATTCCAGTTTTTGATGAATGGATCTCATTTATAAAGACTCATTTAAGGCGACTGAAACCTACTTGTTTATACTTGTATATTAGTGCATACTTAATCCTCACAACATTCAACATTCAACAGACCATGTATTGCATTTATTTTATTAACAGTGATCTGTATAATACAGATGTACAGAAAAGTAAGTGCAGTATATTCATTAGACAGTACATTGTATAGAAACGAAATATTAATAATATTGATTTATGACTGAGGAAAAAGAAATAAAAAACTTATTCAAATGTAAGTATTTGATAATTAAAAACACACCTCGATTAATAATCGATTAATTGCAATAATCGATAATAATCGAGCTAGTTATAAAAATTAGCGATACCATGCATACACAAACCAATTTCCATTATTCTTAAGCAGCCAATATAATATCTTCCATACTATTATAAAGTAAAATATGTATCACATAACACTGAATTGCTAGAATTCAAGGTTTTTATCTGAAGAATGAATTTCATTCATTAAAAATTATATCAGTATACCAAGGTCACTGAAGCATACTTATTTATATTACTTATATATTTGTGCATACTTAAATCTAAAATATTCAGTGATGACTAAATATGATAATATATTATTACGCAATAATATATTTTATTATCATTTTTTTAAACGAATAGAGATAATCTAGACTATCGTTCAGAGGTCTACAAACTTTTCAGCCTTCGGGCCATAATAATTATCCCAGTAGGTTCCGAGGGCAAGAACCATTTTCATTTTCTACTATCTATAGACTGTTATAGGAGGAATCCTCCCCTCCTCCTCTAACTCCTCATCTTCCACCTCCTCCTCCACCTGAGTACGGTGTCCCTTATTAGAAGAGTAATTTGTACCAGAGAAATTTGTAACGTTATTTTTTTGAAAATAAATGAATTGAAAAAATCATTTCTTTCATCAAATATGCCGAAGAATACAAGAATAAAGATGACTAAAATTGGCAGCTATCCCTATCAATTTACTCAATCATTAATCGCCAGGGCCTTCTTTCAAGAGATAAATTTGATAAAAGAGCTGAAAAATTTGATAAAACATGTTAAAAGTCTAATATTGCCGTGATTATTGCGATATTTCATAACATACTCAAAAATTGCTATAAAAACAAGGGCTTTCAAGTTTTTAGTGAATTAACTTAGTTATTTGTTGATTAAACAATATTGTTTTTCAAACAAAAATTGTAGGGAATTCGATTTAAAAATAAGATGTTCAGTTAGCCAATTGCCGAAAAACCCCAAAATTCATAAAATCGACTTTTATTGGTCAAAGTACCCTGAATTTGTTACTTTTAACTTGTTATTTTTGTGTGTTTAGATATAATAAACCCTGATGTATGAAATGTGAGGTGATTTTTCACTAATAGGTGATTCAAAATTGCACCTGCTAAATCTGTTATTAAAATGATGTATTGATAAAGTAGTGGAATTATTAGTAGAAAATAATATTAAGTGGCGAAACCCTATGAGCTGTCGCGGGCCGGATTGAACACATTGGCGGGCCGTAGTTTGGAGACCCCTGCAGTATAATTCATAGGTTTTCTAGAAATATCTATGTACAAAATTCAACAAACTGCATAATCAACTATAGTAGTTGAAAACTACATAGTAACTAGGTTGATTAAAATCATTCTGTTTGACCTCAATAATCCAAGTCAGCGTTTCCCAAACAGTGGGTTGCGGAAAAATTAGTTTACAAAATTTTGATTTTGCAATGATAGTTTTGTGTTTTGAACTTAAAATGATTCGGTCTTACTAAAAAGTGAGCCGTATTCCTAGTGAATTGCACACCTACCTAGTGAATTGCACACCTAACACCACTAACACGTTAACTGATGCTAATAAGTAATGTGAAACAGAGATACTAATATAAAATATTATGATTTTAAAAGACACAGTGATACTTAGAATTAAGACACAATAATGGGTAGATAGGTTGTGAAAACATTTCATCAACCATTGGTGGATCGTTTGCCAATAAAGGTTGGGAAACACTGATGGGGCAAGATCCTCTTCAAGCTTGAACGATCGCGGAGGTAGATAAAATTATTTCAAGATACAGGCATAATCTAATCTATCAAAGGCAAAGCTAAATATTTACTGAAAATTAAATTTGTCTTTTTTACATTACCTTCAATTTAAAATTTCAACGTGATAAACAGATCTAGCTATAGATAAATAACTGTACAAAGACATGCATATTAAACCGTCAGCTCCGGGGCTAAAGCATCCAACTGCTTTTGTAACTGCTCTCTATCCTTGATCAGTTTCCATGCTTGTTTTTTAACCTTCTCTCCAACAACCTTTTTCTTTAGTTTCGTTTCAGAGATTTTCTTATAAATCTCTATTATCTGTAAAATATACCAGTACAAATTAGTTAATCTTGGATTGTACAACGAAAAACAATAATTTCAATAGAATTTTCCAAAACTTTCGTAATCCTAAACTTGTTAAGTTTGTACAAATAATTTATTGTGTGCTAAGATTCTTGGGTTGAAGACTATTAAGCTATTGAAATTTAAACTATTGAAGTGAAAAATATTCTTTATGATGTTGAAGATCCATCTTGTTTCCACTAATATGTATTATAAACTTAAAAAACACTTTTGAATGGAAATTGACTCACGTTATGGCCGTCACGCCATAACGTGAGTCAATTTCCATTCAAAAGTGTTTTATAAGTTTATAATAAATATTCTTTGTCTAAGAATGAGTTATTAGAGTTTAAAAGTAATGCCATAACAGCTGACTTTATTGATTCTCAAATAACTCCATAGGAAAACATACGGTGAGAATTCATAATAAATTCAACATTTTTTCAAAACTCACGCCAATATCATGGGAAGCTTACTGAAAGTAACAGAGGTTGCATCTAAATCAAATAAATTTCGAAAATTAACTTTTCCTACAGTGACCCGAAAAAGTGCCTATTTTTGCACTAACTGTAGCACGCAAAATAGTCTATTCCTGCACCAGTGCGAGAAAGTAAATTCCAGTGCGGGAATAGCTATTTGTGTAACTAGAGTGCAAAGCAGCGTTTTTCTGCATCGAGAGAAACAGTTTTTTCACGAGCTGAAGGCGAGTGAAAAACATTTCTCGAGTGCAGAAACAATACTTTGCGCTCGAATTACACATTAAATTTTTCCTACAGTTAAGTATAAAGTAATTTAAACAGAACAAAACAGGGCATACATAACCTGGCACTTCCTCACATAACCTATCTTTGAATCAAATCGATTTCATCAACAACAACTACAACGACTACTTCGCAGCTGAAGCAGAGTAGCCAACCTATTTTTGAATGCAGAATAGGGAACCTGATATTACATGCCCACTATTTTGTGTTGTAAGGTTGCAAATCTGGAGTGCGGAAAAGTACTTTCCCGCAATGGTGCAGGAATAGACTATTTTGCATGCTACAGTTAGTACGAAAATAGGCACTTTTTCGGGTCACTGTAGGAAAAGTACTTTTCCTACAACTGCTCATAAAGTAGTTCTTTACGTACTGAAAGCCAATTGTAAAATACCTCTTTACTGCTCAGGGAGCGGTAAAGTCTTTACCGCTTGCCAGCTGTTTTCTTTACACTTCTGTTTTGATGTTTATGTCTTCTGATTGGTTGATCACAGAATCTGTGAAATTCTCATAACCTCAACAATGTTGCACTCTAACCAAATCCGTGCACGGTCTGTGATGTTACAAACTACAAGCTTTTATTGTGTTGGAATCCAGAACTGTAGTTGTAGGAAAAATATTTTATGTAATTCGCGCCTGAAGCTTCTTTATCGCTCTCGCAAAATTACTGCACTCCACTGTGCGTCGCACAGTAAACGTTTTGGCTCAAGCGATAAAGTCGCGCTTCACGCTCTTAATACATAAATAACTATTTCCGCACTCCAGATTTGCAACCTTACAACACAAAATAGTGAGCATGTAATATCAGGTTCCCTATTCTGCATTCAAAAATAGGTTGGCTACTCTGCTTCAGCAACGAAATATAGTCAGCAGTAGTTGCTGTTGAAATCGATTTGATTCGAAGATAAGTCATGTGAAGAATTTCCAGGTTATGTATGTCCTGTTTTGTTCTGTTTGAATTACTTTATACATAACTGTAGGAAAAATTTAATGTGTAATTCGAGCGCAAAGTATTGTTTCTGCACTCTAGAAACTTTTTCTCGAAAAAAAACTTTTTCTCGAAAAAAAACTGTTTCTCTCGATGCAGAAAACCGCCTCTTTGCGCACTAGCTACACAAATAACTATTTCCAGCTTGTGACAAGGAACGGATTTTTTGACTCTACAGGCCAATATAGACTTTGGCCTCCTTCACTACAGCTCTCCAAGCTTCTATATCCTTCTCCTTCCTCTATATCCAATTTTAAGGAGATCGTCCCTGATTTCCTATCCTAGGCCTGCCTTTCTTCCTTCTCGAGTGAAGTTTTTTTTTGAAAACTATTTTGGGCATTCTGGTTTTATCCACTCTGCAGATATGCCCAAGCTTCCTCAGTCTCTGTGCCTTTATAAAAGTGTGCATTATTACAACTAGTATTAAATATTCTATCACTGAATTTGTCCTTATTATTCTGCTTTTACTGGACCATAAATTTTCCTAAGAATCTTTCTCTCAAAAACGTGAAGATTAATCTTGTCTTCTTCAGTTAATGACAAAGATTCAGAGCCGTATGTTACTACTGGTCGCATTGAGAGAGCGTTATGTTCTGGAGTATGCTGTATTCCCAAATATTATTCTTTCTTTTTTACTGAAACTCATTATATTCACATTATTTATTTCAACACCCAGATAACTGAAATTTTTCACTCCTTGAAATATTTTTTGACCGACTCTAAGATTCTGTGGTACTTTTCTTGCTTGGTTTATAGATATTGCAATATATTTGTTTTATTTTCATTATCAAGACCCAAAGAGACAGGATTAGGAATGACTATATAAGAGGAGAAGTAAATATGGTAAGCATGGGAGAAAAGGTTGAAGGTATGAGACTGCGTTGGTTTGGTCACGTGAAGAGAATGGCAGAAGATCGACTGCCAAGAATTCAAGAGATGAGGATGGAAGGAAGAAGACCTAGACGAAGATGGTGAGATGGAATTGTCGATGGAGTGTCGTGAGGAGGGGGATTCAGATGGCAGCAGGTCGAAGAGGAGAAATGGTGGGAAGATGGAGAGGCTTTGTTAACACCCAGACCCGGCACTACCTTGAACGGGACCAAGAACAATTGTGTGTTTTTTGTAAAAATACAATTCTTAATTTTTACATCAAAATCAGCGCTTTTTTGGAATCACTATAGTTTGTTAAATTAATTCCACTTACTATGTAATTTGTTCAATAATAAAACAGAATACTAGAATTTGTTCTTTTACTGGACTTTTATATCTTGCTATTTGATCCCACTCTGTAATAGAAGATGTAATGTGGGGGAAAATAATAATACAATAATAATTATCAGTATTGAGGTAATGCACGTAGGTTTTAATATTACTCACTTCAGCATCAACCTGTTTCATTTCATTGCGAAGTGGCGCACGGGCTAATTCAGCTTCTGCTTTCTTAAGCAATTTCCTATAAATGACAAGATTTTTCAGTGCTGTAGTCTTCAGTTCTTCTTGGCATTTCTTAATTTCTGCTAGAATTTCATCGTTATCTTCCTAAAAATGAGAATTCAATAAACAAATTGACTCTGCACAGAAAAATTATCAAATGTTGCAGAAGAATAAAAAGAAGGGAAAGAAGAATAATAAAAATGAAAAGAAAAAGGGAAATGAAAAAGAGGAAAAAGAAGAAAAATAATTAAGAAAAGGGGCTATTAAATTAAATTCGTTAATAGGTTACATCACATTCTGGATAATAAGATTGAATTTATCGGGCAACCTGATGATAAAATGTTTAAATTTGTTATTTTAGTTAAAGAGTGTAGTATTACCTGTATTGACGGAGGATCCAAAAACCCAATCAATTCCAAATTTTTACGAGCATTTCGCTCGAAACACACTGAATTATGGAGAAGAGGGATCTTTTTAAATGAATTTGGCACTGGTAGCAAAGGACTATTTTCACCTGCAACAAAGAAGTATGAACAGAGTATATATTGTTACGGGTTCTAACAATAAAATAATGCTGACAACACTTGAAAGTAACAATAACTTTCAATAACGTAACAATAACGTGGTGACTTCGGACGTTTCCGTAGCGAACCGAAGATTCCCGAATGGCGATCAGAAATACAAAATAACCGATGAGGCACTGACTGGGCGCAGCCTCGGCGCCCAGCCGGTCATCTTTATAACCGGCTCCCTGCCCCTGCCGTGCCTCTGCCATGCCACTGCCGCGAACCGGTCGCCTGCTCGAATCGCCCTCAAGAGCGATTAGATGAAAACGGAAGAGGCATGGCATGGACACGGCAGGCTATGTGAAAATCGCAAACATGCTGTACTATGTATGATAAATGGAAAATCCGAAATAGTGATTCAGACAAAAACGCACGGCATGGGCATGGCAGGCTATGTGTAAATCCACCTTGTGCAAAAATAGTTTATAACTGTCAATAGGCCGATCAATAATTCAATAATAAGTGTCCAATAGAATGATTGATAACTCAATAAGGAATGTCTAATAAACTGTTCAATAATTCCTTAATAAACTAAGCACTTACTGACATTAGTCCAAAAGAAGTTTGACAATCACTGATGATCTTATCACAATAATTATTGTCACGGTTAAAATGCTGAATCACAATTTTACTTTGAGTAGCACTGCGTTTTACAGTCTCCTTTTTGATAAGAATTACTTCAGGGCTTGTCACTTGAATTTCCAATCACTAAGATGCCACATGGACGAACTTGAGCAATCATCCCGTTCAACAACTTTGATGTAATTGGAATTTCCGAATCTTTTTAAAACCAAGTATTCCATGTATACATGTATCCAAGTATACATGGACGAACTTGAGCAATCATCCCGTTCAACAACTTTGATGTAATTGGAATTTCCGAATCTTTTTAAAACCAAGTATTCCACCATCTCGTGGCTCTGTCAGCTGGCCAAGAGCATATATCAATTTTCGCAATCTTTGCCTAAGAAACTGTACATGAGCTGCCCAACTCAACTTATGGTCTAAAACAATTCCCAGATATTTATACTGAGCCGCCTGTTCAATACATTCACTGACATAGGTTTCTGATTTTGGATCACCACATGAATGCATTTTAAGAACTATGTGCCCAGGGCCACACCTGAGAAATATTGGAAGACACTTCGTCAGAATAACTTGTTGAAAATATATTATGGATAAAACGTAACTGAGTATAATATTTCAATTCACCTTCTTTGATTTCAGAAAATCCCGAATCTTGTGAAGAAAGGTTCTCTAGTTTTGGTTTTTTCGTCAAAGGTTCCATATCGTCCACGACTGTCATAAAACAAAAGTAATTGTGCATTTCTTTTATATTCCATATAAAAAATGATATTACATAGGGCTGATTATGTTTTACATGGAAAAATATAATAATTATAGAAGAAATCACATTATTTATCAAATTCGCAATCTTATGATTAAAAAATCTATACTGTCACTTTCCTCCCCTTTTTTTATATTTCATTTGAATTACAATCTTTTTTTATATTCACTTTTAATTACAATATAACATACTACATTGGGTGATAATAAACTCTTTCGCTCGCCAAGTAAATAGCGATTGACTAAATCGAATTTTTGAAGCTACAGTATTTTACAGAGAAACGAATTAAATATCATACCAATAAACAGGAATCAGTTGAGCAGTTAATTCCAAGATGAGCTGTTTAATGATCAGAGTGTAATCAATGAAATCATTCTAATCAAGCAATTTTTTCATGACCTAAATTAATACAAGCTTACATTTACACTGAGTTAGAGACCTTTCTTAAAACAGGTTTCAGGGAATACTTCGTTGTTGATAAGAAGCTGAACTTACTTTTTATTCTATTCCCCTGGAATGGAGAAAGAGCTGTTAATGGATTTTCTTCCAGAATAGCGGAGATCATTCGCTGTGCCAGAGGCCCAGGAATCCGTTCTTTTAAACTGAAAAATAAACGACAGTTAGTATAAAATTTAGAAAAACCGTGATGATTTATTGTAAATGCTTTCATTATTGAAGATTTGAATTGTGTAATATGAATTTCCCAGATTTTTTTTGTAATATGATTTTTGTATTATATGACAAGTTCAATGATCAGTTTTCTGCTTGTCACCTTCAACACAGGCTTATGCCTCTGAAGGGATATATCCTACATATCCATCATGTTTATATGATGTATCATATTATTGTATGGGAAATAAAAACATTTATTTAATTATTTAGTTTCTCATAACTATAAAATACAATATATAGAAAATTATGGCTGAGCGCGCAGAGCATGTGTTAAAAACAAATAATTACTGATATTAATACATATAATTATAATTTAACTAAGATTCAGCTTGATTAAACAAACTATTATGGATATAGAGATATAGTGTCCGTGTGCGGGAGTCAAGGAGTCAAGTTGTCATAAGTGTAAGAATTAAAACGTGCATAAATCGCGTTATTAAAAAAAGGAACAGATTTCAAACATTCATTACCTCCAAACCACAAAAAATATATAATTTTAATGCTCACACAGACAGGGAAGTTGAACTTTTAGGAGCGACCAGTTTCTGCAGTGAGCAATTACAAAGTTCGTATTGCTTCATGTGCAGAAGATGTTTCAGAAGTCGTCATACCGTTGGTTGAAGAATGTTAAGTTTATTTCTTCATCATGCCATGGATCTATGATATTTTGTTTAAAGTGCAAAGATCGATTTAAGTCTAATAAATTTCCTTATATGCTTGAGGTGGTTTTTGTGATCAACAAAAATTTAAGTGCTCTTGAAAAGTCTTGTTCTGCCTTCTCTTTTTTCTTCCCCCTCTTACTCATCTTCATAATTTAAATCATGGTGTTGTTATATTTCACTTATTCACATCTCTCTAAATCTTATTCACTTATTCTTTCTAACTATTTTTTATATGGAACTAATAGGTACTCAGTCTATCTATTTAATTTACGCCATTAAGTGCTATTTTATTACATGGATCTTTTACAGTGCAAATTATATGCAATTTATTTTATTTTAATTTATATCTATTTTTATTTTTTTCAACCATAATTTATTCTAATTTTGTATTTCCGTTCAACGTGCAATGGGTCTGTACTAGGTCTTGACAGACCCATTGCACGTTGAACGGAAATACAAAATTAGTTTCTGTGAACGTTGAAATTATGCTTCTATCTTTAGTAGTTTGGAATAAATAAATGATGTTTCCTTGAAGATGGATTTCAACAACTCGAAAACTTTCGGCCTACAGAGTAAGTAAAATACTACTTATTCTTAATAAAAATTTGACTGCAAGTCGTTGAATTCACTTAAAAAAGTTAATAAATAAATGTTTAAAATGTTCCTTTTTTGAATAGCCTTGTATATCGATGGCATAAATATTGAAAGATACATTATGAAAAAATAGTATCGATGGATAAATTATGCAAATAATTTTTCGTCATACTTGTAGGTTATGGACAGTTTACCATTCAAGGAATCAATGTGGTAAACAGCTGTTTACAGAAATCAAAAACAGCTGATGTCATTCGATGATTATTACCGTACACTGTGTGGTAAAAATCATCAAATGATTATTAACGCACGCTTATGGGTGGCTACTGGCTAGCATTTCACTGAAAAACCATTTGGCCGAAAGCTAGATCAGCTGATCTAGAACCATAATTGCCCATTTCACCTTGAGTTTCTGTGATTTGGTGTATTTAGGTTATGTTTGTATAACAATGATTTATAGTTTCTTATTTCAACTTATCTGATATTTTAGACTTGTATGATGAAAAATATCGTACGTAACTCGTCCGGGAAGATGTTTACCATACTCGTATGATAATACCGCACTCGACTTCGTCTCGTGCGTTAACTTATCATACTCGTATGGTAAACACCATTTCCCGCACTTGTAACGTAATATACTATTACATTAGGTTAATAATATTTATAATTACCATATTTTTTCAGCTTTCTTCAAGAATTCTCTGGTCTCTTTATTGTCAGTAGTTGTGGTGGTACAGGCGAGTGCTGGGGTTCCATCAAGTTTCCTCTTCATTTTTGTAACATCCCGTTCGTCAGAGATGTCTTCTTCACTCCAAGTAAGAGTGTAGTGTTTTCCAAGTGGAGGAATTTTCCTCGCTAAGGTTTCTTTTTCACAATTTTCAATCAGTTCCTTAATAAGCTGTGAAAGTAAATATTCCCATTGAAGTAAAATTCTCAACATTTCTAGTTTATTTATAGGTAAATTCTCCAAGTTTATTGTCTGTAAAATTCCAGTCAACTTACCAAATAAACTATTTTTTTATATATGACAGGCCTTTACACCAATAAATCTTCTCATTTACTAAATAAAATTAACCCAATTGAGTTTGCCCACATTTATAAAAAAATCATTAGTAATTCTACACTAAACCCGATTGAATAAAAAAAATTGTGCACATAAATAATTGAAAATAAATATTATTAAAATTGAAACTGCAAAAAGAGTGCTAGTAATATTGTTGAGTGCTTGAATACTATCATATAGTTATTACGATATTTATTTCGAACCTAATTTAGCAGGGGACATGCAATTGGTAATTTTCGAATTTTTTTTTGCTTTTTTGCTTAGGCTATTTTATGTGCAATAGAACGGCTTCAGACTTTGTGTATTGCAACTGTCAAGAGTGTAATGTATTGTATATTTTGATTTTTCAAAAGTGTCTAATAATTGACTTGAGAAATAATAAATCTTTTGTAGATAGTTTCAATTGACAAGTCCAACATAAAACTTAAGCCCTACAGGGCCAGTTCAGTCACGGTCGCAAGCCGCACTTAAGGATAAATTACACCAGCCGGGTGAATTTGATTAAAGGATCAGCTGATGGTTCTTAACATAATTATGTTAATGCCATAATGTACTTTGACATTGTTGAGCTCGGCCAGACGATCAGCTGTTGCAATTTAGCCTAAATTGTGGGCCTGTATAATAAGGGCCTTAGGTGTCACCCCAAATATTGCATTTAGAACATATTTCTTACCTTTACATCTTCAACAGTTATATCACCACAAAACTGCTCAACATAAGCCCAGAATTTATTTGCAGTATCGTTCATTTTTGCTAACGCGCTGGTTATTCCATCAGCATCCGACATTGTTTCCTAAAACATGACAAATTACAATAGTAACGCTGACTGATGGATTCAAGAATTTATATTATTCAAAATTATTACAGATGTTCAGGAAGCAAAAAAGATTATTTACTAATTTGATTGACTAGAAGTCTTTGGCTATCTTAGACTAAATATTTATTGCAGAAACTCCCGTTACAAAGATGAAGGTAGCTATAGTTCTATCCCTATCATTTTACTCAATGAAAAACCGCTAGAGTCTTGATTTAGGTGGTAAATTGATTGGATTTCATGTAAAATGAGATGAAAAAGCCAATAAAACATGTTAAAAGTCTTTAGCTATAGTAGTTATTGAAATATTTTATGAACTACGCAAAATAGCTATAAAATCAGGGAATTTTCAAGTTAGAAATAGATTAAATCGATTATTTCTCAATAAACAATTATTTTTCTTAATAAAACATGTAGAGAATTCAATTCTTAAAATAAAATGTTATATCACCCAATAGCTTAAAATGTTCCCAAAGTTCATAAAATCAGAGTTTATTGGATCAAAACACACAAGAATTGATAGCAACCGTGCAAAATCAGCGTGTTAAGAAGGCCCTAGAGGGATTTCATTGAGTAAAATAATAGATATCAGCCAAATTTAGCCATCTTTATCTCTGTAACGAAGCGTTGCTGGACCTATGTTTATATTAACTTTTTTCTTTTTGACGATCGGAATGATTTCAGGCAGTGTGGCAGATTACTCCTAAAACACACTGTACATTTTTTAAATAAAACTACTTTTGAAGATATTGTTACTTACAGAGTCTGTACATCCAGCTGACGATGATTTCAGTTTGCTTTTGTGGGTACCAGATAAATTTCTTGTATCCTTGAATGGCTTGCCTATCTTTAATAATGACTTTTCTTCACTTTTTTTCTGAAAAAGAAAACTCAATTAAAAATAACTAGCAGGAAAGTTGAGCTGAAAAATTGGCAACTAGTTAAGTACATCTAATCGAAGAATAAAACCGTTTTCAAATAAATTCTATGATGGAAGATGAATTTGAAAAGAATAATTGAGTGGAGATAATCCACCAATCAAGTCGAACAATACCACATGCCAAATAGTACAAGAACGCTGAGATTAAATAAAAGTTAACTTTTAGTGATATTTGATTATTGAAAATGTGGAGTTACAAGACAATATGACGAGCACGAAAACAAACGTTCAAGGACTAATGTACTGAAACTGTACAGCACTTGAAGAAAATAAATTTAAAAAATAGATGAAATGAATGGAAAAAGTAATAAATAATTTAGCTCTATTACAGCCAGAAAGTTTTCAAGCATACAATCATTCAGCAATGTGTTTGTGAATGATTACTTCTCTAAGCTGAGTTATTTAAGTGCAAATTAGAGAGTTAATAGTCATCTGCAGCATTAATATACAGTGGCGTAAGCATTTTGAACTAGCAAGTGTTTTTTATGCACTTTTCAATGATTCAATCATCTATTTCAGGCAAAAATACAGCAACTGTAATTCAGGCTGAGGCGATATTATAGAAAATTATAATTGCAATGAGTCCCAAAATAAAATTTGATAAATTTCAAAGAAGCAAGCTAGAGAAAGACTACGAGGAATAGGACGTTTTTGGTTGGGATTATAATTGACCGAAAGAAGAGAGGTCTCTGTTTCAAGCCGACCGTTTTGCATTTGTCTGTATGTCTGTTTGTAAGGCATTTACGGCTAAACACGTGGACTAGTTTTGCATAATCTTCCTTTAAGGAATGCTTAGCGATACATGTGTAAGGATTTTCGAAATTTGCTTGCATTTAAAGGATAGTTAAAAAAATAAAGGCACTTAGAACTTTTTGTACAGGGAACATACGATTTATAAAACTAGGTTATCCCGGGTCGCACGAATGTGCGACTTTATTAAACTTTGTAAAATCCATTCCAAATGTAGATTTTCTACATACTGAACGACAGCATTGCCTATGATGATAAGTTTAAGCACAGCATGAGTTGCTCCATTTCTAAGTGGGTATCAAAGATACCTATGAGTTCCTTCTCCTCCTCCTCCTTTTTCTCAACTTCTTCTACTTCTTCTTTTTCTCAACTTCTTCTACTTCTTCTTTTTCTTCTTCACCATATTCTTTTTCTTCGTCTTTTTCTTCTTCTTTTCCTTCTTCTTTTTCTCCTTCTACTTCTTCTCCTTCTTCTTCTTTTTCTCCTCTTTCTTCTTCTCCTTCGTCTTCTTCATCTTCTCCTCTTCCTTCTCTTTCTTCTTCCCCTTCTTCTTCTTTTTTCTCTCTCTTCCTCTTTATCCTATCCTCCCACCCTCTCTCTCTGAATGAACAACGAAAAATAAACTTTTTGTTTCAAAACAGCTGATCATCAAATCATAAGTTGAAATGTGAAAATTGTCAGCTCACCGATCCCTATGTTAAAGCAATGGCAAAAATTGAAACTTTGATCGTTCATTCCTCATGTCCACGATGACTTTTTCCAAAATGTAAGACCTTATCAAACATCTACTCAATGAGATCTTTCAAATGAGACGCGAACGAACAAAATTGGTCGAGAAACCACGGAGGAGTTGTCATCACAAAAAAAACATGTTCGCCTATTTTATATAAAGATACGCTTCTCCATCATATGCAATTGGAATCAGATTTAAAGATAGTCCTCGGGCCCTCTTATTCATCTGGTTGAGCCTTCATATGAATTAAGTTATCATTCATATGAATATTTGTTTGAGAGAAACAAATCATTTATCATATTTCAATTAAGTATATTAAAAAGTGATTACTAAGTAATTCAATCATACAAATTTAATTAATATTGAGTATATTCTTGGGCGTGAGGTCTACTGTTTACAGAACTACTAGTCCAATAGTTGAACGGTTGACGGTTTCGTCACAATAGAGTTACTACGCAATTACTAACTATATAGAATTTAATATCGTAATCGCGTACGAAACATTTGAAGAAAATAATCCCGTGACAGCAACCTAACGTAATTTGTGTCATATTTTCAATATTTACCGACTTAGTTGGCACAGTCCCCAACCGGAAACAATTTTGAGATTTCAATTTATTAACACACACAACCCGAAAAACAAACATAAAAATACAATAATACCACATGTGTATAATACTCAATAAAAAACAAGAAGACTAAACAATAAGGAGTAGTGGTGTAGAAAAGAGAGGGGAATAGAAGGTCTTCCAACTATGGTTACCCATGTACTAGGAAGGCCTTCAATCCATGAAAAAGGGCATTTGTGAGATTAGTCAACATTTTCATAGAACTTAATTAGGTACATTTTACTACAAATCAAATCAAATCAAATCAAATTTATTCCATTAAAAAATCATGATACATACATAATACAGACGTTGTATAAAGCTATATTTGAACCACTTAATTAGTCTATAACATGAAATGTACATGCAATATAATCAATAAAGCTGGTCCTATGGAATCAGCAAACATAGGCTATATTGCCTGTGCGTTCGCTGGGTTGCCATCTAAATTACATTTATGGACCAAAGACATTAATGAATTTTCAGGAAGAATGACTTGAAAAAGTGAATAAATACAACAAATAAACAACACCACTAGCGGTGATATTCCAGGACACAATAGCGCTTCATCACGTCGTTTAATATTTTTTGTCGAGATGGCCGGTTCTACAGAGTGGGGGGTGAACAGTGCTTGGACGAAAGGTCAGTCAATGAGTCAGTCAGTACGAAAGTCAGTCATGCAGTTGGTCAGTCAGCCAGTCGATTATTGAGTCAATTAGTCAGTCAGTTAGTCAATTAGTGATTAACGTTGGAGCTGATAGTTTGCTTTTATTATAAGGTCAGCCTCTTCTATTGGTGATTCAAGCAGCCACTTTTTTATGCGCTGCTTGAATATAAACAAAGAAGGTGATTGAAATAGATGCCAGTGACTAAAAAATTTACATATATTACGGTAAATCACCTGAGAAATATAGAAAGGATTTGTTTTTGAAAAGGAAAAATTTAATTGCAGAGTCTCGATACCTGTATGGGAAGAATATCTAGTATTGTGACAATGTGAAACTACCTGGAAAATTCTATTGAAGTTTTTGAAAATATGAATAAGAATGCTTTTAATAAACAATTGACGCACAGTGAGGAGGGATGTTTCCCGGAATAGGGCATCAGTTGGGTAGCGGGTAGATTTACCAAAACCAATCTTTAATATCTTTTTCTGAATTATGAATATAGAATCGAAAACGTTTCCATAGCTTCCCCCCCATGCAATGATACCGAACGACAACAGCGACTGCACGTAGGCGAAGTATACAGTTTTCATCTCTTTTTTTGTTAAGACAGCATTCAACAATCTAAAGGCATATATGAATTTTCTTATTTTATTCTTTAGATATTCAACATGATATTCTACATTTCTACGATGCTTAATGATTTTTACTTCAACATTTACCGAGCATTATTCGTTTTAAAAACGTCCTATTCCTCGCGGTTATTCTGTGTAATAATGAATACAAATTACAATAATAAAAAACGACACTTCCTGTCTAAGCAGATTTTCATCTTTATTTATATTTTTTACTTTCAACAGGATAGGATACAAATAGGGTATTGGAAGGTATCTGAAAAAGCAAACAGAAAAAGACATGAAGTAAATAAAAAGAATGAGGAAACAGAGGAAGGAGAGGAAAAGATAAATAAGGTAGAGAAAGCACCCAAAAGTTCACACTGCTTACATAAATTTATAATTACAAGTTATAAAATAAGTATTATAAGTTATAAGGCTAATAATTTTATGAGCTATGAGGCTAATTTATTGGCATCGAAACACTGAAGAGCATTGCCAAATAGTTTTTTATAGCTAACTCATTACTCTGCAAACTTCAACATATTAGTCAGTTAAATATGGAATCATGATCCGACTATTATAATTAGTTATATTATACTATTATAGTACGTACATCAAAACAATGTTATAGTGTTATTAGTTATATTAAGTAATTACAAAATATAAGTTAGTTGAGTATGCAAACACGATAAAAACTCTTCAAAATATCGTGCTGTTGGGAATACCATTTTTCAATCCAACTTTACTCAGCTTGCTGATTAATTACATAATAGCTGATATCCCAGGCAGTTTTCTACCCAGCGAAAATTTTAGAGCTTGACAGAACGTATATCATCAGTGTTCATTGTAGGGACAAAACTGAAATTTAATTCTTGGGCTCAATCTCATACTTTTTAGACAAATGATACACATACCTTGTAATCAGGGGCAAATACAGACTAGGAGGTATGACAATTCAAGGCTAATATATTGACATTGAACCACTAAAAACCAGTGTCATATTATTCCTTACAGCTACATTATTATTGAAGAGGTTTTTAATTTTTTACAGGATTAGGCAGCCCAGGATTAGTAATATAACCAAATAGTACTGTACATCTTGGAAAGTGGAACTCTACACTAAAATGGAACATCATCAGTTTGAGAGCATTGAACCTAAAACCGTGCAAACAGTTACTTGGAGGTTAGCCATCATACACACCAAAGCTGAGCCGCGCCATGCTGGTCAAAGTCTCTAAAGAGCCTTGTTATACAGACACTTTAGTCGCCGTCGTGCGCGACTTTTACGGCTAAGTTACACTAGTCAGTTAAATTTGATTGAAAAATCAGTTGTTTCTGAGCCAAAGGCTCTAAACACGTGTATAACATCGTATACGTTGACATTGTTGAGCTCAGTGAAACGCTCAGCTGGTGTAATTTATCCATAAAAGTCGCGCGCGACGGCAACTAAAGTGGCTCTGTATAATAAGGTTCTTAGCGTTCACACTGAAACCTATTCGCACACTAGGTTTTCTAACCTTTCCGATCACATATAGTTCAAGAACATTGGAAAAAACATCATGTATAAACGGAATGCTTAGTTACAATGCTCTAAAATAATGCCAAGATAAGCCCTTTAGCAAACCACCTACAATAACTACAACTAACAATAACTGTCAAATTTGATAGAAAACAAATTATTGCGGTGCTCTCCATATTTCAAGAAAATAATTGAATCAATGACCTACCAAACTGATTTATGTTGTGGTATTAAATTAATTATTTTAGAGAATTAATTCCAATGCATTAACAATTATTGCAAGTAAATACCTTCCAATTTATTGATTTATTCCATTTACAGACGACTTTTTAAAACATTTCTTAAAACAATATCAGCCTATTTATTAGAAATTTCAATTTTAATAGGGCCTACTTGTGGTTGGAACAAAAGAGCCTTATTATACAGTCGCGGACTCGAGGCACAATTAAGGATAAATTACACCAAATGAGCGTCTGACCAAGCCACTTTAGTTCCCTTTGTCTACTTTGTTAAGTTTGGTTAGAAGCCCAGCTGATGTAATTTAACCTAAATTGTGGTGCACGACTGCGACTCCAGTGGCTCTGTGTAATAAGGGTCAAAGTCTAGAGTAGTGGTTCCCAAACTTTTTTGCCTCATGGACCCCTTGCTATGATTTTTGGTTTTAGGTGGACCCCCTGCATAAATGTCATTATTTCTTTTTTTTGGAGGATGAAGCCCACATAGGTCTGAGACCTGTGCATGGGTAATGAATTGGACCTACTAGATGAGTAATAGATGAGTTGGACCTACAGTTTCACCTGGGAAGTGATTTTACAGCAGAGAACAGAGTCTTTTTTGCAGACCAATCCAATCGGTCACCCTTACAAAGAGCACCTAGGAGTTTTAACTATCAGTTGAAGTAGGTCTACTACTGCTGACAAACAGATTCAAATTCACCATTGTGGTGCAGAAAACATTAAAAAACACATAAACTTAGTAAATTTTTGTAACTTAGTCGAATTTGAATTGAAATAATCAAACAGTATGACATATTGTTGTTGGTTATAGTGAAATAGTATTAATAAAACTCAAGAAGTTATGGCTGGTATTTTATTAAACAAGATTGTGTCCTCTCTAGTAATTGTACACATCTAGTAATTGTCAGTGAAATGTGATAGAGAGAGAATTGGTGAGAGGAGGTGGAGAATAACAATTCAATATAACCAATATGAATATAATTCATATTTTTGTAGAATATTGCATCAAATTTGTGACGAACGGGTGATACAGATACAGTAATGGAGTGTTCTAACAAGAATATTAAAATCTGATTGCAAAAAGTTAACCAAAAGACCAGAACAAATTTATTAAAATTGAATAGACTACTAAGATTTCGAGCTCGATTTAAAATTTCCAAATAAGTAGAGTAATAGAAGGAAGCTTATTAGACCTTATTAGAAATTCTTGTAAACGTGAAAAATAAAAATTAAACATTAATATCTTAACCAGAATTTATTTTCGAAATAAATGTAATTTATTGTGCACAGATTTTGTTTTCCATCAGAATAATTTTGAACAATTAATTGAATAAGCAAGAACTTGCTAGAATATTAAAGAAAGTCGGTATGATATGATAATTAAAAGATATTACGGTACTCCGTTTGCTCATGATAAACCTGAAATAACTTGAATAATTTGGTACCTACCTAAGTTGTTGAGTGACCTACCAATAAAGGTTATTTTTGAAATATGATAAAATATCATTCAAATATAAATAGGAGGCTCTTTTTGTTTATAACTTTAAATATGAGGCTACTTTCGCTTATAACAATAATGCTAAAAATAGCTTGAAATATTTAGTACCTGACTTGTTTCGTGATCTACAAGTAAATGTTAATAGTTTTAAAATGTAATAAAAGATAATTGAAAGATGTGGGGCTTTAATAAAGACATTCGCGATTGTGGACCCCCATTAACATATCATGGACCCCCAATTTTATTTTTCACAGACATGGACCCCTAGCAGGTCACCGTGGACCCCAAGGGGGTCCACATGGACCACTTTGTGAACCACTGGTCTAGAGACACAAATGTGATAAGTATTTCGTACATAACCTACAAACTGAAAAATCGCTCAAGCAAAGAAACGCACTGCGCCAAATCGCCCGGCTTTGCCCAACACGGCACGGCTTCGGTTTGAACGATGCCATTGGAATAGCATTGCAAACAAAAGTCAGGTGATATTCGCCCAGCGCCGCCCGGTCTTGGTGGAAAGCCTACTTTAGTTCATGCAGACTGCATGCATGTTTTATACGATAGCTAGCAAAAGAAACAGCTGTAACAGTATTGTTTTAAACGCTAGTGAACAGTTGTGTTAATCTCCAGAATTCTGCAATTCTATTAAATATTATTTAACAAAAATAAATATTAAGTTTCGTGCAACGTGATACTGTCTAAATAAGTTTATGAATAATGCAATGAAAGAGTCAACTTACAACTTGGTTAGTTTTATTACTAATTGGTAGACTTCCTTTTTTATCTTCCATGTTGTTCAGTATTTCAATTTCGTTGTTTAGATTCATTTTCCGTATAACAACACTAGACAGCATAGTTTCCAGCTCTTCTTGAAGTTGATTCAAATCAGCCATGTTGATATTTTCCTCCTTTGGTCTCAAAAGAACTTTGAAATTGAAAAGTACAAATTATCATATATACAAATTAAAAAAAGCTGAAGAGCACGTAAGAATGTAATACACACTTATAATATACACAGATATCATTCATGATTTCAAATAGCAGTTTAATCCTTAGAATACATTGCATTTTTCAGAAGTACATTATCAATGAACCACTCTCTTCCCATTCTCGAGAACTACAGCAATGTATTTTTCACGGGTAAACAAATAATTGGGGAAAATTATAGCCTGGATGATAGTCTGAAATTAACAAAAAAAAAATCTGTAGTCAGATTTACTTTAAATAACAAGCAATTTAGGAAACTCTAATGAGTCTATTTCTTCAATGCATGTAGCAGTCAAATTCTACACAATAGCTTACAAAGCAGATCACATGAACATCTACAACAACCACAATTTATTTCTTGATAGATTATTTACAACTAAACAACTAGTTATAATATCCATCCCGTTAATTATTTAATCATAATTATCCATTAGTCCATTGGACCTGCGTCGCCGTTGACCAGATGAGTCTGGACAGGCTGTGTCAAGCTCCAGAGCCTTCAAATATTGACGAAAATGCCAATGAATCATGTCCAAGGGTCCTGCATAAATTCGTCTATCGAGTATAGTGGCCTAGAGACAAGCCTCCTCCTGACTACTCTTTTGAAATTGGCGTTTCCCAACGACTTCAACTCCTCTGGCAACAGGCTGAAAAGCTTCACCGCTCTGACAGGAGAGCAGCTTTGAGTTTTTGCAAGCCTGCATCATTGGATATTCAAGTCATTGGCTCTACTGGTGTTGTGCAGATGAATAGCTCTCCTGCGCTCATACAAGTTGATGCTCTCTTTTACATAAACACGCAAGTCTATAATGTACTGACTATAAATAGTAGGAGCTTTCAGAGCCAAGAACAGAGGCTTGCAATGATCCATTATTCCCGCCAAAGACAAAAACCTGATGGCCTTCTTCTGGAGGAGCATTATTCTTTAGCAGAGCATGGCCCCTTTATCAGAAGTTCATAGGTGATGTGGCTATGGAACACTGAGTGATAGGCTGTGATAAGGGAATCAGCTGGAACAGCAGTCTTCAACTTTCGTAAAAGTCTAGAAACTCTAGAAAGTTTTCGACACACCTGAGACACATGCTCACTCCAGATAAGCTTGGGATCAATCCAAAAACCCAACAGTTTCACAGAATTTGGACTGAAAGTTCCTCTTTTCAAAGTGCAAATCAGGTTTTGTGTCTTTTCTTCATTTAATTGAAGCCTATTCCTCATGAACCAGCCCCTAGCTTTATTGACATGCCTGCTGTAATTGATCTCCACTTATTCACAGAGTTGTGTTTGTGTCATCAGTGAATAATCAGACGAAATCGTCACAACCACATTATAAAAAATATTGAGAAACTAGTTTTGTGGCTGTGACAATTTCGTCTGATTATTCATTATGGATACCTTCCACAATATCACCTTCGCCACTACAAAGATTGTATCACAGTGAATGTTCCCCTAAATCTAGGTCACTCACAAATAAATAAATAAATTTTTCATTAAACCAATCAATGAATACAATGCATTTGTAAATAAAATCGCAAAAGAACTTCAAATAAAACAATATTAACTCTTAACAATAACATATAAGCCATAAATAACAGCTCGAAATATGAAAATGTTTGTTTGTGATAAAAAATTACAATTTAAATGGTACATCCCTCTGTAAGCAAGCGCTTGTGTTGAGGGATGAGTCTTTTCAAAATAAATTTAATCCGTTATGGACTTTATGGACGTTATAAACAAAACAAAAAATAAATATTTTTAATGATCTACATTCTACATAACATGACTTGAGAGTAACAACATAATTTGAGAGTAACATAAAATAACTTATTGTACAGTAATAGATAAAGATAGTGTAATAAATAGATGTAATAGATAAAGTCATTTTTCACTAATAATAATAACCCGAATAACTATTGAAGGATAGATAACTAAAAAGACTATTGTAAGATATATGAGTGAAATAACCATAACTTATCAGTGTAAAAGGAAAAAAGAAGAAAAAATCTTGTCTGTCTCAACTCTGCTCCATCCCAATGAAACGTTGCAACTTTTTTTTAAACAAATTAAAACTTGGTACTCTAGATATACTAGGTGGAAGTGAATTGAATAGACGAGGACCCCTATCAAAAGCATGAGCTGCAGCTGCAGCAGTCCGGGAACGAATTTCTTCAAGGATCAAAAGCAACAGAGTGCCCCCTGAGTTACTCCATGCAGCAGACCAAGTTTGGCTGACTGAGCCCCCTCCAACTCCACAATTTGCTTCCTATTTTGTAGGTAGGACTTCAAAGTATTGATTATTGATTGCTGTACCAGTGACACCGACGAATCATCCACTGTATTCATTCAAAACCGAAATCACCCAAAGATTACATTACTAATACACTAATAAATACATAACATAATTTCTTGAAAAGTACATTACCTTTTGAAAATATAAGCTTCATTCCAACGGAATGAAGGAAAATGATAGTGATATTGTTGGAGAAAAACTGGCAATTATAGCGATAAGTATTCTAATAACATATGAATTGTTTGAATGTGTAACTGTAACATACTTGAGGTCATGCAAGGCAGTTTTGCCTTGTTCATTATCCTGAGGTCCGGGAATGAGAGAACACATTCCTCTCCAATATCGCTTGCTTTTTGGAATCGACTGTCTCTAACTTTTGTCAAGCCATTGATCGAACCATTCAGAGTGCTGCTTCTATTATGGTCTTTTGGCTTGAAGCCCTTTTTGACAACGTGCTTCATGTTTTCAGATTATACGTTTCGGCACTCCTTTGAGGCGCTGAAATATGAATAAAAACAAATCATCAATTAAATACAAGAATCTTTTCACAAAAACAAATGAATAAAATCACAAATTATACAAGATGAACCTGGGTATTCATTTTGTAGTATATTTCTGGAAAAAATCAAATGACAAATCGGCTAGGCTCATTACAAATGCCTGTATAAATAAAAAAATTATTCCCAATAAATTTAGCTGGGTATTCATTCTCTAATATATTTCTGGGAAAGTAAAAATGACAGACGTTCCATACCTATTACCAATGCAAGAATAAATAAATAAAATAAATAAATATTTTATTTTGGAAACATCTATACCTACATAAAGACTACATGAAAATAAGTACAAAAGAATTAAAAGTTTTAAAGACTTACTTTCAATCGAAATCACCCTACCTCAACTCAGACATGCCATTTTCTAGAGTAGATTTGGGGTGCACGACCAATATTAGGCATAAGAGCTTCCATATTATTTGAATGATTGGTTTCTATACTTTGTCTTCCTGTACTTATTATACATTTATTATGAACTGGGGTTTTGAAGTGTGTTCTAGATGTTTCCGGGAAGCAAATTACACAATTTTGATATTTCTGATATTAAAGGATTAAATTGTCTCTGATAGAAACATTATCAATAAGAAGGTGCCTATATTGGAAAGGATATTTTGTAGAGGATGCAAAAAGGGTTTCTACCTGTTGTCTCCAGCAATAAACCTAGGCTGTGATGAGAAGACCTAAATTTTTAGGTCTAGAAAACCTAATTTTTTTCTATTTTATATCTTGTGTCATGTCTGGGTTTTTTTTTGAAAATATATTGCGTTCTTGTGTATTCTGCAGATGATTTCCTTGGAGTAAAACTGCCACAAGACAGCTAGGTACCATTAGATGGGACCGATCACAATGACCGTACCGATAATGATATGTACCTATCTCTGCAACTGAATTTAATAAACATTTTGCAAATATCTGTGACCTTGTTAGACCTAATGATCATAACGTGGATTTATGTAATGTCATGCAATTGCTGAATCATAAAAAAATAGACAAAGAGATGTGCACTTTTAAATGGAAGGAAGTTCCTATGAATGATGTCAGTAAGGTGATAAGCAGTTTAAGTAACTCTCATTCAGAAGACTTTTATGGACTCTCTAATTTTATGTTGAAGCAGTTACAAGAAGCATTGTTGCTACCCTTAACTTACCTCATCAATTGGATGCTCATGGAGGGTGTCTATCCTTCCTGCCTGAAAATCTCTGTTACAGTACCAATCTATAAAAAAAGGAGATAGATCTTGTCCAGATAATTATAGACCTATCTCTCTTGTCCCAGTAATATCCAAGGTGGTGGAGAGTCTAATGCAACAACAATTAGTAAACTTTATGGAACGTAATAACTTGTTTACTCCATCTCAATTTGGCTTCAGAAGTGGTAGATCTACTAGTAATGCTGTTGAGAGTCTTGTTTGCCATATTTTGAAATGCTTTGAAATGAGTAATGATGTTTCCGCAACACTACTAGACTTAAGTAAGGCATTTGATATTGTTAACCATACAATTCTGCTTGAGAAGATCAAATACTATGGTGTGAAGAATGTGGAATTCAATCTTCTGAAATCTTATTTGAGCAATAGGTTGCAAACCATCAAAATAGGAAATATAAAATCTGAACTAATTAATGTCAGGAATGGTGTTCCACAGGGGTCTGTCTTTGGACCGTTCCTATTTCTGGTCTATATCAATGACCTTCCTGATTATGCTAATGATGGGAAATGTATTTTATATGCAGATGACACTACTTTTTTGATAAATGACAGAGACCCAGAAAATCTTAGTCAAAAAACTACACTTATTGGTAATAAAGCTAAATATTGGTTTAATGTGAATAAGTTAATTGTTAATCAAAACAAAACAGAGTCCATAATTTTTAGCTTAAAATCTGCTAGAGAAAACAAAAATGTCAAGTTCTTGGGTGTACATTTGGATACTAAGCTTAGCTGGGAGGCTCATACTATGGATCTCTGCAAACGATTATCCAGAGTGACTTATTTACTGGGCAAGCTGAAGTGTTGAACCAGCTTAGAGTTGGTCACCAATGCCTATTATGCATTTTCCATGTTCACCTGCTGTATGGAATTTTACTTTGGGGCAATTCTCCTGGTGCTAAAGATATACTGTTATGGCAGAAGAAAGCTATAAGAAGAATAGTTGGCATCTCATCCACTGAGTCTTGTAGGGGTCACTTTGTAAAATTAGGTATACTTACTGTACCATGTCTTTTTATCCTTCATTGCTTGTTATTTGCTAAATGTAACCTTGACAAATTGACACTTAGAAGTAGCATTCATAATCATATGACAAGAAATAGGTACCAATTGCAGGTCACACATGCTAGATTAACAAAGACTCAGATGAATTTTAATTATATGAGTGTAAAGCTATTTAATAGGTCACCTTTAAATGCTAGACATGTTACTTTTAGAAGGTTCAAAACTACAATACAGGAGTGGTTGAAATCCAAACCACTATATTCACTTCAGGAATGGCAGGATATGAGCATGGAGGGTCTTGCTTTTGAATGACTTGTCTCACTCAATGTTTATTTAATGCTTTGGGCTATTTTTGTATGACTATTCTGCTTGTTTTGTGCTATATTATGTTTGTATGAACGTGACTATGTCTATTGTGCTTCCTGTACTTAATGACAATAAAACCATCTATCTATCTATCTATGAACTCGTTGAATAGCTAATCCCATGGATAACGCGGTCGATATTTATTCATCACTCTTATCAGTTTTTGTAATTTTATAAGTGGAATAAAATACGGAATGAGAAGGAAATCTCCTTGGAGTGAAAAAATTAATAGTACAAATCCACACTCATAAATAATGTGACAATTGTCGGACTGTAGGCTTGTCTTCCGTTGTCACAAAGTTACACAAAAGAATATTGGAGCCAAGATATGCGGGCCTATAGACCGCAGATCGGATCAAGGCCATATATTTTTGTAAGGAACGGCTATTGAGAAATCATTGGACAGAAGAAGACCTATACTTTACTTTTTCTTTGACATAAATGAGCATTTGATGCAGTAGACACAGCAGGTACGTCTAGTTTTAAGAGAAAAGAAAGGCTAACCAAAACTAATATATAAATGGAAAGATTGAGCATGAACATTTACAAAGAGTAAGCTAATGTCTTACAATTTGAATAAAACTCTGATCCAAATGTGATCCATAATATCAACTGGACTCATTCTTTCTTATCAGAAGTATTAAAGGGAAAATTGAGACATGTATATCATCTTATATGTCATGTAACATCAAGTTTGAAAGAAACTACTGACAATGTCGGCTATTCATTCTCTAGAGACGATTTATCACATAAGATATAATGCGAGTACTTTTTACAGTACCTACCGTTATCAGGACCACACGCACAACACGACAAATTTTGGACTTCCTCCAATTTTGAGATTTTCTTAATAATGTTGAGTAGAATTAAGTTATGTCTTGTTCTCCTCCCTTCTCACCATTTTAATTTATTGAATTTTATAGTTCCTTATCTTGAAAAAAATAAACAAGGGAACTCTGGATCATCTGTCACCTATATTGTATTAATATTGAATAAAAAACAAATTTACTGACATAGATTGTATGTTTAAGTCACAGATGGTGCATGGTTAGTTTAATATTTTGGCTGACAGTTATAATCAATCAATTAATAATCACAGGGTGACGTTTCTATTACTGTAATTTAAAAGTACCGTACCCTAATCGTATCAACGCTTTTAAGCAACCTAACCTCCAAAACAAATGAACCCAACTCACCTTGTTTGCGTTGTTGGGAGAAGCTTCACAGAATTTCTTGAATGAATTAACACAAAATCTTCAATGATATAGCAGAGTAAAACATATACAATAAACTGATACGTAATTTTATGTTCATAATTTAAATATTTCGCAAGCCCATTGCATTTCTTTTTAGCTCTGTAATTTTTCTCTTCACTCTTCACTGTATCGTATCCGTATCATACGTTACCAAGATGGCAAGATAAGATACGGAAGTATCGTATTCTGTATCAATACAACTTCTTGAATGAGCTTTGCGTGATAGTTACTATTCACACATTCGTAAATGGAAATAAAAATATGATACAGTTTGCTTTAAATACGTTTTAAAATTTATTTTCAGTCATTCAGCATACATGATGAATAAATTATTATATCTGCATTATATATGAGCATATAAAAAGAGAGAGTACGCATTAGCTGCAGTACCGAAACATGCACAACTTGAATATATTATTATGCGTTTGTGTAAAAATGAGGTTTGTGGTTGATCCTGGATAAATAAAGCGTATAAATTGTTCGAATAGTCTAATAATTAGTTTCTGATTTCAATTGACCATTTTGCATTGCTTTCCAATAACTTAGCTATTATTATATAACATCATGCTCAGCTAAGTTATCATGAAACTTCCTCAAAGTACTTCTATCAAATCATACTTAAAGCTTCATAATTATTTAAGCTATTTTTCAGATTCATTTGCAATAAACTGTTTTCTATTTTAATGGATTTTTGTCGATCAACTGCCACCTCAGAACTTCTTAGTTGCTGAAAACTGGCAACACTGTCATGACATAATCGCCCGCCATATTGTATATCGGCTTATTATTACATTATTTCTGTTGTATTGGTATCGTTAGTTGTAGCCGTACTTCTTCAAGCATTTAACCGTTTTAATTTGAAGTGAAATCAATCTTACCAAACATATTGTTTAGGAAACGGAAGAATGGCTGAACTGCAAGTAGTTGTAAATCAAGAAGTGCAACTGGGACTAGAAAATTCCAATTCCGTGGCAGCTAGAGGCATGTTTGACCCGGTGGCTCATGATCTTGATGCATCTTTCAGGCTGACTCGTTTTGCTGACTTAAAAGGATGAGGGTGTAAAGTCCCCCAAGTGGTTCTCATGAAACTCTTGGAGGGACTTCAGCAAGACGAGAATATTGCCAATGATCAAGATCATGCCCACTTCATGCACATGTCAGTACCACGAATTGGTAAGTATATTTTCTGTTCATTCTAGTATAGAATACGAGTAGAAGCCACTGTGTTTTGTGCTATCCTTGATATTAATATTTTGATCATATTCACTCTTGTGATGCTAGGGTCTGAGCCTACCAGTTTATTACATTTTACTCTTGATGCAGAGCTTCTGGGAAGAAAAGAAGTGGCTGGGTTAGGTAGAGGTATCATATCAGATAAATATCATATTTCAGTCGGAAATAAATTGCAATAAGTACACAAGTAGCATTTTTATAAATTTGAATATGCTACTTAAAATCATAATGGTTTACAGTTCAGTACCGGTAGCCTTCATAGATAGGCGTAAGGAAAACACATTTGAAGTATACGGTAGGCTACGTGTTGGAAAAATTGTTGACTGTCCTTGCACAGTGGAGCTTCGATACCTTTGCGAAATCAGACATGCTGTGGAATGGGTGAGACAATGGAGCTGCTAGTGATGAGTGCGGCAAGGTTTATTGATCAAGGTGTATTGAATCACACTGCTCTAGACTCCAGTATCGAAGCTCCACTGTGCAAACTCTTTCAGCCGGTGAGGTTGATCTCATTTGCATGAGTGTCATACGTTTTGCTTGACTAAGTTAGACCTGCAAGAATTGCTTTTAGTGCCTAACCTTATCAAGTGTAAACTCGATATTTTGTAATAACTTATTCTGTCTTCACTCGCAAACAAAACACTCATAATGTACGCAATTGAGCAACTATCAACGAGTAATTACTAATCGAGTAAGGAGATAGTTGAAAAATAATGACTCATTTTTCCTGGTCATAATATGCATGTGCTTAGTCACGAGTGATCGGAATAACTTTATAATTATAATTTTCATAACTTAGGGCTCTGAAATAAACTGACTAACCTCCCTTTCTAATCTCTTCTGTTGCTCAATTAGGAATTGAAAGTATTGTGAACCAAGGTTTCACAATATTTTTGGTTTCGAGAAGTGATTCAGTAACCATAGACGTCATTGTTGTTAAGCCGCGAGACCTAGAATAAGTTGTGAGTCAAGTCTCATCCTTCGAATAATTTCACCAAAATTGAACTTAGTATTACAAGAAAAGGAGGCTACTGCACTAATTCCAATAATTAAGTTTTTTGTTGAAGAATGCTGCTATTTCAAAGATTGTGCTACAATTCTACTTATACTTTTTATCGAACTATAATGTGTCACTAATGATCAACATTTTCAATAAAAAATTATCAGAGTTATGTCAGATGTCAGAGTAATTGACGGGCCGCTTGGCGCAGTTGGGCGTCGCAACTTCAGCTTGCTGTCGTTCAAAGCGGTCGTGGGTTCGAATCCTACTCCACCGTCAGGCTTTTATTTGTAATCATTCACCTAATTACCCACGCACAAGTCTCGGACTCATGTGGGCATCATCAGCAATAAAAAGAAATTGCTAATATTTTGGTAAGACGTTCTTTTCTACATGATTTTTGATGTATGATTGTTTTGCAGGAATTGGAATGGATGCCTCAGTTACACCTTTGAGACACGGTGGTCTGTCCCTGGTCCAAACAACAGACTTTTTCTATCCCCTGGTCGATGATCCATATATAATGGGTATGTATGAAATCTTTCTATCTTTGTTCAATAAATAAACGTCATGCTTTTTTAAATTCTAAAATTTGAATGGAACTTGAATGTATCTCAGAGATACTGGTGGTCTTATTACATATTTTTCAAATGAGGAAGATTGAAAATTTACGATACCATTTGCAAAGAAATGATAAAATCAATCATGAATTAAGCATTACACTTTAGAGTTTCACAAAATAACATGAAATCTTTCTCCGAATATAAAGTGACTCATGATGCCCAATTGTAAAACTGCATATTTATTAATACACTATAATCAACTGCAGTTATGGGATGCACTGTTCTGACAAAATCCTCAAGTTTTAAGTTTGTTAATACAAATAAGCTATATTTTCACCAGTAGCAGCTTAACATGATCTTGATCAGAAGACCCCAATCAAAAATTTGTATTTTCCTGTTTGATTGTAAAACTGCAATCTGTCAATTTATCACAGTAATTTTGGTTTCTCTTACTTGGGATAGCTGATGTTTCATTATTTAATGTATGGCTTGAAGCAACTATATATTGTACTTAATATACAACATACAAATATCAAGAAACAAATGACTCATCATATTAATCTTGGCGTTAAAATAAAGATATAAATCAGTACCACAATTAACAAAGTTGATGATTGCTGAGATTTGGAATAATCAAAAACTGTGTTAACACGTACTGTAGTGGTAAAATGGGGAAATAGATAAAAACTTGACCAAAGGTGTGAAAAAATCACCTCTGGTGGCGAAGTAGCAATCTCCTGTATATCAGACAATTTCATATACAGTATTTTTGTGTATACATTTTTTCAATCCAAGGATTATTAGAAAAGCACTTTAATTACTGCTCTGTTAACGTTGACGATACACACTACTTTATACTGGATCAAAAATAACTTATTCGGCCTTGGATAACAGGGGGTTCTACTGCGCTTTAAATCACAGTAAATTTGATTTGAGTCAAATAAATAAATTCAGGGGTTGTAATAAGATATTGTCTCTGACTTAGTCATTAGGAAATCTTTTGTGCCATTGAGTCTGAACACCACCACACTCACATGAAGGTTTTGGAACCTCTCCCCAGTTATGCATTTCAGATCCATATCTGCCATGCTGTGTTAGTATCCTATTACATACATTCATATCTTGGTCCCGTTCCAGCTAGTGCCGGGTCTGGGTGTTAACAACGCCTCTCGATCTTCCCGCCATCTCTCCTCTTCGACCTGCGGCCATCTGAATCCCCCTCCTCTCCACTCCATCTCTGTCTAGGTCTTCCTTCCATCCTCATCTCTTGAATTCTTGGCAGTCGATCTTCTGCCATTCTCTTCACGTGACCAAACCAACGCAGTCTCATACCTTCAACCTTTTCTCTCATGCTTAGCATATTTACTTCGTTTCTTATATCCTCATTTCTAATCCAGTTTTTCCCTTTATTGCCATGAGGAACCTCATTTCTCTTGCCTATTCCAGTCTTTCTCAGTCATTGTCAATGTCTCTGCACCATACAAAACAATAGGAACATATTACATTTTATACATAAAAATCTTCGCCTTTTCTGGTATTTTCTTATTCCAGACCATAAGTTTCACTGCCAGGTATAGGTTTCCTCCCTTTTACAGTCTGTTTGATATTTCCTCGTTGATCTGCTTGAATTTCACTTCCCAGGTACCTGAAGCTCCTAACTTTCTTTAATGGTTCCCCATACAATTCAATATGTCTGACTATTTCTCCATTCCTTCCAAAACCCATCACTTCACTTTTTTAATGAATAATAATTCCTCGCAAATATTCAGACCGTATTCCCCCATGGCACTACTCCGCCCATCCACCTGTATCTGTACTTCCTCAGCAGTTTCTCCTCAAATATCAATTTCTCTTTTTCGTACTCTCTGTCTTGTCGATTCATTTCTTCCATTACAACAAAGGCTAACGTTATGATACTACCCTGTTTTAGGACCTTCCTCACTTCGAACCATTTTGTGTTACCACTCTGCATCTATAAATTTCTTTTATTATCCCAACATGCTCTCTCTCAATGCCAAATTTTACCATTTCGTGCCACAGCCGTATTCTATCAACAGAATCATATGCTTTTTCTATATCTATGAATAGCATGATTATCTGTTTATTAAGTTCCCAGCTTTTCTCCTCCTATGCATCTGAAATGCATAGAATGTTGTCGTAAATTGTTATTTAATTATGTCTTGGTATAGATTTCATTGCTTTGATCAACTTTATTATTAAAGACCCGACAAGGCCTTATTGAAATCGTGCGGTTGTCCGTCCGTTCGTCTGTGCCCTAGCTTGAAAGAATGATTCTAGACTCTTGAAATGTGGTATATAGCTTCCTCTTAGTCCAAGCGAGATCTCTATTTATTTTGGAGTTTGGGTGTCGAATATAAAAATAATTATGTTGTAAAACAGATTTCCACTATAGGCCCTAGGTTAGTTTAGACTTCTGAAAATCAAAACATTGGCAGCTGTTAGAAACAAAACTTTTTCAAGAACTTCCGATGCACACATTGTGAATTGGGAAGCATATGATGCTTACAGAAACCGAAGCAGTTTTGCTTCGAATTTTAAGGTTATTAGAGAGATGCACCTTGGTTGAATGGTGCATATACTTACATCACAATTGATAATAATAATAATTATTATTATTTAATTTGTCAGGTCTTTGGATACTCCATTGTATCAGTTTATTCGCGCTCTGGTAGTTATTAAAAAAACCAATTTGGGGATTTAAACGTTATCAAATACCTTTTTTACTAGTTTTTTGATGACAGTAAGTTTAAGTGCTGTATGAACGAGCGAGGCAGCTCGCAGTGACTGATAGGTGCCTCAAGGCAGCGACCCGTGCATGCATGTCAAGGCTGCCTTGATGCCTCAGGAGAGACAATTAGGTTATCTTGTGATTACGGAAAACATCACCATTCTAAACTTCTACCATTAGATTTATTATATAGGGTGTTTCAGGAGGAATCTGCCTTACTGCGCCAATTCATTCCTCCCATCAAAATATAGACAAAATTTTCATATAAAGATGAATCCGGAAAAGATTCGCTACAGAAGTAGAGTTGGCTGCTATCCCTATCATTTTACTGAATAAAAAATCCAAGGAGCTCCTATGTAGGTTTTAGATTGATTAAGTTTCATGTAAGATTATCTGAAAATCGAATAAAATGTTGGAAGTCTGTTACTATCGTAATTATTTTGATAATTTATAAATTACGCCAAAAATTGCATAAGAACAAGGGTTTCAGGTTTTAAATTGGTTATTTGTCGATAAAATTAATTTTCATCAACAATACTTACAGAGAATTCGATTATGAAAATGAAAAGTCCGATCACCCAATAGTCTAAAATGTACCCAAAGCTCATGAAATCGTATTTTCTGGTTGAAACGCACTTATTTTACACGGTTGCTTTCAGCTTGCAATTCTTGTGTTTTGATCCAATAAAGTTTGATTCTATGAACTTAGGGCACATTAGAGGCTGTTGGGAGATACAACATTTTATTTCCAGATTGCACTCTACAAGTTTCTCCCACTAAAATAATCAGATTTTCCTTAAGACTGATCATTTTTATTTCTTTCTTTCTACACAGCACAAATAAAATATACCTTTGTCAACTCAATGCTAGCGCACGAGCCTTATGCTTATGCTAGTTTTCATCTCACAATAGTAATAAATACATTTAAACACATAAGATAGTTTCTATGTGTTTAAATGTATTTATTTATATTGTATACATTATTTTCAAGTCTATTGCGAAATGGAGAAGAACATTTTCATTTAAACGAATTTACAAAATAAGAATAAATTGATTTGATTTTAATAGTAGCAGTAAACACATCCCAAATAATACATTAGTTATAATAAATTCTATTTTCTATCAGTAGGGAATTGGATGCCACCTAAACTAATGAAGAAATATACCGTAGATTCTGCATCTGCATTGCAACATGTTTGCTAAGAGAAGAAACAGCTCATGCATTTGAAAATTCCATAAATGAATTGATGAAATTGTTATTAAATATAAGTGGTATAGAAGATTTATTAAAAAAATTGACTTGAAACAAAAAGTTGCAATCCTATTTTGTCAAGTAACAAGTACACAGTGCAATGAAATTCACATTATTTATCATTAATATAATTATAATAAAATGTCAACAATTTCGATTCAAGAAATGAATGATATTTCAGTTGTAAATAACTAGTGAGCCCAACGGGCTGGAGAACTCGCTTGCAAACAACCAATTTTGGAAAGGGAAACTCATTTGGGAAGCTTATCCTAGGGGAAGGTAGTAACGAAAAACGGCTGTTTTGAAGATACTGATTTACATAAAATTCACAAGACATCTATCACTTGAAGTTCAAGTTCATCGTTGCTCTGATACACAGATTTATTTTCCACAAAAAAGACCTACCGTGCTCATAGATCTATATATCAGGGCAATGAAATTAGTGTATCTATAGAGTAGATATATTTACCACATAAAAAACAGCTGTTATTCATCCATATTTTATCAGGGAAATGAAATTATTAGTATATCAGATAGAGATTCTATAAAAAACCTGATCACATTTATTCACCTACAGCTGATAACTCAAAATATATTTTGAAATCTATTGCGAATTCCATATGGTGAAAACAACTATTTTCTATATATAGTAATATATAGATATATTAATGAAGGGCTGAGAACCTATCCTTTTGTTTCGCCTCTAAAAGGATGAAGGAGTCTGTTAATGTTATTGGCCAACGAACTTGACCTTTCTAAAGATACCAAGAATCTGTGTTTCAAATTTGAAGTTGATTGATAAAGGCGTTCGAGAGTTATCGTGGAACATACAAACAAACACAACGCCTCGAGCCTAAAGTCAAAAGGAAGAACTAGCTTCGCTCGTTCAATAACTTGTATGTGTAACTTCATGATTTCATTTTTCAGCTATAATTTCATCTTCAAATTCAGACAATTTCTGCATACAAAGCTTGAATATTCTTATTTGTTTATTCACAAAAACTTGCACCTGTTTTAGCAGGTGAAATTCCAATAATTTTCTATTGAATGCTGGTTATTCATGTTGATTTTTCCTTTTTTTTCATCAAATACGAACTCTAACATTAATATTAACAACTTGCAGTCATAACTGTAAGACGTTAGTGGTAGGTAAGAATTGTTTTCTGTAAAATTGTATTTAATAATTAAAATTCGGTCATGCTATTTCCCAGGACATTTAATTGTTGACTTGGGTAAATAGCATTGGGGATAGATTAAAAAAAGAGATCTTGTTCTGTAATTCAGTTGAACCATTAAAAAATTATCTATATATTCATACAGAATGTGTTAATAGAACATATCATACTTTAAGAACTGTTGATACAGCTCAAATAAGCAGAAAAGTTGGGGTCTGAGCAAAAGTAAATATAAAGAGACTTTATTGAATCAAAATAGCTGAAGAGAAATAGCAGAAAAGCCCCTTTTGGCAGATTTGATGCCACTTTTTAAGAGTAGGGCCTCTTTCAAAGTTATTTTTATATTTTTCTAAGTTTTAGTTGTATTTTATAATAGAAATAATCTGCCACACGCCACTTCGCCAACTCCGGTCAGCTGGAAATCTGCCACCCCTCAAACCAAATAGAGAATCACCGGAGATTTAGTTTATCTTTATGTAGCACCAAAAATATGTAATCAAATTCAAACAATAATCGAACTGCAAACACATCTTAGAAAATCTAAAAAAAGCATTAAAAATTCAATAGATAATATAAAAAACTCCAATTTTTTCTTTGTTTTTACATTTTACTTTACATACAATAGTCAGTGGTCGCAATCAGAGAATTATTTCTGATTCTGGCTTCTCCTGCGGCCACGAAGTCGCCTTGGATATTTTGAATGTGCTATCATCCTTATTATCCATGGTGAAGTCTCAGACCCATGAAGGGGAAGGGGGGTTTTCAGACTCAGAAGTATGGGTTATTTGAAGCTAAATTACAAAAAATTAAACATCGTCAATTTTTCACTTTTTCTTCCATGATTGTATCGTAATATACATCCCTTAGAAGTCTTAGAACCCCCCGAAAGAGCCACACTTTATTGTTGGAAATATGAATTTTTCAAAATAAGTCAAGTTTTAGGGAGATACTTTTATTTATTTTGGCTTGGCCAAGTTTTTTTTAATCTGAAACATCAAATTTTCTGCAGGCAAAATTACATGTGCGAATGTGCTAAGCGATCTTTATGCAATGGGTGTAACAGAATGTGACAACATGCTAATGCTACTCGGCATCTCGACAAAAATGACTGAGAAAGAAAGAGATACTGTGGTGCCGCTCATCATAAAAGGATTCAAAGTGAGTAATTTTCCACTATGTATGGGAAAATTAGTAGATTTTGTTCTTGAATTACTATAAAATTCATTGGAGCATCTTGACTATTACATTAGATTCTATTTGTGTTCTTTGTACTGATTGTGAATAAATGTTGTAGACTAAGGCCGCCATTAGCTAGGGAGACTCTCGGCCGACTCTGTCTTCCTTCTTGTCTCTGCTGAATGATAAGCCAAGGAGACTGCGTTCCGACCCAGCCATTTGCATTGTTTTGTAGTGTCAGTGTCAATGGTGGCTTTGATAAATGCAGAGCTCATTCTTCTCAGCCTTCTATTGAAAAAGAGAAGGAAGACAATCTCAAAATATTGGAATCAACGAAAACGGATAGAGTTTTGATTAGGGTGGAGGATTGGAGGACAATGGGCGAAGGGTCTATTTTTTGTTACTGTCTGCATGATGCAGTCTTTTGCGGCTAATAACTACCATATACCTCAATGCCCCCTGACCGTTTCGAAAGACTTTGCACGCCTGAAGCTGTATCCTGGTCCTGAAGACTTCAGGAAGACTTTCTGTCGACATAATAAGCCTATCTAATAAAATTCTAATAAGCCCCTATCTGACAATGCTTTTTGACCGTCGGCCGACTCTGTCTCCCTCGGCTAATAGGGATCTAATGTTTTTCAAATATTCAGATCTATTTTATTAATAAATATTCCATCGCGGGAATAATTCAGTCTCATTCATATTTCACTCTTGAATGCATTTTATTTTTAAATACAGTGAAACCTGTGTATACTGTTGGGATCTGTGAGGTGCTCAGAATAAAAATATTCACTCAAAAGGCTTTCAGTCTTCCTTTAGTTAATGTAACCTCAATGTATGTTCTTAAATATAGGTCACAGTATTCAGTGATACAATTGTAAAGCGCTCAACGCGAGATTCTTAATCACAAATTAAAGCCCTTTCTAAATCAATAATTATTTTCTAATCTGCTATCGTTATAGTTGAATGCTAAATATGTTTACAGGATGCTGCTACAGAAGCTAGTGTCTCGGTGACAGGAGGACAAACTGTGTTGAATCCTTGGTGCACCATTGGAGGCGTAGCAACAACTATTTGTCAACCCAACGAATATATAGTGTTTGTTCCTATATTAGTGTTATACTCTTCATTGCATTGCATGCGTTAGATATCTAAAAAATTTAGATTTTTAGTCATTTATGGTATACTTGGTTTGTAAATATTGGAAATTAATTAAGTATAGTATTTTTCTTCTTGAAAAAATATTGACAATAGATTATTTTGCTCTTGCTCTGTTGTGGTTAGATGAGCAGTGTATGCATGAAAAAAGTAAAACGTAACAAAATGAAGAGTTCCATTTCATGCACATATGTAACGTATACTCGCCATTAGCGATTTGAATGTATCTTAAATGGTGGCATTGGGGAAAAAAGTAATTATTATTTGTATTTGTGTTCTTTGAGCTTTGTAAATGTGATACTCCTCTGCGGCGTAGGCTCGCCTTCTCCTACGTCGCATACTACATCAAATCATAATGAGTAGCTACTGTAAATCTATTCTGAAAATATGGTAAGAGAGAAAATACTTTCTCTGAAAATTTTAAAGAATCCAGGTTATTAATCAATTATGTACTCGTAGTTGCCATAATGTTATTTCAAGAATTAGGAATGATTTATTGTCCTGCATATTAGAAAGGTTGCACAAATGTGCATTAAAAATCCGTTAACACTATAAAATAAGATAATTTGTTCAAAGTCACACTTACTCTGTTACAAAAAATAGACATTACCGATCTGCTTCCCATATTTGAGGTAAATGGGCCATGTTTTGACGTGCATCGGGTATTAAAGCATTCTCTTTGTCATAATGTAGCTGGTTGACCAAAATATACAAGACATGTAAATAATAATACAGTCATAGTTCATACATAATCAGTCATAATTGAATTAAATACAGCACAAAGCTGTGTAGTGAATGTACATCACGTTTATAACTATTTACGTTATAACTATTT
The DNA here is from genome assembly GCA_948455865.1 of Conomelus anceps. Classification (NCBI taxonomy): domain Eukaryota; kingdom Metazoa; phylum Arthropoda; class Insecta; order Hemiptera; family Delphacidae; genus Conomelus; species Conomelus anceps. The sequence continues at coordinate 54,251,909 of OX418222.1, read as the reverse complement.
ATTTGTAATTACATATATATATATTTGAGGCACGTTCCATCTGAATGGCAGCAGTTTTTACAAAATGAATGAATGGTGACATTCTATGGTCTGGCATTCTTTATATAAATATATATAATATATTTTGTAAACATTGCTGACATTCAGATGGAACGTGCCTCAAAGAGATTGTAAATTGACTCTTCTTGACTCACTCTCCCTGAACGTCTCACTCCTGTTGCTCAGGCTGGTTCTAGTATTTTTGACGACTTTGAGAGTCTACTAGATAATGTACCTGTGTGATCTAGATGTCAAGAAGTTTCTGGAAGTTGCTAGTATGAATGAAAGCAGTATAAAAGGGCTCTCTCATCTGCATTTAGTCAGTGGTTTGTTTGATCTACTTCCCAACGTTTCGACCCAGTGGCAGTTTATACAAACCATGTGATCATGTATCCAGTGAGAGTTCATTCAGAGTGTGATAACTAATCCAGTGCCTGTTGATTAACAGTGTATATACTATCCAGTGCCAGTTGAATGACAGAGCATTTAGACATTGTGCTTACACATATCAGTTTGTTTACCATAGCAGAAAGATAGTATTTTTCGGCTTGAAAGTTTCCATAAAAATTTGATATTCATGGTTTTCAGTGTTTTGTTTCAAGTGAACTTTCAAATTAATCGTCTTCAAGTGAAAAGGAATCTTTTTTTTTTTGAGTGGAGTCATTTGGTAAATCTAAATTTTCAGCATTAAAATGAACCTCAATGTGTTGAATATAACATATTCAAAATTTGGGAATAGAGCAGTTTTGGACTTGAGTCTGTTGCGCCTTCACAAGTATTGTAATTTTGTCACAATAAATAAATATCAAGTGCTTGTGATCAGACTGTGCTTTGTATCTGTTATTAGGCATTTATTTTTATTTCATTGAACATTTTATTGTAATTTTTCTTTTCTGTTTATTTAACTTTAATTTATTCGTTTCGTTTATTTTTTTCTGTCGCCCCGGAAAAAATTATAGTTCCGTATTATTTTTTTCATGTTAGTTGTTTATTTAATTATTTATCGGCCTATTTGTAGTTAGTAATTAATTTTTGTACAGAGATTCTGAAAGTCCATTATTAACTGACAGTAATGATCTTTTTTCTTTGTGATTAGTGAATGTTGTCAGAGTAATTTGTGTAAATAACGTGCGAGTGTTAATTTCAAGTATTGCCAGCATTATTTTAGTGATAGTACCCGTAACAATATATATATATATATATATATATATTGTTATGGGTTCCTCCTCTAAAACAATGCAGGCAATACTTTAAACACTTTAAATACTTTAACACTAGCACTTAATTTACGCCAATTACTTACAACACGCTCTAATCAGTTATGCCACACAAAATAAATCAATCAGAAACAAATCAATAATGTTCAACGAGTACGTGTCACAGAGACAAGTTGTGCTTTTAAACGATAGTAGTGTCATAGGGACAAGGTGTCGTAGAAGCAAGTAGTTCTAAAAGTGGCAGTGTCACAGAAGCAAGTTCTCATAGAGACAAGGTGACAGTTTTAAAATTATATGCAGTTTCATTGGGACAAGTTCTCATAGGAGCAAGTTCGCCTGCCGTGTTGCCTACAGTCTTTAGTCGCATAAGAAGGTAAGCTACTCTGACGAGACGTTTACATAGATACATTAGATGTAGTACAGAGTATTTCGACTACAGTCTAGACTACATTACAGTCTAGATGTATTTACATTACAGAGACTCAACTGAACAAAAAATTCCATATTTCAACCTTTGGCTAAAAATATGGCTAAACATTCGAAATACGTCTATTTCGGGCGTATTTTTGGTATATTTTAAAAACCTTTTCTTAGCCCACGTCCAAGGCGTCAACTGACCATTTTTACCAAATTTAAACTTTTTTGGCCATGTGGTTTTCAAGAAACGTTGATCAATAAGTCAGTGGTAGGCTATTTGGCTTTTATATATTTTATTTTATATTAGATACATATTAACATTATTCTTTCGGTCTAATATATACATAATATATATGATTAAAATACAGCAGACATTCAATTTACTAAAACAAATGGAATGCCTACATGTCCAGATGTAGGCAACACGCCACGCGAACTTGCTCCTATGAGAATTTGTCCCAATGAAACTGCATATAATTTTAAAACTGTCACCTTGTCTCTATGAGAACTTGCTTCTGTGACACTGCCACTTTTAGAACTACTTGATCTACGACACCTTGTCCCTATGACACTGCTATCGTTTAAAAGTACAACTTGTCTCTGTGAAACATCCCCTGTTCAACTAATAATGAATTTGCTATTTCACTGTACAAAAACTAATTACTAACTGTTGATAGGCCGATCGATAATTAATTAAATAACTAATCAATGATTCAAAAAGTAATGTCTAAAAATAACAGTTGAGCACTTGAAATAAATAAATGGAACACTTACTGAGCACTGGTCTGTCACAGTATTACAATAATAGCAATGAGTATTTGTACACTTGTATAAACTGTAAAGGAAGTCTGAATAATACAGTCACAATACACTTAAACACATTAAACATTCATATTGTTACGTGTTCTTTAACTAAAATAAGGCTGGCAACACTTGAAATAATTAATTAACACTCACACTTTATATACACAAATTACTGTATTAACACACACATCACAAAAAAGAAAAACAGATCATTTAATATTAAGCTTATAATGACTTCAGTATCTATTTACTGAAATTGATTACTAATTACGAATAGGCTGATCGAAAATTAAATAAACAACTAATCAATAAACTGTACAAAAAAATTAAAAAGAAATGTCAAAAACACCTAACAGTCAGACACTTACAAAATACAGTCTGTTGCGGTATTTGATAATACAGAAAAACACAATGACTAATATACACTGTCAATTCGACTGTACTGGATTTGATTTGATTAATAGTTGCATTTACATCTTTTTGAATGTTTGGCACACGTCAATGACTCAATAATAACATTAATAAAAAATTACAGTCATATATATCATTATTATAAACAGTCAATCCATAAGATATCACATCACGTATAACTACATATCTCAATTGTTTAATATATCTATCATTATCGCCCAATCTCTAGTTTCTATTGATGATTGTCTTCTCCAGAGGCTCTGCTGAAGAATTCTGTTAAACTATAGAAGCTTTCATTCACAAGCCAGTTCCTCAGTCCACTTTTGAGCTGGCGTTTATCTGTTAAATTCATTATGTGTGTTGGAATTGCGTTCAAGATCTTTTTACCCATGTGCTCAGGATTTGTCTCAAAGAATGCAGTTCTATGAGGCTAGATTCTCAAATGTCTCCTAAATCTAGTGTTGTGCGCATGAACAGATGATCCTGTAGTCCATGTCTCTCTGAAATCCAATCCATACATTGCACATTCCAAAATATATAAGCATGGCAAGGGAAGTATCTTTGCACTCTGAAACAGGCCTCTACAAGATGTCCTTGGAGGTTTATTCAGCATCATTCTCAGAACCCTTTTTTGTAATCTGAAGACTCTTATTGCTCCTTGAGAAGCAATAAGCAGTGAATATATCCTTGAGAAGCAGTGGATATATCCACTGTCTATTCAACTGCACTGGATCTAAACACTGTCTATTCAGCTGCACTGGATATAAACGCTGACTATCAACGGTACTGGATATATACACACTTTCCACTGCACTGAATAGTATCCACTGTCACACGGGCATATACGTTGTCGTGCAAAATGACAAAACTGAAACTTGCTCACATGGACTTATAGCGTTTGAAGTATTCCCGTAAGTACTGGAAGCCGATAGAACATTCTTGATATCTCAACCACACAGACAATAGTAGGTTCTGGAAGGTTCTCCATTAAGTGCGAGAGATTTTTTGTTATATGTCAACCGTTTACCTAAAGAATTAATTAGTGGTAGAGCCCTCTTATTTGCTGATGATACATCACTCATTTTCAGCAATTCCATTCTAGATAATTTAGAAATAAGTGCCCATATAGGTGTGCAGTCCATTGTCCAATTTTTAAATCAGTTGAAATTAACTATAAATAGTAAAAAATGCCAATACCTTAAATTCAAAAACAAACATAATTTAAATGAAGATAGGGTTATAAACGTGTTTGTAAACGATAATCAATTAGACCAGGAAGAAAAAATTGCATTTCTAAGAGTTATGTTGGATAAACGATTGACCTGGACTCCATACATTGAGAAAATATGTAGTAAAATCTCATCTGGGGTATTTGTCCTGCGACAGCTCGCTAGATTGAATGTCAAAAAGTTACTTTTTACAGCTTACCATGGGCTCTTACTGTCACATATTAGGTATGCTATCTTAGTATGGGGTAATTCATCAAAACAAAATCTTGATAGGATGTTTAAGATCCAAAAGAAAGCGGTTAGGTGTATAGAAAGAGTAAATAGATTAGATTCATGTAGGCCGTTGTTCAAGAGACTTGGTCTCCTAACTGTACCCTGCTTATATGTGTATGAAGCTACTTTATATGTAAAAACGAATGATATTAACCAAAATCTTGATGATAAACGATAATCAATTAGACCAGGAAGAAAAAATTGCATTTCTAAGAGTTATGTTGGATAAACGATTGACCTGGACTCCATACATTGAGAAAATATGTAGTAAAATCTCATCTGGGGTATTTGTCCTGCGACAGCTCGCTAGATTGAATGACAAAAAGTTACTTTTTACAGCTTACCATGGGCTCTTACTGTCACATATTAGGTATGCTATCTTAGTATGGGGTAATTCATCAAAACAAAATCTTGATAGGATGTTTAAGATCCAAAAGAAAGCGGTTAGGTGTATAGAAAGAGTAAATAGATTAGATTCATGTAGGCCGTTGTTCAAGAGACTTGGTCTCCTAACTGTACCCTGCTTATATGTGTATGAAGCTACTTTATATGTAAAAACGAATGATATTAACCAAAATCTTGATGATAAACGATAATCAATTAGACCAGGAAGAAAAAATTGCATTTCTAAGAGTTATGTTGGATAAACGATTGACCTGGACTCCATACATTGAGAAAATATGTAGTAAAATCTCATCTGGGGTATTTGTCCTGCGACAGCTCGCTAGATTGAATGACAAAAAGTTACTTTTTACAGCTTACCATGGGCTCTTACTGTCACATATTAGGTATGCTATCTTAGTATGGGGTAATTCATCAAAACAAAATCTTGATAGGATGTTTAAGATCCAAAAGAAAGCGGTTAGGTGTATAGAAAGAGTAAATAGATTAGATTCATGTAGGCCGTTGTTCAAGAGACTTGGTCTCCTAACTGTACCCTGCTTATATGTGTATGAAGCTACTTTATATGTAAAAACGAATGATATTAACCAAAATCTTGATGTACATGATTATAATACAAGAAGCCGAGGAGATTATCACTTGGTGAGTCACAATAGTAGCTTATTCAAACAAAAACCTAGTTATATTGGTAGGAAATTCTACATCAAGCTACCGCAGTTTTTGAAGAGTCTTGAAAATATAGAAATATTTAAAAAACAATTGAAGAAATATTTAGTTGATAAAGCTTTTTATAGTGTACAAGAGTTCCTTTCACATCAAAATTAAAATTAAGCCTCACCTCAACTAATTGAAGTAATTATGGTATCTAGTGTATAATATTGTTGATCTGACTTGTCTTATACTCCTTAACTGGAGTCTCCAAGATGTAATCTACAAAAAAAAAAAAAGATGCAGATATCTTCCTTGGAATGAGAGAAACATTCAAGGAGAGTGAGTCATCGAAGGCCAATCCATAATCTATCAAAAAGCATGTATTTATTTATTGTGACAAATTTATAACGAATGTGAAGGTGCATAGATTCAAGTCCAAAACTGCTCCCTTCACAAATTTGTATGTCGGTCAATTGAAGCAAAGAGAACAGATTGTTTTGCATTTGAAACAGTATAACGCCGTGTATAAATAGCCACGTAATTGGAAACTGCCTCTCGTTACAAACAAATGTCAAGGAATAATAACTGACAATAACTGCACTGCTTGTTTGCAAGAGCATCAGCTTTATAGATTTTGATGCAATTTGGTAAACTCTACTGAGTGATGCGACTAACAAAAATACGTAATAATGGATTTTTTATTCCAATCTGTTCACAGTTACAGCCATTCAAAATTTCAAAAAATCACCAGAAATTGGAAATTCGACATTTTTTAAATTGTTCTAGCAGCTAGTACAATCAACCTAGAGGGCTGTATCATTTTTTGCTCTTTACAGAGATATGTCCTGTAATGTCGAAAACATCAAGTAATACGCAAAGATATATTTATGTTTTGAATCTCTCAAAACGTTCATCTTTGAAAATTTTCAAAATTTTTCAATATATACTTTGTAAAACTACAAATTCGCTTTGTTATCGCGTTCTAGCTTCGGAACCACTGGTCGGAGAATCAAATATGACCACTCATTTTATAGAAAATTTTATTGTCTTTATAAATATTATATATATCGAATTTATTTTCTCCAAAATCCCATCTCAATCGAGATGATAGCAAAAAAACTAAAAGAATCCGAAAATTTTATGTTTCTTGTATTTTGGGGGTGAAGCGGTGCTCCCACGACTTGAGAAACTCGAAATTCGAATTCAGCGTTTGTACTACTAGAATCGTTGAGAAAACAACATACATTTTTGTGTTGGAAAAGCTACCTTTTAACTGAAAAAAAAACAGACTTTATTATTAAAAAATTATTATTTTTTTAACTATAAACCCCATTTTCATCCCATTTTCATATTTTGGTATGTTCAAAGGTGAGTTTTTTGATAAAATCAAAACATAAATATATGGTGGGGGTTAGCTTAAAGTCTTTCAATTTACAGCACACATCTTGTTACATATCACTGTAAAGAGCAAGAAAGATTCTGCAAAATGATACTACTAACAGCCGTCTAGCTTGATTGAACCAGCTGCTAGAGCAATTTATAAAATATAGGATTTCCGATTTCTAGCGATTTTTTGAAATTTCGAATGGCTGTAGCTTGTAAACAGATTGGAATAAAAATCTATTATTACGTATTTTGTTAGTCTCATCAAAATCTGAGATTGTGACCAAAAGAAGTGTGTTGATTTGACGTGGAATGACCCAGCTGTATTCGTTGGTGACTGTTTGCCAAGATTGCAATTACAAGGGACAATAGGAAGCTCGTTATAAAGAAGTTTAACTTTATTTTATCACCTCAACCTTTTTCTTTTATTATTTTTCTTTCTTCTCCTCCTCCTCTTCTTCCGTCTTCTCTTGTCATCCATTTCCTTAATTCTCCGTTTTTTCTCAATTTCAAATTTATTCTTCATCTTCACTTCAATTGAAAATTATTTCTCCACAATTTTCAAATTTTTAGGCCAGACAATGCCGTCGTGGGAGATGTTCTTGTGCTCACCAAACCTCTCGGCACACAAGTAGCGGTAAACGCCTACCAATGGCTAGATCAGCCAGAGCGATGGAACCGCATCAAGTTGGTGATTGGTGAAGAAGAAGTACGAAAAGCTTACCAACGAGCTATGGATTCCATGGCCAGGCTCAACAAAATTGGTAAATCTTTTTGGTTTTTACATGGAAAACTAACAAGTTGTCGATTCAATTGAATTGGAATGTGACATAACCTATAGTCTAGAGGGGCTCTCATCCTTCTTCTTCTTCACCTTCTTGTTTTTCTTCTTTTTTCTTTTCTTAATTCTCTTCCTTCTTCCCTTTTTCCTACTCCTTCTTCTTCTCCGTCTTTTCTATGTTCATAATCTTCCCCTCTTCAATTTCCAATTGTTCTTTTTCTATTTTCTTCTCCTTTTTGTACTACTTTTCTTTCTCTTTATAATTCTCTTCCTTTTTCCTACTTCTTCAACATTCCCTTCTCTATTTTATTCTTCTTGTTCTTAATTCACTTGACATTTTCTATTTAATTATTTTTCGATTCTCTTCTCCCTGTCTTTAATCATCCACGTCTCCTCCCCTTCTTTTATTTTTTCTTCTCTTTTATCTTTTTTTCTATTTCCACTTCACAGATTGAGTTTGAATATTGAAGATGGTGGTAATGCAAATCACTAATATTTGAGTTTGAGTTTGAATATTGAAGATGGTGGTAATGCAAATCACTAATATTTTGACAATTTTTTTATTTTTAGTTATTCGAAGTTTTGATTTATGGTGATTATTTTTATTATGGGTATTTTCATGGAATATGTATTCACTTTTTCAATGATGAAGATTTGATAAAATCTTCGATTGACTGAATTTTCAAGATAATTTTTTTTAAGATGACTCACTAATTTCGTTGTTTGGGACGTTATGGTAATTGTTGCTTTTTAAATGAAAAAATGTTTATTTCACAAATAATAAAAACGGACATACTTGAACATAATAGAGTATGAATTACCTCATTCAATAGAATGTCGATTATCCGAAGTAATTGGGACCAAGACCACCTCGGATATAAAAAAACTCGGATAATACGGAGGTTAAGTGCTACTACCAGGAAAAGTCAAGTAAAAGTAAAAAAACTTAATTTTTATAACAAGGTTAAAACGTAAAATAACTATTTACACACCTTATTTTAACTGAGCCAATGACATTACATCATAAAAAATTATAAAACACATCTTCCCACCGTATTATTCTTAAAATAAAAAGAGCTTTATTAAAAAATTTTCTCGTTACTAGCTCGGATAACCCGGTGGCTCATTTGACCGGTACTCGGATAATTGAGATTCTACTGCATATGTATTGTGAATTTTAGCATTCATAAATACTGTAAATCATTCTAGTGATGGTTGAAGAATATTTTATGCATTTGTTAATTTTGTCAAAATATTTTAATTTTTTTATCGTAATTTCTGTAGCTGCTCGTCTGATGCACAAATACAATGCTCATGGCGCAACAGACGTGACTGGATTTGGTCTGCTCGGGCATGCTCAGGTTCTGGCTAAACATCAAAAGAATGAAGTGTCCTTTGTTATTCACAATTTGCCAGTGATAGCAAAGATGGCTGGTGTAGCAAAGGCATGTGGAAACATGTTCCATCTTCTACAAGGAAATTCTCCAGAAACCTCAGGTCAGTATTCAAATTCAATTTGCATGTGAATGCATTGATTTGCACTCGAGTGTGCAATCCTATGTTTCATTGCCTCCATACTTTTTTAATCTTATTATAATAAATGTTCCTTATTGAATCTTTCTTTTGCGATTTATATTTTTCTCGTTCAAATGAATGCTTCTAAGCTTCTTAAAGTGAATAATTGTTAGCACTACAATACAAAAGAAATCTTTAAGAATAGAATAATAAGCCACATTGTGGCTATGGATGAAAAAGAGGCTTCTGTATAGTATATTAGTATATTTTCGGTACACTGTCAGTGCAGTTTTTTATGTACTCTATTTTTTAGCGAACAGAAGTAGTGAAAGAAGTTTGTATGAGAATAACACTTATCAGCAAGGGTAGTACAGTCTGTTTTCGTCTTTAATAATTGCGCAAAAAAGAATTAATTCGCCTAATTTAAAAGCTTTTATTTAAAGTTTATATTATATATGTATTGAAAGGGAAGTGAGAAATTCAAATAGGGTACTAATATTATTAATCATACGTTTCAAATATTTTTATTTGAAATTAAACTGTTTTGTTATTTCCATAAATATAAAGACATTTGAAAAAAATACTATTCTGCTAACATATTTTCTCTATTACATCTATTATTTTTATATTCCTTCCTTTCCTTTCCATTTCTACATGGATTTGTGAATTTTCATACAGGCTCTTAATCATGTTGATGTACTGTCTCTCTATACCAGCTTCTTCAAGTGCATCCCACATTATTAAATGGTTTAAACTGTCAAAGGCTTTGTGGAAGTCGACTAATCCAATATACAGTGGTATATTATATTCGATGCATTTTTCTATAACCTGATTAGCTGCTTGCAGATGGTCAATAGTGGAAAAACCGGGCCTAAATCCTGCTTGCTCTGTTGGGTGGTTTTCATATATCCTGTTTATAATTCTGTTTTTCAATATGGAAGCAAAGATCTTGTACAGCACTGAGGTGAGAGTGATCGGTCGATAATTTTCCACATCATATCTTGAACCTTTCTTAAATAAGATTATGACTTTGCTGATTTTCCAATCTCTGGGAACCTCTTTTTCTTTCAAGACTTTATTGAACAAAATCCTCAATGGCCTTATCATCACTTCAATACCTGCTATTATTGCTTCGTTTGTGATCCCATCCTCACCAGGGGCTTTTTCTTTTTTCAGGTGATTTATTGCCATTCTTATTTCTTCTCCAATATATCATTCTCTTCAGATTCTTCACTTTCTACTTCTTGTCCATCGGATGATGTGGCCCCTCTATTGTCAGCATTTTCATTTTTATAGAGATTTTCATAAAAGCACGTAACCTGTTCTAATATTTGACCTCTTTCTGTTGTTGTTCGCTCTCCAGTACCTAGTTTGGGAATCCACTTCTTTCTATACTATCCACTTCTTTTCTTTGTCCTCCATAAGTCCCTAATATAATTGCTATCTATTTCTGGAACTAGAAATTTTAATACGCTCATGGTTTCCTTATTTATATCAAAGAAGTTTTTACCCTGAATTCCAAATAATAATAAATTAAATCTTCTCTCTTCTCCTTCCTTTATCTTCTCAGCTTCCAATTTATTTTGTTCCATATGGTATATTTCAGATTTAATCTCGTTTATTTCTTTTTCAAAACGACAGTTCAAAGTATCCACTTTGTTCTCTAGTGTATCAAGTTTTTGTAGCTTTTCCAGTATTTTATCTAACTTTTCCTCGAATTTAGTCATGTTGAATTATTTCCAGAGAGTTGAAACGCAGAGAGTTGAGTCCAGTGCTCCTTTTTTTAAGACGCTGATTTATTATTCCTTTTTTTTCGCTATTTTTTTCCAATCCAATAAATATATTTTATCCAGTTCTATCTACCGTAATGCAACCGTATCTAATGATAAAGAACAAAAGTGTTTTTAGGATGAATCAATAGTTGCACGATACTGATTACCACTAACAGCTACCTCTGATAAGATAATCTACTAGCTTCAGTATGTCATAGTAGAAGAAATTCCCTGCCTTTCAAACTTGGTAAATTTCTGCTTAAAAGTTTGCTACAGGTAGATCAAAGTCTGATTTTCAATTAACAACGTTTATGAGTCCTAAAGCCACCACTACTTCTGTCTAACCTACAAAACTGTACTAGCACACTTCCTAACGCTAATATCTGCCAGAAAAAGGATACTGCAGGAAAATATGAATACATTCAACAAAGTTGGCTCTCTAACTGACAATATATCTAACAAAACTTCTTTCTAACACTTCGAACACATTAATTTTTTAGAATTTCTCTAGAGCACGATCTCACTAGTGTTTATAACAGCAGACCACGGCTGCCAACCTCTGGTATGAATTCCACTTATAGAAATATATTCATTTTTATCTGAATAGAAGATACATGAAAAAAATTTAATAAAAATAAGAAATCACCTTAATGGAATAACAGTCCATTTAAGTTGATTTTCCATCCTTAATTCCCACAATCACCAGTATAATAAAATGAAAAATCTTTAATTTTATCAGACTAAGTTAAAACCTTCCAACTTCATGATATAATAGAATTATGGTACGCTAGGTGATAATTTCAAGCATATGATTGTCTTTTAGAAAAAATATTCTATTATTTTATCTTGGAAAATATACTTTTTTTTAATAGGAATAGTCTATCATTTTGTATCTGGAACTGGTGACTTGTACGTACGGTATACTTGTTTTAGCGCTCTTTTTGCCAGTATTTGTGTTGTGAATGGAGCCGCCAGTGTGGCCTGAGGTGTGGAAGTGTTCGTGGGGGGGGAAGCATTCACCTATCACACTCTCCAGCTCCTCGAGGCTGCGAACTCTGAATGCCCTCCCTGTCGCAGTCTTCTTGATGAGCTGTCTTCCATCGTTCAGGCATATGCCGCAATGTTCTGAGATACAAATTCCCATGCTTTTTTGTATACTAGATTCGTTGGTTGTGTTAAATGTTCACTGATGTAGATAGGTGCCAGCGGAAAGTTCTCGTGAAGATCCCTTGCTGTTATTCGCGTCTTCTTCCTAGCCATTATCCAGTCTGTTTTCATTTTCCTTGATACAAAATTCACTACAATGGCTTGTGCACTGTCTTGTCTTTTTGATTGAAGGCGGTGGGCAGCAGATGTGTCATACCAGTCAAATTTGATACCCAGACAAGATGCTGCTCTGTCCAACACTGCAGTAATGTTCTCGTTTTTTGTGAAAGTAACCCCTGATATTTTAATGTTATTTTTTCTAGTATGTTGCTGTAGATCATCCACTTCAGAGCGTAGCTCATAAACTATTTTATTGAAACGAAGGTTTTCCTCTTTCACTCTTATAACTTCCTCTTTGGTTTTTTTAATTTTGAAAGGAATTGAATATTTATTTGCCAAAAAAGAATTTTACAAAACAATAAGCATTATGTACATTTTAAATGAAACGACAAGACATATTTGTACCTGAAAGTTTGAATAAAATTTTAAATACACGTAAAAGCAGTATAACATAATTCTTAATTGAACCATATTTGACAAAAAATATACAATTTTCGTCCGCGCTCAGGAGTATCAATAGAATACAATGAGATGATTAGCCAGAAAACAAAAACACAATCTTTGGAACAAATATCGTAAGATATTTTTTCTGTTTCTTTAGCCGTGATTTCTATTTTTTCTCCAAGTAGTGCAAAATCAGTAGACATAGTATGCAGATGTTCTTGGATTTGTTTATTTTTGAGGTCTATTTATCATTAACTTCTGCGTGGAAAGCCGCCAGCGCTGTCAACACCACCATTGTTTAGAGTCACCATCCTCGTTGAGTGAAGCGTTTTCGGGTCACATTCATCATATTTCCAATGAAATGGAATTCCAATTCCTGGTGCCACGTTTTGTAGAAGAGTCCGACAGACAAGCCACATGAAAGTACTTGCTACAATCGTTGCACTGACATCCTTCTTTAGTAGTAATAACTAGATCACATTTACCACATTTATCGACGGCCATTCTGTTGACAGTAGTGTCGGAAGACACTAATAAATTAAAGACGAAAAGATATTGAAGTTTAAACAAAGCTTGACGATGTTTTAAAATAATTGTAGTAAGTGTAGCCGTGCACAAACTATTCTATCTTGCTGCAAAGCGATAACCGTCCGTTCCCAACGGCCGCTATCACAGAACTAAATAAGTCCAATGCTTGTCACGTTCAATATCCCGATATTAGACATTAATTGAGACGTTCAATGTAAAATATTTGATTGATTATCATCAGTCGATATTTGAATGGTTCTCGATATTGTTTCTGATGGTGGAATTTACTCGTGTACAGGCTTGGACAAAACAGACTGTAAAAATGCGTGTTGACTCGATATCATCGATATTATAAGAAAGAACATCGATGCTCGAGATATGTATCTATATAATAAGAGTAAGTAGGGGTGTGTTTGTGTGTATGTTTTTTGTCTTATGGCAACAAAACGGCAACGATTTGTAACATTAAATTTGGCACAAAGCTTCCTCTAAACTCAATTCAGTGCACCTCAAAGTCCGATTTTTTATTTTCCTTTCAGACTTTTCAAAATGAATGTTCGAATTTCACTTAAGGGTACTATTACTGTTTCAAAATGCATTTAGATGCAGGAAGCTCATAGAACAGCTGATAACATGATACGTCACTATGGTGATAATATAGATAATACTCCGATATCTCTTATGCCAAAGCAACAGATTAACTCTGTATCAATATTACAGCAGCTAATTACCCAGCTTTATTTATGTGTGTATTGAGATTTTCTTGTAATACATTGATCTAAGGAACTGTGCACAAAACTATGCAGGTGGGTAGAGCTGCAAAGTTGCTAAGAAGGTAGTTTACTTATAAAAACAAAAAAAATTCACATCATCAGTGCAACAAAAAACCAGTTTATTTGTCAACTACTCTTTACAAACAGATGAACTGTATGGTATTTCACTCACCCTTCCCAATTTCGTAATTCTGTGACCACTACCATAAGTTATCAACCAAAAAAGAAGAACTCCAAACTGGATTCTTGGGCACGACCGGGTAAAATGCTAGTGATAAATATGTGTTTGAAACATTGTTAATTTTGAATTGCAGGAGGACTATTGATATGTTTGCCGAGAGAGCAAGCAGCTGCGTATTGTAAGGACATAGAGAAACAAGAAGGATATCAGGCATGGATCATTGGCATTGTCGAAAAAGGCCAGCGAACAGCTCGTATCATCGATAAGCCCAGAGTTATAGAAGTGCCTGCAAAAGACAGGGATGTAGTTTTGTGGTAGAGCAGATAAATTTACTGGGACAGAGACGATGAAGTTCAAACATCAGTTTTTTGAGAGTGATTAACTCTTTAACTATGTAAACTTTGGCTTGTTTTATTCGACTATGATGTAAAAATAATTGTTTGCAGAAATTCTGTTTGTGATTATTTATCTTCAAAATTTGTGTGCCAGTGAACTTCGGACTTGTGTATTTTTCCACGTTTATTTGATCTTCTATTTATCTGAAAACGTTATTCTTAATATAATTCACTGTTTGCCCTACCACAGAAATTAGTGACTCGATTTGGTTTATTCAAGTTTGTCAGTTTTCCTTCATAAATGCCTCTTTATTACTAATATTATTTGAAGTTTAAATTATTGTTTATATGCTACAGAAATGCCATTATTATTTTTAGAAAACTCCTGCTCCACAATTTACATCATTTATAATCTACAATGAATGATCATGCTTCAATTCCTTGGAGTCATTCATTTATTTTCATATTTAATTATTGATAAGACAATTTTCTTAGTTTTTAAAAATGTTGTTTTGGCAAGACTAGTGTATCTATCGGTGGGTGGTATGTGTTGTTTCTGTATTATATTTGATTGCCTTGCCTTATGGATGTCTTGAATAAAAGTTTAATTCTCTGCTGTATTAGGTAACAAGCACACAAGTTTATTGAAGCCAATTTCTAAAATTGTTTCAAGTGTAATCCACCTAAAAAATAGTATATTTTTATACACACACACACACACACACACCTTGAGTTTCATGTTTTTATATTTCGCTCGAATTTTGTTGAGGTTAATCGAGTACAGTATTAGCCAAGCGTAATTATTAAATTCGAAAATTATTTGGAAATCAAATTTGAATT
The DNA here is from genome assembly GCA_948455865.1 of Conomelus anceps. Taxonomy (NCBI): domain Eukaryota; kingdom Metazoa; phylum Arthropoda; class Insecta; order Hemiptera; family Delphacidae; genus Conomelus; species Conomelus anceps. The sequence continues at coordinate 54,236,648 of OX418222.1, read as the reverse complement.
TCCGTGGAGCCCCGCTCTCACAATGATGTAGAACTATTACCAGGTCATAACGCTACTTAATTGGGGAATCCGATAGTAGCCAACATTGCATATAAATTTCCTAATGATGGATGAGTCAGGCTTTGGTTCAAAACTAAAGTTCTATTTTCAGTTTCAAAACGAAACTACATTCTGACCGTGATTTTAAAAAAAAAATACTTGACCGAGTAGAATTGAATCTTGAAATAACTATTTAGCACATCTCATGTGCAAGCGATTCACTAAAACTCACTGACAGTATTAGGGAATAATTTTCTCTTTTTCCTAATAACTGAAATTCGTTTCCAAACCTTTGTATGGAGGAAAATTCATTCTTCAAAAAGAAAATTTCTTTTTCAATCAACTACTGAAATCCCTAATGAAATTAAATCGTATTGATAACATAATCTTTCCCATTATTTGAAGAGAAATAACTTTTCCTCGTTCTAATCAATTGTATTTTATAACGAAATCTATTCATTTATGGTGTATTTCATTCTGAAGGGTCCGTTATTTTTCTAATAATGACTAGTTGAACTCATTGAAGATATTGTCTCATTCAACACACAGAATATTTTTAAAAATTTGCCCAATTATTTGGCTTGGGATTTTTATAAAAATAGATTAAATTGAATTACTGTGAAACCTTATTTAATGCATAGAACCCACGCAAATTATTTTTAATAGTAAAATTCCAAATATTAATATTATTATGTCTAGAGATTAGCTTACTCATTGATAAAATTATGTTTCTATTTCACGTTCGACAAAAGAATAGTTCTGATAGATTTTGACATAGTTGCCAATTGAAAAGAGTCATATCGATTAAACAAGCAACTTGGGAAACTGGTATTATAATTAATTATGAGTAACATTACAGGAATCTTGATTTAGGCGGTTGATTCGTCGTCGCAAAACGATGTGCTAATCAAGGTCTACAGGTTGACAATAATTCATACGCAAATAATAGTTCACAGATGCCTGGATGTGGCTGTGGCTGTGGATATCATTCTTGAAATTAATTGCAAACATTTGTGATTTGTTGAATAGATGGATTAAATAGTATCCACTGCGCCTTCCCATACTGGTTCATCTAGAGCTTGTTAACGCTGTTAAATTTAGAAATAATTGACAAAAAAATTGCTCAAGTACAACACAGACCTAACAAATCATCAAATACATTCTGTAGAGACAGTTATAATTTGTTCTAAAGAGAAAATAATAATTAACTATTACATACTCGGTGCTTTAATCTCTACATTGAATGTTGAATAAATAGTAAAGATTGAAGGCTATTTACAAGTCCATCACATCATCAAATAAATTCTGGAGACTTAGTTATTATTTGTTCTAATGGAAAAAATAATAATTAACTATTATATTTCCTGGTTCTTGAAATCGCTTCCTTTAATTATTTAATGATCCAAAAGAAAAGTAAAGGTTGGAGGTTAATTTGCTAGTCCATCACAACAAATGATAACTCAATCTCTCCAGAACAATACCCTGTTGAGAAATAGGATGAATATTCAATAAGTCGCCAGTTTTTTGCGCTAAATTTCCAGTATGTTATCCACAGCCGCACTCAGATACATTTATATGAATTCTACTTTATCTATGTGAAGTAATAAAGTCGGTATAATGCTGAGTGTGCTAATATAATGATGGTAAAGAATGAACCTCATAAATCCAAATCCGCGTTATTCAAAACGTGCTATTCTAAGAGATTCCTGTGTGTTTCTCAAATTTATCAGAGCTTTTCTTGCGCCGAACGTAGTATTATTAGTAGTTCTAAAGTAGATTGTTTTTAGACTGAAGCCATTGCTGATGGCAATGCTTGTGATATCGTTACCTTATTTATGCCATAAAATTTTATAAAATATAAATTTTATTTGGTTCTAAAAAATTAATTCATCTAGAATGTAACGAATAATTTTGAATAGAGTTCTGAAGATTGGTTCAATATAATTTTCTATGTTTTATGGAGTAATTAATTATCGTCTAGATTTGCCTTTAAGTTTTAAAATTGGAATTAGTTTATGATACATTTTTTGCCCGAATTTAGATAAATATGATTTCAACACTTATTTATCATCCCATTGACAAAGCCAGGCTTCAATGACAGTGCTTTTCCGATACTAGGATTTTAGCTACATCTGAATTTTGTCCAAGATCTTCACTAATAGATAATAGAAACTAATTTGCTCTTTCAAAACTGAGGCCTAATCTATTGTGTTTTTACCACTTCTATAGAAGCACACTGTTTTCCCAAGTTGGCTTCTCTTGGTTTGTCATTGATCAATTACAATTATAATAAGTGTAAAACTATGCGTAATTTTAAATTTCCCAAAATACTGAATAGTACCCAAGTGTCTGCAGAATTGATGGCTTTGACAATGTATGGGATCCAATCTATGTACTGGTTTGTATAAGTAATTTTTAAAAGGATACATTTTTGGGGGTTTTGTTTGACTTATCAAAATTCATGTTCAAAGTAGTGTCATGTTTAAGTGTTAAGACATGATGGGTTGTGTATTGTAAACTTGTTTGAAAATCAAATGGTTCAGTGTGCATCTACTAGATGTATTTGAGATTAGTTTAAAACGTTAAAATAATTCAATGTTAAGCTAGGTAAGCAATGTCCTTTTGTAATTCAAACCTTTGTGGTCTAATACAAGATATGGTTCATAAGATGACCATTCTGCTGTCGTTTCCGTTTCCTGTACTTTCATTGTTTATAAATAAATTTTCTCAAAATTTTCCTGTTTCTATTTTCTCAGAATGTGAACTGCAGCCTATGATCTAGATTTAGGCAATCGTCATTCGACGAACCTTTATATTAGTGATATTTGCGGACCTCATTCTGAAAGAAAATAGCATAACTGGTTTAAATTCATGATATATAATATATTGACAACATTTTGTTTTCCATTACATTTCATTTTCAAAGTTGATGTTTATGAATAAAAATATCTTTTTATCTTTCTAAATATTTGTTTTATTCTCAATCAAGTTTTGTTTTATAATATTGTTTCGAGTTTGCTAACCTATAACATCAATAACCGTGAACAGCCATTTAATTATTCACCGCTGAACGTTGAATATTTTTTTATTCTGTGCTTAAAATATACGTACTGTACTAAATATTTTCACAGTTACATATTGAACAGAAAGGATGGACGTTATGCTCTTTGAATAGCATTTTTTTTTAAACCATGTGTTGACTAATTTTTATTATTACATTATCCACAAAATGATGCTCTTCATGAATTTGATTATCTTTCATAATTTTGCTTGTGATTTAGCGGTCGTTTTCAGCTATCCACTTCAGAGGCTACTTTTGGAAATTTGATACTACTACTCTTAATTAGATAATTTTCCTCTCTTATTAACATTTCTTATCAATAAGTATTCACAAATTCCTTAGAATCAATGTCTCCATCGTGAAAATAATTGAGAGTCAAATTCCACCTTATAAATCATAACTTCAATTTTCAATTCAAAGTTTTTCTGTAACAAATGAACATTATGTATGTAATATGATACATGATAATATATAGATGGACAATAATTGTAGGTCCAGCATGTTTCCCATAACATGGCTTAAACGGTGAAGTGCAACTACCCCTGGTCTGTCATGTTTTCGAATACTTGAACAATCTAATATCAAAACTGACACTATACTATTCTATTTGAATTATGATTTTTAAGAGAAGATCCTTCTCTTTAGAAGCGAAACGCATCCCTCCAGTATGAGTAACAATCATAATTTAATTAGAAGTACAGTGCCAGTTTTGATATTAGATTACCCGTAAGGGTCTCATCACCAATGAAAGCCATAGCTTATTGTTTTATCTGCATTTTGAGCACAATTTTACAGGTACATTCTTAATTATCTTGGACCAATGTTTAGTAACATAATCTGATAATTATAATTCTGAATCATTTTATAGTTAGGTCTTGAAGAAGTATAATTTGGTTGTTCAGAGTATTCCTTTTTTTAAATTGATCATAACGCTTCCATGTCCATGCCAATCATTTCTTGCCCATCGATGGAATTGGTCATATTCGTGCTATCTATTTGTCCGAAGCGATCATTCAGCATGTAAAACAGTGGTGAATCCTTGCAGGCTACAGAGTCCTCTGGTCTTGCACAGGTGAATGTTTCCTGCAATTGAATAAACATTTTTTAATTGGAAAATTTTAGTCGAACTGCAGTTTGCCAACTCATTCTTGGCAATTGTATGAATTTGTCTGACGCATGACGACACTACTAAATTTTAATGCTGCGTATTGTTTCAGAACAGTGGCGTAACTATGGGGGGGGGGGGGGATCAAAAATATAAAAATTAATTTATTGCATTAATTAGTGAAAATATAGGCCTGCGATCGTATATTAACTAGGCAGTAATAATTCTGAATGAATTAATTCATCTGCTGATTTAAAATGAATGAATAAAGGGGGATTCATTAATGTTCCATCTGGAACATTACCATCACGCGGGGATCCGGGAGGGGGGGGGGGGTGGTTCTGGGGGTCATGACCTCTATTGAGACTGCACTCATCAATGCGCTTAGAATATGGTTTTAGAGGGGTTATTTTTCAAAAACATTTCGGGAGAATACCCCCGAACCTTCCATTTAAAAAAAAATAGTCACAGCCTATATTATCTTCATAAATTGTTGGGAGGACTCTTCCTTGGGTTCCCTCTACTATGCAGTGCCTAGGCTTTCAGTGTACGTGTACCCTCCCAACCACACCACACGGCTGAAGATCTAATTGGGCCACTGGTTAGAACACTCTCCTTCACACTGTTTCTTTGGAATACTATAGATTCTAAAAATGCTATTAGAATCTCGAGTGAGGGCTTATTTAAGGGTTTGAACACTGGTTATTAATTTCGAAATCCTTTCAATATTACAGATTATACCAAAGCCCCTCCACATTAAAAACTGGATTAAATAAATAAATATTCTATTTCCGTTTGAAACTAAATCTAAACAAATACATATAAGACTACATGACTAAAACTATCAAAGATTACATTTTTATAAACATTTTTGCGTGGAAATTAACCTACTCTACTATGGCATGCCATGTTCTAGAGTAGATCTGCAACTTACATTTTTCAGGATTCAGTGTTTTAATATCATGTTAGTGAGCTCACATATTGTTCGAAATTATGGTTTGTCTTCATATGTTTATTATCCAGTGATATACTTCAATTTTGAATTTCTTGCTTTGTGGTATTTCCTTCATGTTTCTTGGAAGCAGATTGTAAATTTTTAAAAATTGTAAATTTTTGGTGCTAAGTGATTGTAGTGTCTCTGGTATAAAGCCTTCTTAGCCAAATTTGCAATAAGAAGGTGCCTATTTCTTTTTTTTTTTTTTTTTTTGTAGATTACGTCTTGGAGACTCCAGTTAAGGAGTATAAGACAAGTCAGATCAACAATATTATACACTAGATACCATAATTACTTCAATTAGTTGAGGTGAGGCTTAAATTTGATGTGAAAGGAACTCTTGTACACTATAAAAAGCTTTATCAACTAAATATTTCTTCAATTGTTTTTTAAATATTTCTATATTTTCAAGACTCTTCAAAAACTGCGGTAGCTTGTTGTAGAATTTCCTACCAATATAACTAGGTTTTTGTTTGAATAAGCTACTATTGTGACTCACCAAGTGATAATCTCCTCGGCTTCTTGTATTATAATCATGTACATCAAGATTTTGGTTAATATCATTCGTTTTTACATATAAAGTAGCTTCATACGCATATAAGCAGGGTACAGATAGGAGACCAAGTCTCTTGAACAACGGCCTACATGAATCTAATCTATTTACTCTTTCTATACACCTAACCGCTTTCTTTTGGATCTTAAACACCCTATCAAGATTTTGTTTTGATGAATTACCCCATACTAAGATAGCATACCTAATATGTGACAGTAAGAGCCCATGGTAAGCTGTAAAAAGTAACTTTTTGTCATTCAATCTAGCGAGCTGTCGCAAGACAAATACCCCAGATGAAATTTTACTACATATTTTCTCAATGTAGAGGGCTCTACCACTAATTAATTCTTTAGGTAAACGGTTGACATATAACAAAAAAAGCAATGGACCTAGTATTGACCCCTGAGGCACTCCAGCTTGCACCTCTAATTTATTAGATTTATTCTTTACTATACTATTACCAGCTACTGTAGTTAGTTCTACACATTGTTTTCTCCCAATAAGATATGATTCAAACCATTTCAGTTCAACCCCATTTACACCTACATTTTGCAGTATTTCCAATAAAGTTCTATGATTAACACAATCAAATGCCTTTGACAGATCTAAGAAGATTGCAGTAGCTTTATCACCTGAATCTATTATATCTATTAGTTTTTCAACTAGAGAAACTATGGCTGTCTTTGTTGATCTCCCTTTCTGGAACCCATGCTGTTCATCACAGATAAAGTTAGCTTCTTGAAGGTGCAGAAGTAACCTATTTAGAACTACTCTTTCAAAAATTTTACTTATTACATTTAAAATACTAATGGGCCTATAGTTTTCTACCTTTTCTCTATCACCACTTTTGAAGATTGGCAAGATCTTCCCCTCTTTTCAGTTATCTGGAAAAACACCTTGTTCTAATGAATGATTGATCAGATGAATCAAAGGGTCTAACAATTGATCTTTACATTCTTTCAGAATTTTACTGGATACCCCATCCATTCCTACAGTTTTTTTATTATTTAAACTATCAATGATATTTGACAACTCGTCTTGGCATACTGGGTGGAATTTTAATTCGTTCTGAATCCCCTCAGTATTCCTCATGTTTGCATCACTAATACCTGTATTAAGAGATTTTTGAAGATCCTTAGCAACCAGTTGATAATATCTGTTAAAGAAATTACAAATGTCTACACTATCATCAATATATTTGTTATTTTCGTTAATTATTCTGGGGACACTAGTATAAGCATCTACATGAGCTACTTGCCTATTTTTGTTTATTACATCCCACACTGCTGTGTTAAAGTACACACTATTATTCAAAATTTCAGCTGTTTTCTTACATTTCGCTCTTTTCGCTTCTTTCATATAGTTTTTCTTTAGAGCTTTGTAATTATCTTCACTTAACATATTTCTAGATAGTTTGAATTCATCATATGCACCTTTAACCCTATTTCTTTCTGCAAGGATATCATCAGTTATCCACTCTTCAATTTTGTCTAATTTGTTTTTTACAGGGACTTTTTAACTGGACAACTCATAGTAATATGAAACCTTAAAATATTAATGAAACTATCATATTTGTCATTTAAACTATTGCTATTGTAAACCCTACTCCAGTTTTCTTGTAGCAGATTCTGCTTCAAACAATCGATATCCCCCTGTTCACATTGTTGAATTTCTTTCATTACTCTACTCTTTTTAATTGATTTATGACCTTGCAACCCCACCTCTAAGATTTGATAGTCATGATCAGATAGTTCCGAGCCGCCTAATCTTGTTTTAGAGTAATCTATATTAGTAAGGATGTTATCAATTATTGTTTGTGATGTTCTTGTGACTCTGGTATATTCATGAACTTTTATTTCCAAGTTATTCATGCATATAATATCCTTTAAATCTTCTGTCATTTTATTCTGTGTTGCAAAGTCTGTATTGAAATCTCCCGCTACAATAACGTTTGTAAAACGAGTAGTAGTAATCTCTAAAAGCCTATTGAATAGTTAACAAAAATTGTTCCATTCCCCATTTGGTGACCTGTAAATACCTAACACCGCTACTTCGAAATTATTGTCGATTTTTACTCTCAAACCAGTAACTTCTAAATCCATTTCCACAGCAAATTTCTCTACATATTCTAAATTAAATGTTTGCATATTCTTAGCATTTTTAGTGAAGATAGCTACTCCCCCACTTCGATGAGATGTCCTGCAATACGACGTTTTCAATGAATAGTTTGGAATATTAAGTTGTGACAATTCTTCTTCTTTTAAACCATGCTCTGTGAAAATAGCTATATCAGGAGCCTCTTCTTTAAAAAATACTTCGATTCTATCTATTTTGTTACGAATGTATTGAATATTCTGATGGAACACAGTGAGTACCGGTACTTCCCTATCATCCCTTATTACTTTATCGTTGCTTTTGCATATTGAAGTAGATTTACTTAATCTCTTAGAATCTTGAGAGCCTATCAGATTGCTACAAGAGTTCCTTCCACTAATGCTATCCTGATTTTTTGATCGATTAACGTCTTTTAATACAATTGAAGATATGAATTTATCATCTGAAACTAGTGTCGTGACTGTGTCTTTCTTGTGTCGTGACTGAGCTAATGGAAATCGATACATTACTTTCTTAATGTTTTTCAACCCAATAATGAAACAATTAGGAGACAGTTAATGTACCGTACATAAGTACTAAAATTATAAACAAAATTCCCAATCAATACCTCAACAATAGTAAAATAAACAAGAAAATGAAAAATTATATCAGCAATTGGATCAAGAACAACTACTTTTTTGATCTTTAATTTTGGAAAAAGATCAGTTTTACCATTCCTTCTCACCCATTAAATCCTTCAACCTTTCCTTTCTTCTTCTTCTTCCTCCTCCTACCGTAATATCATGAGAACCCCTCCTGCCTCCCTAGTGCATGGGCAACCATAGTTGGAAGGGGTTTCCATCTCCACTTATAGAAGTATATAAAATATAAATTTTATATTTTAAAATACTGTAGTTTATAGGTTTTACTTTTGTATAATTTTCATTTCAGTTATTGTATTTTAATATTTCGTATTTTCTGCATGACTTGTATAGGTGTGCTCTGTTTTATAAATAAATAAATGTTTTGTAATATAATAAAAACTGCAACATCTTACCAGAAAAGTTGTAACACTGAATCGGGGAGGACTCAAGCACCAGAGACAAGTCATTCACAATATGTGTCAGACTAAAATAGATGTATTTATTTCTTGAATATTTTTAAAATGCGGTTTCAGAGGAGTTATCACTAGAAAAAACCAGGACTCCTTTTTTATAAAAATTCTTTTATTTACTGTAGTATACTATGAAGTTTGTATATCACTACCAAGCCGGTGCACATCAACAATGACTCAAAAACTAGAGACTCTAAGCCTCTAATGTGTGTTGAAATAAATGGATTTAAGTTGGTCTAGAAATGAGTAGAATCGTTCACAATACCCTACTAATTTAGGGGGGTTGGATCTCAAAATCTTCCCGGGAAGGACCCCTGGATCACCCCTCTTCTTGGGGGGTATAGCCCCCTGCCCCCCCCCCCAAATGGCGCCCCTGTATTCATACCTATGCTCAGGGGCTTCCTTTGTATCTATTTATGTAACCAAAGCATGTAGGTAAACTATGTAAAACAAAATCTTGACTTACATGATTATAATACTGTATAATAAATAATACTCGAAGCCGAGGAGAATATCACTTGGTGAGTCACAATATAGTAGCTTATTCAAACAAAAACCTAGTTATATTGGTAAAAAATTATACAACAAACTACTGCAGGGAAGTGATAGCCGAGTGCCGTAGCAGGTATCTGTTCAATCAGAGATAAGCTACGAAACTCCTGGGCGCTCTTTGTAAGGGTGACCGATTGGATCGGCCAGCAAAAATACTATTCTCTGCTGTAAAATCACTTCCCGGTAGTTCGGAACCCGCCTAAAACTGTAGGTCCAACTCATTAATCATCCAATTCATTACCCACACACAGGTCTATGAGGGCTTCAACCTCCGAAAAAAACAGTTTTTAAAGAGCCTTGGAGATATAGAAATATAGAAAACCAATTAAAAAAATATCTAGTTGATAAAGCTTTTTATAGTGCACAAGAGTTCCTATCAGATCAAAAAATGAAGCCTCACTTTAACTAAGTGATATTGTAGTTATGGTAACTAGTGTATCATATTGGTAATACTGTTTGTAATTGTTGATCTGACTTGTCTTTAACCGGAGTCTTTAAGACGTAATCTTAAAAAAATGAGAAGTTTGGCTCCTATTGATTGAATTGTTTAATTAAATTGTACATAGCATGTAGCCTATTATATTCATCACTTATGAGGAAAATTAAATCTGGAATCTTGAAAAACTCAACCAAATTTCCTTGTCATTGAAAAAATTCACAAAAGCTTAGTAGGGCCTAAGGTAGATCTTTGACTGATGTTTTGGAGCTACCTAATAAAATCAAATCATGATGAGCGTTTTCTGAATAAAAATGTGGAATCGTCAAACTGTCAATCTTGCTTAAAACTGCAAAATTTTAGCTGGCCAGTAGTTTTAGTATAGTTCAGTTCATTTAGTATAGTTTTGAAAATTCTTATTTCATACATATCTGTTTAATGTTTTAGAGCAGTGGTTCCCAAAGTGGTCCATGTGGACCCCCTGGGGTCCATGTCAGTGAAAAATAAAATTGGGGGTCCATGATATGTTAATGGGGGTCCACAATAGCGAATGTCTTTGGATCGGGGCGTGGTATATAATACCTATGTACAATCTAATATAAAAACTGACACTGTATTTCTATTTAAATTATGGTTTTTACTCACTTATACTGGAGGGATGCATTTCACTTTTAAAGAGAAGCTTCATCAGCCTAGAAGTGAAATGCATCCCTCTAATATCTCTAGTATACGTGAGTAAAGTCACAATTTAAAGTCTATTCAATTTAAATAAATTTGTTCTGGTCTTTTGATTAACTTTTTTGATTTTTGGAATCAATTTTCAATATCTCTTTAGAACACTCCATTACTCCCCCCCCCCTTAAAATAAGCCTTGGACTTTACATAGGTAACATTTTTTGTAAAGGTAAAAAGTGAAATAGCTTGAAATAAACTTCCTGCACAAATCCTCAACATAACTATTTGAACTAATTCATATTCAATAGTATAATAATAATTTTAAATCTTTTGTCATTAATTGACATTCTATCTGGTGACTTCATAATATATTTTTGAATGTCGTCACGTTTAACACGATTTCAATCAACTTTACCCCCCCCCCCCCAAGAATTTCAATGGCGCAGTCTGCTTCATAGCCCCCCCCCCCCTCCTTGTGGGCACCCCTGGGTTATATAAAATTGTTATTTCCCACGTCCTCTCCTCAATTCTCTCTTTATCACATTTAACTAACAATGAGTGTTGTGTTCTCCCACATTGAGCAGTCTTATTTTAATAGATGCGAATGTTGCAATTACTACAGAGGACACAATGTTGTTCAATAAAATACCGGCCGTTTTACTTCTTGAGTTCCATTAATACTATTTCACTATAACTAACAGCAATGTGTCATATTATGTGTTTATTTCAATTAAAATTTGACTAAATTACTTTTGACTTTATTATGTGTTTTTTAATGTTTTCTACACAACAATGGTGAATTTGAATCTGTTACTGCCAGTAGTAGTAGACCTACTTCATCAGCTTTCAAAAACACATTTCAACTGATAGTTAAAAAAAATGACATTTATGCAGGGGGTCCACCTAAAACCAAAAATCATGGCAAGGGGTCCATGAGGTAAAATAGTTTGGGAACCACTGTTTTAGAGGCTCATTTTTCAAAATACTCATCTCTTGAGTGCATGTCTAATTATTCACCTGGTTAAATACGGTTTCCTGGGGACAAATGAAGCTCCATTTGAATGTTTCTTGGGTGCCGTCAACATATTGAACCGGCAAACAGACATGAAACAGCTGACAATCATTCTCAGTGTCAGCGTAGTAGCCGTAGGATCGGCTTTCACAGGTGAACGATGTGGAAATCTGATCCCTTATTGTTGTTGCATTACTTGGAAGTCCAAGAAGCTCAGGAGGTAGTTGACGATTAATCTGTTGCAACATTTCAATAATAAATAATGTTAACTAGCCATTCATTAAAAAATAACAAGTTAAAATTTTTTTTTTTTTTTTGTAGATTACGTCTTAGAGACTCCAGTTAAGGAGTATAAGACAAGTCAGATCAACAATATTATACACTAGATACCATAATTACTTCAATTAGTTGAGGTGAGGCTTAATTTTGATGTGAAAGGAACTCTTGTACACTATAAAAAGCTTTATCAACTAAATATTTCTTCAATTGTTTTTTAAATATTTCTATATTTTCAAGACTCTTCAAAAACTGCGGTAGCTTGTTGTAGAATTTCCTACCAATATAACTAGGTTTTTGTTTGAATAAGCTACTATTGTGACTCACCAAGTGATAATCTCCTCGGCTTCTTGTATTATAATCATGTACATCAAGATTTTGGTTAATATCATTCGTTTTTACATATAAAGTAGCTTCATACACATATAAGCAGGGTACAGTTAGGAGACCAAGTCTCTTGAACAACGGCCTACATGAATCTAATCTATTTACTTTTTCTATACACCTAACCGCTTTCTTTTGGATCTTAAACACCCTATCAAGATTTTGTTTTGATGAATTACCCCATACTAAGATAGCATACCTAATATGTGACAGTAAGAGCCCATGGTAAGCTGTAAAAAGTAACTTTTTGTCATTCAATCTAGCGAGCTGTCGCAGGACAAATACCCCAGATGAAATTTTACAACATATTTTCTCAATGTATGGAGTCCAGGTCAATCGTCTATCCAACATAACTCCTAGAAATGCAATTTTTTCTTCCTGGTTTAATTGATTATCATTTGCAAACACGTTTATAGCCCTATCTTCATTTGAATTATGTTTGTTTTTGAATTGAAGGTATTGGCATTTTTTACTATTTATAGTTAATTTCAACTGATTTAAAAATTGGACAATGGACTGCACACCTATATGGGCACTTATTTCTAAATTATCTAGAATGGAATTGCTGAAAATGAGTGATGTATCATCAGCAAATAAGAGGGCTCTACATAAATATAGGTAGGCCTAGATAATTGTCTTTATTTACGTACTGTGTGGCCGAAGCATGAAAACTTTGGTACAGCTCAACATCCAGGTTTATGAAATGTAAAATGTAAATTTACAATAAAAATGTCATGTTATTTCATTTGCACGTTGGGTTATTTGTAAATTGTCGCTTAGAATAAATTAAGAATACATGTTATTAATGTATTCCTATATTTCAATATAAAACTACAGTAAAAAACAATGCTCAGATTTATGTTTTTTACAAGCAGTGCAAATTTATATCAGAACCGCAAGTAATACAATTTCAAATCAAATACTGTAATATTTCACTAAAAGTGTAGTGTGTAGTTTTATAATAAAATACAGGGAAAATTAAATTATATATATATAATATTTTGTATTCAATTTACCTGGAAGATACTCAAATGATTTATTAGAAGTATATGCTTAAAAAGAATACGATTGGCATATCTACAAATTTTCTTAATATGTAGATGAAAACAAAATTGCTAAAAACAAATGAAAGTGTCTATCAATGGATCCATATATAAATCGGTGAACCCGATTTTTAAGTTTCCCAACAACGCGGCTCCATCCCGAAAATCGAGAAAACTCAAATTTTTGAGGCGTTTACCCCAAAAGTAGACTAACTAATGATACTCACTCTCAAATGTGGCTTTCCCCATACAATGAGACAGTCTATCAGTAAGAGACCTGAAAACAAAAAGTGCTACTGTAGTGCTTTCTCTCTTTTAAATAGAACTAATTAATATCAATACGGTATCTTTTGGAATTGGGTAGTCTTTGATAGAACGATATCTCCAGATTATTATAATTGATTCAAAGCTTTTTTTAATAATGAATTATTTTTCTTCCCCCTTTCTCTACTTTGATTTTGATTGCAAATTCGTTTCAATATTAAAATCCTTTTCTTTTTTTAAATGAGTTGCATAATTCCACCTCTATTGAGGTGGGTGAGAGCGAACCACATTGATTAAATGTTGATTTAGCGTTAGTTTCTATAGCCGAGCCCTTCAGTGACCCCAACCCTTATTATTTTCAGAAAATAAATAAAAATGTAATCCACTAATATGTTCAGACTCTGGTTATCAATTGTGTTATAAAAATACTCAAATAATAGATAGTTCCACATAGACGACATGCAGAACTATTTAATTCCAATTTCTTATTTATTTTATTTATGTTGTCTGTGTAAGAATATTTAGTATTCTACTCGCAGTTTGTCATGGATAAATAGTTTGTGCTTCATTGACTTGATGTTACAAGCTTTATTATCACTTACCCGGTGGTTCGGAACCCACCTAAAATAGTAGGTCCACCATGTTCCCCGTAACATGGTTCAAACGGCGAGGTAAGGGTCTCCCCACCATTAAAAGCCATACGCTTTTTATTATTATTATTATTATTATTATGGATAAATAAATACCAAGTTTTAAGTGAATAAATTGGCATAAATTAGCATAGTTTGTCAATCCTTCCGCCAGCAGAGTTTACAATCACTGAAACAGCCTCTAGTGAGTTATTGTGATGGAATTAAACAACTGGAAATCACTAAACGTTGTTCTAGTATCCATCAACTCAAAACTTGAGGTGAAACAGTAATATGCTGCTGTGCGTTATGATAAAAATCACTCAGACAAGACTGTCACATATTCACTACAATCGCCACAATTCACTGACAAGAGTTATATTCAAAAAGAGTTGACATGGCTGAAGTTTCTACGAAGTTTTGTATTTTATTTTCCCAGCCATCAATAGTTGAACAGCAATAGGGCTACGCAATCAATATACATAAATTGAATAATTGATAAATCCAAATTTTCAAAACAAGAGAGAGAGAGATTGATTGATTGATTACTTTATTCATACAAATAATATTTCAACAGTTACAAGTATAAAATACAATATATACAGGCATCGCCAAGTATTATTACATATAATATTATTCTATTAGTCGCTTGTTATAAAAACATGTAATTACGACTGAAAATGAGATTATAAAAATTTGGTGTTGCATTTCAGAGAAAGTGAGAGTGAGAGAGCTACTGTTCATGACGGTGTGTGAAAGTGTAGAGAGGTGTGTATAAGTCAGTGTGTATAAGAGTGTTTGTTTGATTAATTGCCTTTATTAAGGGCAAAGTTAGGACTCCTGGTCCTTTCTTATATACTCAACCCTTCAAATAAATTAATATACATTTTTGACAATAAGAATAAAATCCATAAAACATAATAACATAATGAACGTGTATCTATAAATATACGTACATTAAATATAAATATACAGTATTATAAGTGTAAAAAATGTCTCGTTGTAGAGAGTAAGTGAGAGGATATCCTTTTTTTGTTACCTGCTTGTGCCCATTGTTTATAAAGAAGTTCCTCAGTTCGAGGATTTATCCCGCTCGGGACAGGACAGAAAAGTGGCTATCGGCCAACCTGGGTATCTCCCGAAATATCCTTATAACTGGACCTTCACACTTGCAGCTGAAGTTCAAGATCAGTTGGATTTTCGACCAAGGCTTTTAATGTATCACTCTAGGCCAGGGGTTTCTAAGCTTTTCAGCCTCAGGGCCAAAATTACGAGTATTACTCTAGTAAGTTCTGATGGTCAGTGGCCAGAACCATTTTCAATTTTCTATTATTATTAGTGGCGTAACTGTTCAGTGGTGCAATGCAGTACGATGGGAAGACACTCGAAGACACTCAGGAAGAGCACTCGAACAATAATAAATTTATTAAGATAATGATAATATAGGCTATGATTAATCAAGGGGGGTTCGGGGGTACTCCCCCGGAAAGTTAAAAAAAAAAATCGTTCTAAAACCACATTTTAAGCGGTTCTAGACATTAATTCATCCAATTCAACAATTCAACCCACGTTTCGAGTCGTAAATTTTATATCGCTCTTGCATCATTGTCAATCAATGGGAGATATGGACTTTCATTGTTTTACTGAATACATTTTAAGCAGACCTACTAGAAACTGTTATCAATATGCTATTTTTGATTTCCCACTTCAAAAGGGGTATTTTTTAGCAAAACTAGACAATTTTCTTGACTTTTTGTCAAAAATTATCTGAAGGCTTATCAAAATTTACTTTGTCTTTGGGAGGGGTCTGCTTCCTGACACCCCCCATAGTCACGCCTCTGACTATTATCTATACTTTCTAGAAAAATCGCTGATCCAGAGAAATCTTGCTAAATTTGATAGTTGAATTATTTATGCATTGATGCTACTTGATGACATTTACTGAATAATAGTAGAAATATTAACTGGTAAACTACTACAATAGGAAGGAGCCTTAGCGTCGTGGGCCGGATTTGGAAACCCCTGCTCTAGGCCAATTATCGTCATGAGTATTGAATGGGTGAATTAGTGGAAACATAAGGTAGGCCTAAGTATAAACTTTATCAAGAATAACAATTCTCTGTAAATTAAGTTCCATAGACAAATACCAACTAACTGTCTAATTAATCAGGACATAAGCAATTTCAAACTTTGAATAAAAATAATAATGATGATTCTCAAATAGCTCACCAATAATCGAAGTATAATACATCCTTTCAATATGAAGATGGACTGTCAACAGACTGTTGAAGTTTGACTTTGGTTGTTTTATAGGCTGTGGTATTTGAACTTGGCATAGAGCCTTAGCCAGGGCCATTCACCTTTGCTTGTCCTGTAACCACTATAATAATTATTATTCCAATCGAATCTCACCTGAGAGTAGTGTAAGCCTATTGTTTCAAATTCCAATATGCTGTACCCCACAAGTAACTGTGCACCCTGCGAAGATTTTTGTTCCATTTAAAAAGGGTTATGATAGTAACAAATCTCCAAATCAAAGTGATGAGTCTGCTTATTAGTGTCAAGACTAGATACTAGCAAGAGTATTTTAATGAAAAAAGTGATGAACCACCTAGGAGCATACATTCTGTACCTAAGCATGCATTCTTTTTTAGGGAGAGGGGGCTGACATTTCTAAGATTTAACGATCTAGCTTGCAAATTTGAGTTGGGAGCTCCAATAACAGTAAAACAGAACTCAAGGTTTAGTTTCTCAAAGTGTTTAGCATAGAGTGACCCATACTTCGTGAGTTTGTTGTACTCTCTAAAATAATGAAACATATTCGTATAAGTCCGGAACTGCTTCGTTATAGAGTTGAAGATAGCGGAAGTTGGCAACCAGCCCCATCAATTAACTGTTTCAGAAATTTGCAGTTCCTTCAATTCCTTATTTGTCAGCCGAGTTGTACGTAAAGTAAGCTAAAGAATCGATTAAAACAAACTAGATTTCGGTAACTATGCAGTATTTATTGACATTTATTGGCAGTATTTATTTTAATATACATTAAAATATGCAAGCATTGCTAAAAAAAACACATGTTTTTCAAGTTTGAAGAGAATTAACTTCATTAATTGTGCAATAAACTTGTAGTTTCTCCCAACAAACTTGTAGAGAATTTAATTTTCAACAAATACGTCAAATAACATAGTAGGCGAAAACGCACTCAAACTTATATTCAAACACACTCAGTTCACACACATATTCACACACACACACACTTAATTGAATCCCTGTAAGTTAAGAATAGAATTCTCTACAAGTTGAGTCTGAAAAAACTGCAATTGTTCAATTAACCAAGTTGAACGTGTTTTGAGCCATTTTTGTATGTTTAAATGAATATCTCGACAGATAGTAAGGTTATCGACTTCTGACTCGTTTTTCAGCTTATGGAAAGAACACATAAAATCAAAAGAAAACAACTTGATATCAAATACAGACACATGTATTGGTTGCTAGGCCGCCAATCAAATCTCTCATTGAATTTAAGATCATCTTGTACAGCCAAGTTTTAAAACCATATGGGATCCAGCTCTGGGGATATGCCTGTAAAAGTCTTATCGATGGGATACAGAAATTTCAAAATGAAGTATTAAGGAACATGCGCCTTGGTACGTCAGAAACAGTGACCTGCACAGGGATCTACACATTCCATATGTATCTAGAGAGTCAAGTCGATTTGCTGCCCATCATGAATCCAGACTTCACCACCATGTCAAGCCTGAGGCAACTCAGCTGCTTGACAATCAAGAAATTACCAGAAGGCTGAAGAAGACAAAGCCTTTTGAATTAGTGATTAGGGATTCGAAAACTTAATGTGCTATAGACTATATATCCAATAGACTATAATAATATCAGGGTACCGAGCTCCGCTCTGGGGTTACTGTTTCATGTGCCTGAAAGTTTTATGATTTCTATTTCTTTTTTAATACAATCCATCACTGTTTCTACAAAAATTTGCATGGTTCCCTCTCAATAGAAAACAGTTCCAGAAATTCATTAAAATAGCGACACATTCATACGGTGTCAACTCACTGATAGATTTCAATGCGTGACAATTAGAAAGGAAATTGATGGTAGACAGGTATCTTTCAACTAGCTCTGATATGAGCAATGTTAGATGTGGAGTCCCCCAGGGTTCTGTATTGGGACCTATCCTTTTTATAATATACCTCAAGGGGCTGCCTCTATCTTTAAACCCAAGTGTGTATATATGCTGACGATACTACTTTGAAAGTAGCTGGCTCAACAAATAATCAGTTAGAATCACAGGCTAACTTTGCATTAAAAAAATTGAAGGATTATTTCCAAAAACTAGAATTGATCATAAACCCTAGTAAAAGTGAGTGTATGAGCTTCTTAGCAAGAAATTCATCTGAATCTGGCTCCATAAATTTGTATATGGGAGATGAATCGCTTTTAGAGTCTCCATGTTCGAAATTCTTAGGCTTATACATAGATAATAAATTGTCTTGGAAGGATCATGTAAATTTCTTACATAGACAGATAAGTTCTGGATTGTGCTCTCTTAGAAGATTATCATTTTATTGTGTGATCAAATAACTTTGCGTACTGTCTATTTTGCCAACATTCACTCCTATTATTGTGTTATGGGGTAATGTCTGTATGGTGGCACCTCAGATTCAGAATGGAGAAAATTGTTTGTCACTCAGAAAAAGGCAATTCGAGTTATTTTAAATATGGCTCCAAAAGAATCGGTGAGAGATAAATTCAAGCAACTGGGAATCCTTACATTGTATGGTTTGTATATCATGGAATGCATTTTGTGTATAAAAAAAGGATGGAAAAGTGTTTCTCTCCATTCTGAGGTACATGACTACAATACAAGAAATAGGGCAAGGTTCATAACTCACCAACATAGAACAAAATTATTCACTAGGAAACCATCGTTTATGGGAGCAAAGTTTTTGAATTGTTTACCTAGTTCTGTTAGGGATTCAGCAATGCCTGAGTTTAAAAGAAAACTGAAAAAATACCTAGTTGATTTGAGCCCATACACATTAGAGGAGTACATACAGTCCAGACATGTTTAAAGTAGTTTTCTTCTATGTGCCTTATAATGTTCACTTTCAGTGTTTGATTTTTATGTATAATCTCGTGTTGTGTTTCGAGTTGCCTATGATTTTATCCTTTTGACGATTTTTTATTCTAATTTTTATTGTGCTGTAACTTAACTATTATATTTTTACATTGTGATTTAGGTTCAGTGACTCTGTTCAAAATGTGTGAAGCATTAATGAATAAACGATTTTTTGACTCGACTGTATGGATTGACATTATTTTCATTGACATAGTTGACTTGACTGTCTACTGTTGTTTGAAAAAAGGAGCGCATATTGAAGCGTGGCTGTAACATACTATTGCTTCTTATCCATGTAGAGAATAATATAATAAAATTCATTGTAAGTCTTTGATAAACTCTATAGAGAAAAACGGCCGGGAGTGCCTTTGCACATGATGAACCTAAGTAATTAGAAAGGTTTTTTTTGGTAATCACCAAGGAAATGGAAAAATCATTTGCTGAGCTTTGATTCTCCAGTCATATGTTTCCTAGATAACTGCAAGGCTCCGACTACATGGTACGCGCGTAAGTTTTGCGTTCCAGGCAGCGTAAATAACGCCGCCAAGTGCGGTGCCTACCTTCATTTGATTGAAATTAATTCTTCCATCAGCTGTTCCTTTAAGGATAGATTTCTCCATTTACGAATGAGACCTAGCGCAATCGTATTTTTGCACCAAGAAGCCCCAAAATACCAATTTTCATGAAAATCGTCAGAGCCGTTCCCGAGAAAAATTTCACAAAAACACAATTATTGCTCGTTTAAAAGAATAAGATAATATAGTGCTTTCTAGAACTGCTATAGTCATTAATAGGTGAACTGAAGTCGAATCAATAATTTAAATTTAAAAAGTGAATCAAAAGTTAATGCTGGTTAGTCTTCAAGACATCAGTTTTTATGACATCAGAAAAAAATTTGGTTTTCAGCTTGTTTTACATAGAAATTGACAGAATTACTATTAGAATGATGGCACTACAACTTTCTGTATGAGTAGATTGATGAGCTGACTACTAACTTTTGCCATTTTTAACTCTGTAACGAAGCATTTTCGGACCCTTGTCTACTCGTTTATATGAACTCTTTTCATTGATTTGGTGAATACAGCAAGCCTACTAAGTTTTAGCAACTCTATACAAAACATCCTGTATGACAAAATTGTATCATTAATGACCAAATTTTGGCGAGTAAACTCGAATTTTTGATAATTTTTCTCAAAAGAAAATGAAACCAGAGAACGACTGTATCTCAGTCTTTTTCAAAAATTAATACGATAATATTTAGTCTTTTTTAGGTAAATTAGGCTAGTGAACAGTGTCCAAATACTAGGCTAATACTCAATACCAAATACTAGAATATGAAACTGATTAAAATGCACGGAGTGTACAGTGGAGCACTGCATAGCCACTTACAGGACAGTTAGGCCTATGCCTCTGAAAGGCGTGACAATAACTTTTTAACAAGCGCCACGCCTAGGCAATAGGCATTCTTCATTCCCGCTATTCTCTTCGTTTCAATTTATTTATCACTTCAACAAAGAATTAATTATTATCGGACATTATAATTCATTTTTTGACGCATTATCATCAGCAGTATCAGCACCAAATAATAAAAAAAACAGCGGGTTTTATAAGGGGTAATTCTCTGGCTACAGCCCGATTTGATTGAGGCTACAATGCACAATAACTGTGATTATAAACATTATAATTACTATAAACTTAATAAAACAACTTTTGAATGGAAATTAACTCACGTTATGGCGTGACGGCCGTTTCGCTCTGTTGTCCAGTGAGTGTACTGTGGGTCGTCTGACGATGCTCTAGACAACAGAGGGAAACGGCCGTCACGCCATAACGTGAGTTAATTTCCATTCAAAATTTGTTTTATTAAGTTTATATTACATATTAGTGGAAACAAGATGGATCTTCAACATCATTATAATTACTATTATAATTTATGAATGCATTTATGTACACCTATGC
Source organism: Conomelus anceps (assembly GCA_948455865.1). NCBI lineage: Eukaryota > Metazoa > Arthropoda > Insecta > Hemiptera > Delphacidae > Conomelus > Conomelus anceps. The sequence goes on along the minus strand of OX418222.1, from coordinate 54,215,321 downwards.
AGGTAATATTTCCCTACCTACCTTTGCATTGCACCATAGCCGATTTCGACTGTAGGTGGCTCTTCAGACCTTGCCTTTATGTTTTTTTTCGGAGGATGAAGCTCACATAGATCTGAGACCTGTGCGTGGGTAATGAATTGGATGATGGTGATTAATGAGTTGGACCTACAGTTTTAGGTGGGTTCCGAACCACCGGGAAGTGATTTTACAGCAGAGAACAGTGTCTTTTTTGCCTGGCCAATCTAATCGGTCACCCTTACAAAGATGGCCCAGGAGTTTCGTAGCTTATCTTTATCTGATTGAACAGATACCTGCTACGGCACTCGGCTATCACTTCCCGAAGAGTGTACTACGCAAACGATAAGTGAGGTAGGTTGTGATTACTTTCCTCACTGAGCTAACCGAGTTTTTTCTATGCCAAGCCCACTCAACTATGTTCCAAGATGAAATTAGAAGTGTTGACTATACTTTTCTAGGCAATGATAGGCTATTTTCATCTTAGTAGGTAAGCTTTACCAATATTCTTATGTATAGTTATGTATGATGAATTTGTCTATTTATTCTTTAAAGCTTATTGCTAAATTGCTTCATTAAGGTTGTGCGCAGAGTTTTTGGTCATAATTTTGTTTCGAATTTCCTTGTATTGAATATTATTAGGGCTTTAAAATGTTATCTATTGCTGTGAGAAATTTTTTAAAAATTAAATTATTTTGTGAAATATGGGGGTACAAAGTTAAAATCTTGGTTTTTGGGGGCAATTGATCTCACCTATTAGTGATTTTGAACTTTTGATAAATTTCTGTAATTGAAAGACACCTTGAGGAATTAAATGACATATTTTTTACTCCAATCAACCAATACGTTTTTAAAAACATGTAAAAAATTTTAATTTTTCGAAATATTATCTAGTCGTGTCCAAACGGACGATAGTGCGCTCTCGTAGAGCGATTTAAGTTCTAGCTTCAGTCTTGTAGGAGTCTACGCAACAAGGACTGCTCTGCAAAAGAACGGGTCCCTAAGGTCACTTATACTTCTTTACATAAAGAAAAGTGTCTCCTTATTTTTCGCGATGTATCGCAAAGGCGCACACTCGTTTCTACGGCTCTGTCACTCATTTCAGTTACCACTTTAACTATCTTCCTTGTTCTCATCTTCTTCTATTATCTATGTCATTGCATAACGTCCTCTCGGGAGTACTGGAGTCGAAGGAGGTCAAGTAAAAAGAATAACAGCTCCTACTCTTTCTCTTCCTCCCCCGGCTACTCACCACTCTCCTCCACACATCTCATCGCCTTCGTCTTCGCCCTCCTCATCACTTCATTTCAAAATAATCACGGTATAGAAACGGTTAATTTACACGTGTCTCCCGTGCACGCTTCTATATACAAAGAAAGAGTACTCGTCGTTTTGCTACTTTAAGCAGCAGTTGTCTATGATGTCCGGTATAGGTATCAGTAATTGATAGTGATAGGCTAGTGCCAGTCGATATGCTACCATATTTGGAGGCAAGCTACATTGCATCATTTTTTTTTTAGGATGAAGCCCACATAGGTCTGAGACCTGTGCGTGTGTAATGAGTTGGATGATGGTGATTGATGAGTAGGATCTACAGTTTTAGGTGGGTTCCAAACCACCGGGAAGTGATTTTCAGCAATAACTTTACTACATGTAAATGCCCTTTTTCTGCAGCAAGACTTCAGCAGAGAACAGTGTCTTTTTTGCTGGCCAATCTAATCGGTCACCGTTACAAACAGGACCTTCGAGAACGCAGCTTATCTATCTGATTGAACAGATACCTGCTACGGCTCGCGGCTATCACTTCCCTTATCATTATTTTCATTGATTCTTTTTTTTTACTGCGGATGATGCCCACATGAGTCCGGAGACTTGTGCGTGGGTAATGAGGTGAGTGGGTGAATGGTGAGAAACATCCATGGTTGAATGAGATTCGAACCCAAGGCTGCAGGAAACGAAGCCAGCCAGAGCTTTTTCTTATCTCAGACTGCTACCAACCAACTGCGCTGGCAGAGCCTCCTCACAAAAGAGTCTGAGAAACGATTTCTCTCGTTGAGTTTGAGTTCCCAGAAAAACGGTTAAGATGAGCTGGGACATTCATACTTTTATTTCATTTATTGACCATTTATACAAATCAACACAAGCAATGACAATGACAATTTTTTTCTTGTTTTGTCTACGTATCCACATATCCACACAACTACCTGTTTGCAGGGAAATCCAGGGAGGTGGGGGATTTGGGGGTTTACAGAACATAATTTTTTATTTTCAAATTTCTCAAAGTGCTATCAATTTATTAACCTTTATTAACTTACCGAGATAGAAGGACGGCCCTTAAGACGTCCACTAACTAGTGAGTCCCAGCCGAGCCCAGCCGCGCTTGTAGCCCTGCGCGAGTCTGGCTGGGCTCGGCTTGGCTCGGGAGAAAACAGCCCAAACTAGTGATTTTCTCCCGAGCCCGGCTGGCCGAGTCTTACTCGCGAGCCAAACTCGCTAGTGTGTGGGCCCCTTTAGAGAGACCCAAGAATGGTTTGATTAGGGGCGAAAGTAGGTATTACCCATTTAGAAGAAATTGGCCTGCCCCTTCTCACGTACGTAGCCTACGCAAGATTTAGCAGCACACTCAGTAAAACAATGTCTATGGTGATTCTTTTATTCAGGAAGCAAACTCAGTCCATTTGTCCTAAGATTTGTTATCTATTAATATAGGTAAAGCAAGTACCAGGATAGATTATCGTGTTTTGTGAATTGCTGGAGATTCTGGTTATTGCTATACTGAACCTAATCTGTAATTTATATAACTGCGTTATTATACACCCAAACACTGAAAATAGGTCAATCTAATATCAAAACTGACAATGTATTTCTATTTAATTTATGACGTTTATTCACTTATACTGGAGGTGTGCATTTCGCTTCTAAAAAGAAGCTCTAAAGAAAAGTGTCAAGTATTTCGTCATGGAAAACGTCACAGATGAAAATCATGTTTCTACTGAACGAATAGCTTTCGTAGATGACTAGACCAATAGCCAATTGGCCTGAGGCCAAATAAATAGTTCTAGGCAATCGGTGGTTGTCAGGTATTTAAGATTTCATTCTGTTTTAAACTGCGCATTGAGAATGGCTTATCTCAGTAAATCAACTTCTCCCACAAATCATTGCTTTGCTGTTGTAAAATTGTCTGAAGATTTGTTGAGAATAATCTCCATGGCGTTTGGTCTCCCTCTAAAGTACCTTTCAAGTAGAGTCTATTGCTTTTCCACTCTCGATTTGAATAGAAGAATATAATTGATGAGAGAGCTCAAATCGTCAAATGTGAATACTAATGCTGTCACAAAGCTTATTTCATTCGGGAGAGTATCAACGAAAGTTGTTTAAACAGTTCCATTCTATGATTTATTGAATTCCATTGTATATGCATACTATATATTTATTCTACATAAAACAATACAAAACAGAATATGGTCTATTTTGTCCTTGCTCAATAATTTATTCATATTATAGACATCATCACTCTGCAATCATTTACAAACGAATATCCATAATTTAAGATAATACTGGTAAACAGTTACAATAGTTATGAAAGTTTGGGAAGAATAGTGTATAGTTAGCCAGTATCACAAACCTTAAGAAGATTAGAATTTTTAGAAAAAACTTTATTTCTTTAGGATCTCAACTCATTGCTAGCGCGCAGACTGTTACGCGGTCAATAATCCTTATAAGAAAGATTTAGTAATTGTTTATGGAGAACATGAAGAAGTTCATTATATCCTTTGTGTTTTTCAAGGTGATAGATCTGTTTCTTAAGGAATATGTTTCTTTTTAGTTGTGTGGTCTGTTCATAAGAGTGTGAAAAAAGAAAATGACTGAATAGTTTTTCAATTTAGACACGAGAGAAAGAAAGAAACTTTTTTATAGCCATTCATGAAATAAAAAATTCAAGTAACATAAGAGTACACAATCTTCATAATCAAACACTCCACTGAAATATAAATAGAAATAAAATATATTTCTAGAATAAAGCTTAAATATGGCACTACTGGCAGAAGTGAAACTTGATCGCCAGCAGTGAGTTCACGATAATTATTTTAAAAAGAAAAAGAGAGGTGTAAGTTATACAGAATAGACTACATATTATTGGCTATTGTTAAGCCTATTACATTAATACATAATGTATACATAAACTACTTATTTTAAAGGACATAATTCATAATTTCAAGTTATAAAACTCTTAATTTAGTTTCATTTGTTTTAATTAATCTATCTCTTTATTCATTTGATGACCTATTGTGGCATTTTTAGCGATGGTTATGGTATTCAAGTCGATATGAGATTTAGTCCTGGCGTTGCTTACCCTTACTTGAGGCTTGAGGTGCAACGAAGACAGGAAAGAAAGACACGATCAAATTGATTAGCCTACCGGGTAAAGGTTGAAGTTGACTGTTACGCAAGTTATCGAATACTGAATTACTGAATAGTTTCGATATAAAGCATAAACATGGAGCAGACGATAGCGTTCTATAGATCGGTTTGTTTTGTATTCTTGATCAATAATTCGATTGGGGATAATGATCAGTTGAACTCTTCCTCTCAATATCCTGGGAGAAGGCCCCGTTAATGCTTGACCGCTACTTACAATCAACGATCGATCGATTCAAATTCAAAACTCTTTATTAAAAGCGAGGCTGAGACTACTTTTTTCAGAGATGAGAGATTAAACTGAGACTATTATCGATTATTTTTGTTCAATTTAATTTAATAACTATGCAAGCCTCCTTCCCTCCCCCTCTAATTTATTTTGACTTCTCATAACAACTTTGGAAAATTTAATATTGGTCAAATCATTGTTAATCTAATTCCAAATCTGTACAGCCAAAATAAATTCTTAAAGCCAAGTCCAATTTCATTATAATTTTTTCTTCTATTTGAGTGGCCTACTTCAAACATGGCGAGGCTCTATTGTGGTTCTCAGCTCCATTAAAAATTATTACGTTCGATTAGAATGTGAAATGAAATAAACTCTCCATTATGTATTAAATTCGTTAATGTGTGGTAAAATGGAGGAAGAGCTGTTGAATTTATTATTCCATCACAAACTGCACGTATTAATCAAGCTTATCAGAATAATACACGACATTGCAGTCAGGGGAGTAGCCAGTGGGTAAACACCCCCCCCCCCCCCCCCGTAATGTTGTAGTCATCTTCCACAATACTAATAACTTACAGATTAAATTCCCATCAGCTGTTCAATGCTGTTGTCACTATCCGCCATTGCGGAAGTCTTCAGTATAAAGTAATAGCAATTAAAGGAATTCGAAATTAATAAATTCTGTTTTAGATTATTAATTTTTTGTTGTAAATTTAACGACTTGCAGTCAGTTTTAGATTGTGAATACATAAAAAATGTGAGCACAACTAAAACAGACTGCAAGTCGTTAAATTTACAACATAAAGTTAAATTGTACAAGTTGTAGGCCTAGGCTAAGGGCTGCGTCTCTTGAAATGTATAAAAGTCTGTATAACTGTATGTAAAAATCCATTGTTGTCAACGACATACGCAGCACTAATACTTTGTTATTCGAAGCCTATGATAGCTGCAAGGTGTTTGAAAAAAGTTTTGACAGTGCATGACAAAAAATAATATTGGCTCCCAAGTGGATAAAATAGCCACCATCTCAGTTACCATTGATTAGGCTTCGACTAGAAGATAATTGATAACATCTTAGTGAATCTTTTTTTCAGGCTACGGCGACAATAAATCGATAGATAGAGGAATAGCGTTGTGCAATACTTTGCATTATTTAGCTTGAAGCTGGGCGCTGTAGCCCCTAACAAAATAGGTCCAGCTCCTTCAAATCAACAAGCAAACAACAGAAGATGTTCGAATAGAAATTACCGCATTCCTCACATTGGATATCGTGTCATTGCTTAGCGCTCCACCACCTCATTAATTCATTGGCGTTACATAAAATATGAGATATTTGTGGGAAAAATGTCAATTGGCAAATAACTGTCCATGTCCAACCGGTTGGTTACTGTACTGTACTGTACTGCACACAACATTCTGCACAGATCATCGTCAGTTGCGGATAAGCTTCCAACTGGTGTCAATACCAAATATTTGTAAAACGATCACCGACCACCGGCCTCATTATGCAACATTCGGCATTGTTTGCGGTTACGATCGAACAAGGCCTCTAATTATTAAGCGGTGTCACTAACCCTCCCTGGCAGTGGCGGATCCAGGCTTTGCGGGGCCGTGGGCAATTGATTTTGGTGGGGCCCTACTTACCGGTTAGTCGGGGGACCTCCCCCATGATGTTTTGAAAAATGTAGCCCTAAAAATGCGTTTTTGAGGCGTTTTTATTAATGAGTTAGCTGTGTTTGATCAACTTATAAAACTGACCTTATTTGTGTAGTATTATAGTAGTTTCTGATGTAACTTACTAAATTGACAGCCTGAAAATTTGATCAATTGGAACTATAGGTAGTACGCATTGATTGAAATTTGTATACAAAATAATGCGTTTTCTGTGTGTATTTTTATGTTTAACGTGCTGGAAATGGTTAGTTGAACCCAAAAGCAAAATGTTGACATGGTTTATCATAAAATATGCCAAGTAAAAACTGTTAAGTACGGTATAGTAAAGTATAGTCAATACATTACGTTATGTTTATCTTTTTTTAAATACCGGACCGCAGCCGCAGGGCCCTGCTTTTTTTTGTAGATTACGTCTTGGAGACTCCAGTTAAGGAGTATAAGACAAGTCAGATCAACAATATTATACACTAGATACCATAATTACTTCAATTAGTTGAGGTGAGGCTTAATTTTGATGTGAAAGGAACTCTTGAACACTATAAAAAGCTTTATCAACTAAATATTTTTTCAATTGTTTTTTAAATATTTCTATATTTTCAAGACTCTTCAAAAACTGCGGTAGCTTGTTGTAGAATTCCCTACCAATATAACTAGGTTTTTGTTTGAATAAGCTACTATTTTGACTCACCAAGTGATAGTCTCCTCGGCTTCTTGTATTATAATCATGTACATGAAGATTTTGGTTAATATCATTCGTTTTTACATATAAAGTAGCTTCATACACATATAAGCAGGGTACAGTCAGGAGACCAAGTCTCTTGAACAACGGCCTACATGAATTTAATCTATTTACTCTTTCTATACACATAACCGCTTTCTTTTGGATCTTAAACACCCTATCAAGATTTTGTTTAGATGAATTACCCCATACTAAGATAGCATACCTAATATGTGACAGTAATAAGAGCCCATGGTAAGCTGTAAAAAGTAACTTTTTGTCATTCAATCTAGCGAGCTATCGCAGGACAAATACCCCAGATGAAATTTTACAACATATTTTCTCAATGTATGGAGCCCAGGTCAATCGTCTATCCAACAAAACTCCTAGAAATGCAATTTTTTCTTCCTGGTCTAATTGATTATCGTTTACAAACACGTTTATAGCCCTATCTTCATTTAAATTATGTTTGTTTTTGAATTGAAGGTATTGGCATTTTTTACTATTTATAGTTAATTTCAACTGATTTAAAAATTGGACAATGGACTGCACACCTATATGGGCACTTATTTCTAAATTATCTAGAATGGAATTGCTGAAAATGAGCTGAAACTGCTGACTCGCCCGGCCCATTTTTGTGGGCTTCTTCAAGTATTTTGCACTGACGCAATAATTTCGGGGTGAGAAATTTCAATATAACAGATTTCTATGTCTCTTTTACTCTTTCCCTGCTTATTGTCTGGTTGAGTTTGAGGGCATCGCGCTTCTAACCGACCGATTCGACCTGGATCCGCCAGGTAAAACCCCACCTGGGTACTGGGCCAGTCATTCGTCAGATCCCTCTAATCACTATAAATATAGCAATAATCCATCGCAATTCATCATATATCACTATTGCTTTTCTAGGTATACTTAAGATTCTCTTCATTTTTTCCAATAATACTAAGTATTTTACAAAAATAGTAGTAAATAAGTACTTCATGATTATAACGTCCATTTGAATCTCTACAAAAATATAGTATATTTGAGTATTTTGCTAGGCCTAGAGTTGTTTGGAAAGCCCACTCAGATCTGGAGGCTTTAATAAATAGTCTAGAAATACTTGATATTTTCAATTTTTCCAAATAATACGATGACTACAAAAAATTTGAGTATTTTGTTAGGTCTAGATTGGTTGAAAAGCCCACTCAAATCAGAAGGCTGAAATAAATAGTCAGAAAAAATTTGAGATACTCTTCAATTCTTTTTAATAACGCAATGGAGAAGAGAGACTCATATTTCAGATTTATATGCCTTAATTTGTGTAAATTTACAATTTAACTTATTGAATTCATGACCTGATTTTTAATGTTCACTAAGCTCCTCTGGAGACTGGAATAGATACTATTCATGATGGATAATACTGATGTTGTAACAACGATTTTAATTATTATAAGCACATTAGATATTATAGTTTCGACTGTCGCGTAATTTTTAATCTCGGTTAAATTGTTTAAAATCAGTTAAATTGATACTGAACATGAAGTGACAGTTGAAACCACAGAATATCATGTGTTATTAATTAAAATGGTTGTGACAATATCATTATTCATTATGGACATCTAGCACAATATCACCATTACCAGTACTAAGAAGATACTTTTATTCACATTACTAAAAACAGAATTGGATCACCTAAAACTGCTGTTCTCTTTATTTCGAATTCTCTCTATGCTTCAGCTCATTGAAAGCATATTTAGCACATTAAAACATATTGTAGTAAGCATTTATTATATTAAAGCATATTAAGCACATTGAAAGCATATTATCCAGGCTATCCAGCACTGGGTAGGCCTAATGATAATTCTTAGTGGACGAGACGAATGGTGTAAATTCCAGTGAAATACCACATACTTTCTTTTGGCAAAATATCAAGTTATTTGGAGCCTGTTCACTGTCTGCTTGTTGTTTATGCAAATCGTTTAGTAGCGACAAACTAACACAAGTCTTGTAACATACCAACAAACACAAACACACACGCACACACACACACACCTCGGTCTTGAAACTCAAAGTTTGACCACGCTGTTCATTGCAAGGTAATATTCAGGCAGTTGTGAATTTGCCTGGGAATGACCCGTTCTAACAAATTAGGTCTGAGACCTGTGCGTGGGTAATGAATTGGATGATGGTGATTGATGAGTTGGGCCTACAGTTTTAGGTGGGTTCCGAACAACCGGGAAGTGATTTTACAGCAGAGAACAGTCTTTTTTGCTGGCCAATTCAATCGGTCACCGTTACAAAGATGGTGCAGGAGTTTCTCTGACTGAACAGATACCTGCTACGGCACTCGGCTACCACTTCCCAATGTTTGAATTATTATGTGGGTTGAGTGTTGAGATGATAGATATGATACACGATCAAAATATTCAGTTAATTACGCTTTTTTTACTGTGTACAAAAGTTCCCTCCTGATTGATTTTGAGATTGAAATGGCAGCCTATTCAGTGTAACTGGTAGATAACAGTTCTATTTTGTTAGGCTATATTTATTTAGTTATATTTATGTTTTAATGTTATATTTATATAAAATAGTTGAATTCCTGGATTTCTTGTTCCATGACGAACTGCGTTGTTAATATTAACTTTTGATGATGTTGAAGATATATCTTGTTTCCACTAATATGCAATATAAACTTAAAAAAATCACTTTTAAATGGAAATTAACTCACGTTATGGCGTGACGGCCGTTTCGCTCTGTTGTCTAGAGCATCGTCAGACGACCCACAGTACACTGACTTAAGGTATGAGTTTGAGGGTTATGTATGTTGGAATGGTGATGGGGTGGGGGGATGAGTGGGCGGGAGGTTTGAAATTGGGATTATTTTGTCAAATAGAGTATGTGAGAAGTTAAGTTGATCATTTAAAATGTTGTCAGGTTCCTGCTTTGCATGTTTGTAAATCTCATATTGTTCTAAAACATTGAGTTTCTGGCTTTTGTGAGTGAAGTGTAGTGTGTCTAAATTAGTGTCAATGTCTGTATAACTGTGGCCTGTTGAAATGATGTGTTCAGCAAAAGTGGAATGTGTGTTTGGGTGTGAGATGGCTCTTGTGTGTTCTTTGAATCTAGTGGTGAATGTCCTGCCAGTTATTTGTCCTATATAGAACTTGATGCAGTCATCACATTTCAATTTGTAAATTCCAGATCTGTTGTACTTGTTTTGAGATGTTGTCTGAGAATGCAGGTGTTTTTTGAGTGAATTAGTTGTTCTGTAAGCTATTTTATATTTGAGTTTCCTGAATGAAGCTGCTATTTTATGAGTTTTGTTGTTGAGGTAGGTAAGTGTGATGAATGTATGGGGGTTGTCATTCTGTTTGTTGCTGGTGTGAGTGATTGGTTTTGTTGATATTCTGTGCAGTAGTTTTTCTATTAGTGTGTGTTTGTCAGATCATGATAATTTTCAATTAATTTTGCTATAATACAATCATTTTTGTACAAAACTAACAGCAATTTTTTCAGTTCAAGTGCTTCAAAAAAGTAATCTCTAGGCATTCTCTAAACTTTTTTCCTAGGGAGATCCCCTGGACACCCTTCCCGTGAGGGGTTCTCCATAACATTTAAAATTTTAAAACATTTCCGGGCGAGTACCCCGGACCCCCTTTTCGTGCAGGGTATTCCATACCCCCCCTCTTACAAAAATCCTAGGGTGCGCCCCCCCCTTGATGTGTATTTACATACAGTATTTTAACACATAGAAAGTAGACCTGGTTGATACTATTTACATTTTGTTGGAAATATTAACAGTGATCTAATGGGTAGGGCTAATGAAATGAAATTCTAAGTGATGCATTTACATGAAAAGGCGAAGTTTGGACAAAAATTCGTTCATTCGGGCACTTAGGCTAAACTTGAGAACATTTGGTTTTCGTTTTTCTTAAATTCAGAAAAATATTGAGTCAATTCAATTGACTTCAGATTGTACAGTGATATTACATTATGAATTGCTAATTTAGATGATGAGAATGTATCAAAAAGTGTTTTTAATACTAAAAATGAGACTAAAAAGTAAGATTTGAGAAAAAGATTAGCAAAAAATGGTTAAAATAGAAATTTATATAAAAGGATTATGAAGATGATATGAATGTTGATGAGAGAAGAATTAGAGATAATGATTTTGTACAAATCGTCTTAATGTATTGAGGTGAGTGTTGAAGTTGAATTGTGTTTCCAGTATGCTATAAACTACAACAGTGACGTATTATTTACAAAGTTAATGGATATTTTTGAGATTGATATTAATTCCTAGATTTTATTGTCATGCAGTTGCTCTAGGGTTGGACAGACGCAGTCATTTTCTCCATAAGTCACTTCCTTAACATAGAGATAAAGCCCGCTTGACTTTCAAGGCACATAATGAAGTTAGGAAGTGCATTCCAAGCACGACAGGCACTTACAACAAATGATTTTGTATAATAGAGAGATAGATATTTATTTTAGAGATTGATTAACTGCCTAATAGAAGGGTGGAGTTGGAACTTAAGATCCTCTCTCTCACTCAACCCTAGAATGATAAGTGGCAGGATTCTTAATACTCTCAATTACTCTCAGAGAATAATGGTCATGTCATGATATAATCTTTTTGAAATAAATTGAAATTGAAATTGAAATGTCTGTTTTATAACTTGTCTGATCTGATAAGATGCGTGTCTGCCAGTTTACGGTCCATGTCGGTAGGTGTGAATACACAACTCCATAGAAAAATATGCCCTTGTCAGATACGTTACGTTGAATGTCAGTAGATGTGGAAGCAGCTTAATGAGTGCAACATGGCCCAACATGCAGAATTTTCAACGGTCCAAATGAAAAAAAATAGAAAAACACTTTCTGTGGGGTCGCTTTTTAGAGAAGTATTTCTCGTGACACTGTTCTAATCAGTTGTTACGAGTGAAAAACATTTTTTTACAGTTCTACTGCAAAGATAAAGCTTTTAATAACTTAATTAAAAATATTGGTTTATAGACATGATAGAATGCCTAATAAAGAAAGATATATTCAGTAAAGGTAGTTTAAAAGTTAGTACGATAATATAAATTAGCTGAAAGCCTAATAGCAAAAATAGAGGTACTGTATTACGATGTGAGATTGCAATCGAGATAAGGAAGAGTTAGTTATTAGGCTTCTCACAGTTGAAGCGAAGACAAGTTTAAATTGGTTGAAATTAGCATTGCGAATAGTTCGAGCGTAAACACCGATGAATTTGTCTTCCAGGATAATAAATTAGTTAGAGATGAACTAATGACATTCTAAGATTAAGTCATGTAAGCTGTCTTGCATACATTTGTTATTTACGAGCCTAATATTATCATTATACTGATGACTTACTACTGATAGTGGGTGAGATTTTATCCATTGACTCTCATCACATTTTCGGTGAATAATATATTTCTAATTAGGAGAATGCACTTCCGAAGTAACTTATTTATTGTTACGAGTTTGGATGCAAACTTTATTATTTGGGCCCAGTGGCGTAACTAGAGGGCCAGTCTGTTGGGAAGGGGGGGGGGGATGACCAATGTTGGGAGGCTAGGCTCCAGGCACTATATAAGCATAGATTAGATTATAGTGAGTACTTGATGGATCGTCTATGATATAAGGCACTATTTAAGAGGAGAAGGATGGGCTCTACAAGATCATAATATATACGGCTTATTCAAAAGAGGGTTCGGGGGTACTCCCACGGAAAATTTATTAAAATATAATCCCTCTAGAATCAAATTTAAGCAAATTCATCCATTGTGTGTCAAAGATAGTGATTTATCCAGTGCTTAATTTCTAAAAGTTTAGGTGTGGAAATCTGTAAAAGAACGCTCATTCATTCTTATAAACCACCCTCTCTATTTTCTAATAAGGCCTAGTTAAACATTCCCTCACCCCACGCCCCACCCCGTTAACATCTCGGTGCCTACTCTAAATTTCCTATAAACCTGTTTCGATTTGCACCAACCATTTTGTGTGAAGCTTACAATAAACAAAATACTTTTTTTCAATGAATGGTTAAATAAATAAATAAATTTACATGTTTATTTATATAGAGTACAGTGGTAATACATATCAATGCGTAAACAGATGTTTTTTAATATTTTCTGAAATACTAGTGAGTCTAAGTGATTATAATCTATTTTTAATGTCACAGCTTGAACTGTAATTTTTATGTTTTACAAAAATATTTCGCCTATCTTAAAAAGTGCAGAACCATTTTTATACCTCCAAAATAAACAAACTTCTTGAAAAAGAAAGGAAATGTTTAATGTCAACAGGCAGAAAAATGGTTCAATAGCCTAAATATTAAATTAAACCATTGAATTGTTTCTAGTAGTAGTAACACTGTTTTATTTTAAAAATTTAATGAAATTTTAAAAAGTTTAAGGTTTTCATATTTGCTGATTATTAAGTAGGTGTACGGTTTTGTAATCAAATATTGTAAGGCAATGCCTAGACTGTTGGTAAAATTAGCTGTTTATTAATTCTGAGACACCTTCGGAATCAGATTGGCGCAAACTGTGCGTTCCCTTGCGTTCCCACTGAAATTAACCCCTGGATTAAACTATACACGAAGCCAAGGAGAATATTCCTTGGTGAGTCACAGTAGTAGATTATTCAAACAAAAACCTAGTTATATGGGTAGGCGATTCTACAACAAGCTACCGCATTTCAAATCAAATCAAATTAAAATGATGTATGTAATCCTCTAAACACACTCAAATTCTGATATTAATGTGACAGCAGTAAAATTTAATATCTTTTGATCAAGGTAAAACGTAAAAATACCTACAAACAAACCCTACACGTAAGGGTATGAAATTGTAACGCACTTATTCAAAATTACCTTTTACATAGCCGTGAGCTGTTCAATCAGATTAGATAAGCAACGCTCTCCTGGGCCTTCTTTGTAAGGGTGACCGATCGGATTGGCTAGCAAAAAAGACGGGCCGCTTAGCGTAGTTGGTTGGGGCGTCGCAACTTCAGCTTGCTGTTGTTTAAGCGGTCGTGGGTTCGAATCCCGCTCCTCCGTCTGGAATCTATGTGTAGTCATTCACCTCATTACCCACGCACAAGTCTCGGACTCATGTGGGCACCATCAGCAAAAAATGACTCAGTTCTGTGCTTTAAAATCACTTCCCGATGGCTCGAAACCCTCCTAAAACTGTAGATCCAACTCATCAATCACCATCATCCAACTCATTACCCACGCACAGGTCTCATACCTATGTGGGCTTCATCCTTAAATACTTGAATATAATGTATATATATAGATAGAAATTTATATTCTTCAATGAGGATGTCTTATAGACTAATAATAGCCCACTTTTTAGATGGCTTTAAATAGGTGAGAGTGTGATACAAGTTCCTCATTTGAAACACTGTCATTTTTCTCAGATTGAGATTCTCACATTGACCTGGACTCAGTTTCCAACTCATCATTGGCAAATATACCGGTTTGTGGCTCCAGTCATCTTCGAGAATTTTTCAGGAAAGATTGCGGAGCATCTCATCTTATCACATAAATATTTTGTATTGCATCATATCAGACGTTAATGGCCTTTCAGAATGGAACTGCCATTGAAAATGTTCGGATGACCCTTCAAAACTATTATTTTTTTACCCAGCATATATACACTGCATTCAAACTCTCGTCGTTTTTTATGTAGGTCATCGTTTTGGAATGTAGGATTCGAGGAATCTGCCAAATATTTCTCTAATGAGCATTCAATAAAGTGCTTTCTTTCGTGATACGAACTGATATTTTATTCTCTAATCAAGTATAACTAGAAATTCTTGAATCAATTCTTCAATCTATAGTGCTCGCTGTGGGTGATATCAGTGCAATAATTATGTTCGGTCACGGGCGCTCGAGATTGCACTTGGAAAGATAACCGGCAGCAATGGCATTACGTTATCTGTTTTATTATCACTAAACGGTGGTTTAGAGCAATCCTAAAACAGTAGGTCCATTCAAAGTTGTATCTAAAATCACATTCACCTCATTACCCACGCAAACGTCTCAGATTCATGTGGGTTTGTGTGTGGGTCATCGGCAAAAAAGATTTATTGGGCCTACAATAATCTGAACTTCAAACAGATCATCATAATGGTAAAATATTGTATGCAATACTGGGTCATTTCCTAAAGCACAGTATAAGTGCTTTCCAATACCCTGAATATCCAATTTTTCAGAATATGACTGCAGAACTGAAATGCCAGACAAATTCGATTCCGCTTTAAATGACAATTGATTAAAATTTACTCCGATTTTCGCAGAATTTGAGATTTGCAGTCGAGATGAGAAATGCGTTCTTAGAAATCTTCATTATACAAATGTATAATCTTCAATAAATATACAAATAAAAATCTTCATTAAATATACAAATGTATATTTATATCTTTCTTAGTAATGGCGAAGGTGATATTGTGGAAGGTATCCATAATGAATAATACGAAATTGTCACAACCACATTTATTAAAACTTCGAGAAACTAGTTTCGGTTGTTACACCATTATCAATCTCAATCAAACTGTTTGATTGAGATTGATAATGGTGTAACAACCGAAACTAGTTTCTCGAAGTTTTAATAAATGTGGTTGTGACAATTTCGTCTTATTATTCATTTTGTATATTTATATATTTGTATAAATATATACTCATATACTGTATATATATAATACCTCTTTTGTATAAATACACATTTCATTACAGAGTTGAACAGAGAAAAAAAGAATCCGGTGATTAAATCTCCATGCAAACATATTCTAGTCAAAGAAGGAATAAAATAATGGTTGTAGAAAAGAATATCGAAATATGTACAAGCAAAAATCGAAAGGAGCTAAGGGAAACATATGCAAAAAATGAAAGAATGGCTTCCGATGCTGAAGAATCCTCTCTCCATCGTCATGTAGCGCTATCGCAATCAAATCAAGCACAATACTGTATTTTCAAGAAACGCTATTCAAGAATTAACAAGCAGAAACATTTGAATTATAGAAATTAGAAAACAAAAGGTTTGATTTAGAAAATACAGATAGAAATACAGCCCAGATAGATGACCTTATTTTCTTACTTTACTATGAAGAAGTTTCGTGGGTAGGCCTACACTTTTTTAGTTAAATGTACTCTCAATTATTTCCAGAGAATAAACTGTAGATATGAAGAAATTGGAATGCTGATCGTTGTCATTTGTTCATTCAGAACATGTGTTACTACAAAAGCTACAGCCCAGCATTTGAAAAGACTACTGCATCAATTAATTATCACCCTATTATGCTTGTAGGTAGGTCCTGAGTACTGAGTACGTGTGGAGTATGAGAATCACATTCGTGTAATGAATGCAAATCACCCAATCAAATCCTGAAATATTCTACTACCACATCAACAGATCGTACAAGATAATTTAATTTAAGTGAAGCATTGAGATTGTAAAACGACCAATGAACATTCGTAATTTTCTAGTAATAACTGCCTACTTTGACATTGCTTAAAGATTGAGGTATCCTTGAATTCAACGGTTTTGGTTGAAGGTATAAGTGTTGAGCCATCAGGCTACCGAACTAATAGTATAAATAGACTACTAAATACAGAAATTAATCGTGTTAAGGAGACTAGATAATATAATATAGAGGAGAAAAATTTTGGACTTATGGCATGAGAAGAAGCCAAAATTTTTGGAGTGATTCAGTAAATACTCATTGCAAGCAGTTTCAGGCAAAATTTTTGGCTGTTTGGAAGACGTAATGATTGCATGTGTAGGGTGTTTATGATCCAAAAGAAAGCTGTAGAACGTTGTTCGAGAGGTTTGGTGTGTTGATATCCAACATGTGCATACTTACAAGCCCATAGCAACCAGCTCATAGCAACGCGATGAATAAATAAACATTCAGTTTGGTATTGCTCGTCACTGCGTACGCTACTACAATTCTGTTTAGCTAATAAAAGCCTTGATTTCTAAAAGGTGTAATCATTCATTCACTACAATTTTATTAGCTAAACATTAATCTCACTATGTCAAGTTGTAGACAAAAAAACGCCTGAAGAAGACAAGGAGAATTTATGTGGCAACGGAAATGGAAATGTATTTTGTCCAACTAGACTTGACTCTGACCCGAATTCTCCAGCAGCAGAATTGGAATGGAAACACTGGAAAATTACTTTTGAAAACTTCCTGGAATTGACCAAGATAAGTGAAGACAAGAAACTAAAGGTATTATTCAATTTTATATCTCCAGCTCTTTTCAATATAATAACGGAATGCACAGCTGCATTAATGCTGCAGCAATTAATTCACTAGAGGATTCATTTGTTAAAACAAAAAATGAGCTTCATTGCCGTTATCGCCTAGCCACTAGAAAACAACAAAAAGGAGAATCTATCAATCAATTCTTCTTAGATCTCAAAACACTAAGCGTAATTTTCGGGGTGTAACTGCAGAGGAAAATAGAAATGACCATATCAGAGATGCATTGATATCAGGACTACATTCTTCAGAGATTCGGCAATGATTATTAGAGAAACAATCTTTATCATTGACAGAAGCTTTAGATCAATCATGTTTAATGGAAGCAGCCAAAATCTTCAATGAATCTTACAAACATAATGTTTTGGATGTTAATGCGCTTGTTACAGATAAAGTAGTTGATGATACAGAAATGAACTTTAAATCAGTAAAAATTAAATCTGACTCAGTAGCAGCTATTAAACCACAGTGGTTGTGTTACTTCTGTGGAAATTCTAAGCAACATAATCGTGCTGATTGTCCAGCCAGATTAATTAATTGCAATAAATTTGGGAAAACAGGTCATTTTGTCAAACTTTGTCGATCAAGTCAATCTAATAATAAGAAAATTACTGCTCTATCCAATTTTATTTCTACACCTGAATCACATAATGAACCCAACTTTGTATCAACTATAGCATCTGTATCAAACTCTCAAAATAAAACTATTATCTCAATCCTTATCAACGGTAATGCTGCTAATGCATTACTAGACACTGGAAGTACAGTAAGCTTTATTGACAAGGCTTTTGCTATTTGCTCTGGCATGTCCTTAATTCCAGCAAAGACAGTTACTGTTGGCCTAGCTTCGAAACTCCACAGTACTGATATTACAACCTGCGTAGTAACTACAATTCAACTGAATGAAGAAACTTATAAGGATGTGACATTGCTTGTTATGAAAGAACTATGTACAGATTATATTCCTGGGCATAGATATTTTTAAAAAACACTCAACAGTACACAAAAAATTCATCCACTCGTTCATACATTCTCATTCCCTCTAAGTCCAGATGCTGAAATCACTTTTCAATCCTTGAAAAAAGAGATTGCTTCTTTGGTTCTTTTACATATAGATGAAGACAGTCCATTTACTGTTGAGACAGATGCATCAAATAATGCTATCGGAGGTACTCTGTCACAACATGGACAGCCTGTTGCATTTTTTTCACAAACCCTCAATCATAGTGAACTCAAATATTCTTCTATTAAAAAAGAAGCCCAAGCAATCATTGAATCAATACGAAAATGGTGACACTACCTGACAGGCCGCCATTTTACTCTTATAACTGATAAAAAATCTATTTCTTTCATGTTCAGTTCCAAAGCATCAAGTAGAATAAAAAATGAAAAGATTTTGTGTTGGCGACTTGAACTATCCTGTTTTAAATTTGATATTATCTACCGACCTGGAAAGGATAACATTCCTGCTGATGCTTTATCACGAATTTGTTCAACTGATGTTGGCTGTAATGATCCAGATATTAGAAAACTGGAAACTTACCACAACCAACTTTGTCACCCAGGAGTCTCTAGACTATACCATTGGGTTAAAACAAAAAACCTACCTTTCTCAGTAGATGATGTCCGTACTGTCTGTTCAAAGTGTACAATCTGCTCTGAATTGAAGCCACATTTTTATCGGTCTTCAGGAAACGTAATTAAAAGCTACAAGACCCATGGAGAGATTGAGTATAGATTTTAAAGGCCCCTTATCCTCATCAACACGAAATAAATACATTTTAATTATCATTGACGAATATTCTCGATTTCCTTGGGCTTATCCATGTTCTGATATGACAGCTAAAACTGTTATCAAGTGCTTGGAACATCTATTCATCATCTTTGGATTCCCTTCTTACATCCATTCCGACCGGGGTACATCTTTTCTGTCAGCGGAACTACAGGCTTTCCTTGTTTCCAAAGGAATTGCTACAAGCAGGACTACCAGGCGAAACGATACGTAGGAATCATATGGAAGTCGGTAACTCTAGCGCTGCAATCACTTAATCTATGACCAGACCAGTGGGAAACAGTCCTCCCCAATGCACTCCATTCCATCCTCTCACTCTTGTGCACTTCAACGAATTGTTTATACATTTTCGCAGATCCAACAACGGGATATCATTACCTACTTGGCTCACAAATCCGGGTCCAGTGTGGCTGAAAAGAACAGCAAGAGTGATCAATTAGTCGAAGAGGTAGAATTAGCAAAATTTTTGATTGCTGGCTAGAACCACCGCAATGACAGGGTGCCCACAGGGGGGGGGGGGGCTATGACGCAGACTGCATCATTGAAATTCTTGGGGGGGTTCCAAAAAAGTTGGTGGGGGGGGGGGGTAAAGTTGATTGAAGCTGTGTTTAACGTGATGACATTCAAAAATATAAATTACGAAGTCACCAGATAGAATGTCAATATAATAAAAATAAATTTATAATTATTATTATACTATAGAATATAAATTAGCTAAGATAGTTATGTTTAGGATTTGTGCATACATTTAGGAAGTTATTATTCATACTGTGATACATTTCATTGATATTTCTCTTTTACCTTTACAAAAAAATGTTACCTGTTTAAAGAATCTCAATAAATATACTGTACATACATTTTGTATATTACCGAATGGGCTTGAATTTTTACAATACCTCTATAAATCTTCTTTTAGTTTTAGAAAGAATATGGGGGGCTTATTTTTTCGCATTTTTTGGGGGTTGCCTAATTTATGGGAGGAGGGCTGGTGTTAATTTAGGGAGGTGCGTCATGAGGCTAGGAGGGGGGCAGAAAAGGGACACCTCTGACAATGACATAAGAATGTGGTGGTGTAAGGAGGAAGTAACTCAGTTATTCCTGAGTATATTTTTAGGAAACTGTACTGTGCTTTTTAGAAACGGTTTTGGGTAAAATTTTCGATTGCTATATCCCAATGATAAAGTACTGCATGAATAGGAATGTAGAAGCCAGGGCCACCTACCGTCTTGTTAGTCGAAATATTGAAAATATCAACTACAACAGAAGGATAAGGATGAGGATGTATACCGTCACACCCACAGCTCACATCGGCACAGAGATGCTACATTGAGGAGTGGGAGACTGCTATAAAATGCCCCTTGCTGCCAAAGTTGTCTCTCCGTATTCAGCCTGCAACAGGAGCATCTCTGGTAAGTACCTCCTCTTCTATTTCTTCACATGTGCTTCAATTATTATTTTTGTTACTTTGACAAGGTCTTACGACATTTCATGCTCAATTAATTAATAATTGTGCATTAATAATTATTTTGTTATTTAGAGTGGAATGAGCTGCCTGATTATAAGTTATTATCTTCTCTGGTTCGTTGAAATTTTTAAAAAACCTTCAAGAGCACCTCAAGACGTTCAGACTTTCAAAAAGAAATACAATTACGACTTGTTTTTTCTCCATTGGAATTTAGTATAGCCTAAATAAATAGGAAGTCTAACTGAGCTTGTGTGAGCACTTGTTTAATCAAATTTCACTTGAAACCGTGATTAAACAATTAGAGGAATAACATTTCATTGATCACATTCATAAGGTTGACTGGCAAGACTTTCATTCTCATTAAAGTCTGACTTCATTCTCATGCTATACATTTAGGTTCATGAATGAATTTTAAATATTCTGTTGTTTATCGGTGTATTCTATAGGAAGAAACAGACTTCATAATATAAATAAATTTAAAAAAATGAATGAATGAATAAATAAATATATATGAGTTTTTCTCTCTGTTTTAATAACTAAAGAATGCTTTGTCAACTAGAAGAGTTGATGAGTTATCTCTCCACTATTTTCTCTTCTTGTTTATATCATATTAACTTTTTTATATCTTTCATTCTTTAACTTTTCATCTACTTTATTCTTAAGCTATACATTTAGGTTCACGAATCGATTTGAAATAGTCTGTTGTTTATGGTTTATTATATAGGAGGAAGACAGACTTTATATATTTTATCATATATTTATATTTGTTTTTTCTTCTGTTATAATAGCTTAGAATGTTCTATTATTAACTAAAAGAGCTGACTAGTCTATGTCTCCTCTATTTAACATACAAACACTTGCTCACTGTTCTATTTTGAATAACAAAGCTTACTTTCAACTCCCCATTGCCTAATTAATTATATAATAATCCAATTTAATAAAGATTAACTATTTAGGCCTGTGTGTGATGTATTAAAAATGTCTTGTTCATAAAATAAGATCTCGAAATAATAAGTTACATGAATTACATGCGTAACAAATATAAATAACTTACATATGCATTCAAATTATTATATCTATGCATTATGCATTCATATCAAATTGTTCCATTCCTTCAATATTTATGGCACTCTCACCTCGTACTCAACCCATTCAATTGCTAATGCTCTCATGAATAATACTAAGGACTCCTGAAGGTAATAGGCTACTAAATGATAGCTCGTTCCTGTTATTTTCAGAAGTGAAATAATTCACTCCTCTGTACCAGCTTCTTCTGACTGTACTCTAAACACTCTGCACTCCTTTTTCATTTACAGAAAGTAGGAAGAGCTCTTTAAAAGTTTCTATAAATTAATTATACTCGTATTAGCTGCTTATAGCAGCTCCTATGAAATTTTGCTTCTGCAAAAGAAAATTGAAGCAAGTTTCAAGTAGAATTTCGGTTGATCACAATCGCGATTATAAAAGAGTGTAGGTAACGGCCCCAGTTCAAATCTTTATAATTTTTCTGTATTTAATGAATTTATTGTTAATAGTATATTTATTAATAGTTAATAGTTAATTATTTGTTAATAGTTAATTGTATATTATTGTATTATATAATGGTTTATTGTTGAATAACTATGAAATTTACTTTTTTTATATTTGAATTGTATCAAATTTTGTGGAATAAATAAACTAAAAAAAAAAAACGTTTGGTGGTGAGAAGGTGCTACAAAATTTTTAATGGGTTATAAAAAAGGGGTATAGTAGGTGTAAAGGGTTATGAAAATTGATATTTTTCTGACCTTTCTTTTGGAAGTAAATGAAAGTTTATGCCATCCTTGGTAACGTGCCAATGGAGGAATACACATTGTAATTTTTCAAAAACAAAATTCATCATTACTGGCTGATCATTGACAGTCCCTAGCTTTCACTAGCATGTGAGTCACTAGAAGCAGACCAATGATACATCAATGCTATTATTATTATAAATTCAATTATTAATTTAATTTATTTATCTATTTATTACCAAACACAATCAAGTAAATCAGGCACAGCCCACTACTGCTTTCTTTACAAATTTTCAATTAAAAAATCCAAATTTTAGGTTACGTTTAAGTTCAACTAGAAATTTTACTTTGAAGCACAATTCCTGATTCTTTTCAAAATTAATTTAGATGTCCACTTTGAAAACGAAGCAATAAAACTGTTCAGTAACTCAACAAAAGTGAATGTAATTTTGAATTTTGTTATGAAAAATTTTTAAATTAAAATTCAACAATAAAATTAAGAATACATAACATTGATAAAAGGATAACTCTTTGAAATTTTCTGTAAATACTTTCCATGAGCTGCTCTCAGAACTTAAATGGCGGGCCGCTTGGCGCAGTTGGTTGGGGCGTCGCAACTTCAGCTTGCTGTCGTCCAAGTGGTCGTGGGTTCGAATCCCGCTCTACCGTCAGGCATTTATATGTAATCATTCACCTCATTACCCACGCACAAGTCACGGACTCATGTGGGCATCATCAGCAATAAAAAATAAAAAAAAATTGAAGCAAGTTTTAAGCAGAATTTCGATTGATAACAAGGGGGAAAATGATAATGAAAGCTTTACTGGAACTCCATCTATTACATCTACAATTCGAAAGGTCATATAGTATTATATATTCACATCAGTATTTATACATTTTGTAAATAATTATATCTGAGTCTTACTTTCTTCAGTAAGGTGATTAATTACGTAGTGAGCCCGGCTGGTATGGTGATGTTCAGTCACTAGCGTTCAAGACTGCCCTTGGATGGGTGAACGAGTACCTATGACATGACGTCATCTGCTATATTATTACTTACCTAGTGTTTCGGAGCCCGCTTGAAATTTTTGGTACACCATGTTTCCCACAACATGGTTCAAGCGGCGCGTTGAAACTACCTGGAGGGTCTCTCAACCAATAAGTCATTTATTCTTATTTTTTCTTCGACACACGTCTGCGTTTACATTTAGCTTATGTTTGTGAATCGTAGATAGGTTAAGCTCAGTGATAGAACAGCACTGTCATTCGTATCTCACAAAGCTCACTGTGGTAGAATATTAGTTACGCAGAGATATAATAGAAAAACAAGTAAATTAAATATTACGACTAGACAGTGATATTCAAAATGATGGATCTATTAGCCTATCAATTATATTTAATATTATTTTATTGTATACAATAATACATTATTTATATATTAATACAGTATATTCGTTATTACAGTACGGTATATTTTTGTTATTAATTATTACAGGAAATATAAATTATATATGTGAAATCTGCATATTAAAAGGAAGAAAAGAATTCAATTTGTTGTTTACATACACTTAAAGCACCCGGCCACTAACAGCTGTGTGATAGCTTTTAAAACCAAACAAATAATTTTCAATGAACTAGCACAACGTAACACAGCATAGCACAGCTTTTGGTGGCCGGGCCGGGCCTCCATTAAAAACTATTGGTTAGGTTTTAAAAGCTTTCCCAGTACAGCACAACTCAGCACAGCTTTCAGTGGCCGGGTGCTTTAAAACGATAGTAGACAATAATTCGGTGGTAGCTAGTTAATAGATTTTGCGTCAGTTGATCAGCTGTGAATGAAGAGGCTGGGTTTTCCTAGCTCCACACTTTTTGCGGAGCGCACTGCATACCATTGTTAGTAGGAGCAAGCTAGAAGATTGTGGAGGATTTGGCTCGATTTTTTGTGGGATTAAGCCCACATGGGTCCGAGACTTGTGCGTGGGTAATGAGTTGAATGAAGGTGATTGATGAGTTGGACCTACATTTTTAGGTGGGTTCCGAGCCACCGGGAAATGACTAAGTTTAATTGCTACATACGGTAATTTCAAGCCAAATCCTCCACAATTCTTTATCTTACGTCTGGCAACACTGGTGCGCAGTACGCTCCGCAAAAAGTGAGCAACTTGGAAAACCCAGCTTTAGTGGGAAAATTTGACAGTGCAGCGCACATTTCTTCACCCATTCCGCATTGAACCATCAATCCGGGGAGCATAAGCCCTTGGTTCAAGTAATAATTTCAAAAAAATAAAAACTTGTGAAAATATTCTACAAACAAAGGTTCACAATCAAATCTCCCATACAAATTTTTAGAAACAAAATCTCCATACAAAATGTTACAAATTCTCCATTCAAAAGTTTACAATAAATTTACCAAATTGTTTCTTGCTGACCATGTGTACGAGATATAAGGTCAGTACAGGGGTGTTGGTAAGGGGAACACCACCCAAAAAATTCTCAATCAACACTAAAAAAAGCTTTTTAGTGTCTTTTATGGAGATGAAGACATTTTTTAGGTTATAAATCCCAAAATGTTCTCTTAGTTAATATCCACCTGAAAAGAATTCTGGATTCACCACTGACGTCGCAATTAATGAAATTAAGTTTCAACTTTGTTCAAGTACGTTAACCAATAAAATTTATTTTTCTATGAAAGGCCCTTCCTTGTGACTACTCTATAATGGCAGACATTCAATTTTCAAACTCAAAAACGCTTATAATTATAATGTGTGACCGATGTAAACATTTTACTGACTACTGACCAACACCAACTTACCGCGGTGGAAAGCCCATTCGCGTCCTCTACCTTCCATAGTTTACCTCCATCATAAACTAACACACTTTGAAAGTTGGTGAATAAAACTTCTAATTTATCTCTTTTTTCGATATGTAGATTGCTCATATCGAGTTCTGACTGAGCCCCTTAATAAAGGCTGTTAATCAATCAATCATAATTCTTGAAATATAAATAAATGGTCTGTTATTGAGAATAACTCGTTAGTTACAGTTAAACATCGTGGCACAGTGAATTTTTAAACTGAAATGTCTTGGTTCTGAATACACTAGTACTTATGCTATTCAACTGTCATTAATTTGTCATACCAATAAGTTATTTTTCCTCCTTGTGGATATCCTGAAATTTTAAAACATTTTATAATACTTCTGCGATGTTTTCCATGACGAAATGCTTAATGAACAATCTAATATTAGAACTAACACTGTATTTCACTTTTAAATGATGTTTCTCACATATAATGGAGATGCTTGAGGAATGCATTTCACTTCTGAAAAGAAGCTTCGTCAGCCTGCCGCCAGGGGTCATGCTTTGTTGAATTTAGGATGAGCATGACCCCTGGCGGCAGGCTGACGAAGCTTCTTTTCAGAAGTGAAATGCATTCCTCAAGCATCTCCATTATATGTGAGTAAAACATCATTTAAAAGTGAAATACAGTGTCAGTTTTAATATTAGATTATAATACTTATTATGAATTCGACTATTAGCGACAAAAATTCCATCTCTGTAAAGTGAAGTGATAAGTGATGATTAAACTATTATTCAGTCTGTGGGGAGATCTTCTCCATTTGAGAGAAATATTGCTAAATATATAACTAATATTTTTCAAATATGAATAAATAATTCAACAAATGTTTAAAGGAACCGCTTGTAATAGATAGTTGTTGGATAATTAGCTATATATTTTGATCGATACGACTGATTTCAAATAAGTGTGCAGTGTTTTGATTATTTTTTTATAAGATTCCGGAAATACTATAATTCTCCGTTACTTATGTATATTCTCACAAACTTTTTGATCATATTTTACAAAAACCACAACACTTCTAACCAAAAAACTGACATGATGATCTAGGAGCCTCTGAAGATGGATCTCATAGATTCGAAAGTACTCGGCCAGTTTAAGTGAGTTATTATACTTATTCTTAACAAATATTTGAGTGCATGTCGTTAAATTTCACATGAAAAGTTAATATTAACAATGCAGTTCGTCATGGAACAAGAAATCCAGGAGTATATTATACGTTAAAATAGAACATAAATTGAGCTGGCTTTTATGTTTCCAAGATGACTTTCAAAGTTAATAATTTCTTATACAAAGATCTCTCACTAAAAGAAGCCATTTACGCGACAGAATATATAGAATAATTGTATTTACTGTAGACAAATTGAGTAAGACATTATACCTACTAAGTAAGACATTTGTCCAAGGAACGTGATGGTAGTTATCTTCGGGATTGTTGCGAAATCTTTTCATACAATAAACTTTAAAATGTCAAAGTTTGCTCTTAACATTACAAAACATTAATCCACACCTAGCAGATTATTTATTTGTTCTGCAATAGTTCAAAATTGGTAAATTCTACAGTATTTAGTTTCTTCACAATATTTTAATCATTGATGATACATTTTCTGTGGCAATGGAATGTTTTAGATGTGCACATTGTTCTCTTCTCGAGTGTTCAAGTCAACTTCATTATTAGAGTAGCAGAGTGGACATAGGCAAACATAGATGGATGAGTAGGCATACATACATAGGTAACGCGGGAAAGTTCTCACTGTAGAGAAACTTGAATAGCTTGTCACTGAACGATCATGCGCATTGATCAATATTACTTTATTTACTCAATACTATTGAAAGACAATTGGCCTATAATCACTCTTACGAGACAGTTGTTTGTTTTATTTTTGCTTATGATGCCTGCATCACATGTGAAAGTAAAATAATGTGTGAACATTTAATAAAATAATTACTGGAACTATAAATAATCTGTATGCGTGATATACAAACATTTCATTATCAAATTTTGGCTTTCCAAACAGCTATACTTGGGTTAACTTTATTGTACTATGGCATAAGGTGATAAAGTACTTCAATGTGAGTGAATTTTATAAAGACCATGTAGAAAATTTTATTGGAACATGGTTGGTTTATGGGTAGAATTAATACTCTAATAATTAAAACTTCCAACATTTTTAATTAAACATTAATTTATTATTATTAATATTATTTTTATTAATTATTATTATTATAATTATTATTAATCTAATATCAGAACTGACACTGTATTTGAATTTAGTATACCGGGTCATCGAAAAAAAATACCCGTATTTTAAAAAATCACTACGTCGACTAGAATGAATATATAGAATTGCTTATTTGGTCTTAAAACAAAGGTGAAGGCTGGAAGTTGTTCTACACACCTTAATAAGTTTCAATTTAGTAATGGAGCACTTACTTGCACGGCAAACATCGAGTCGATAGTCTATTTCGCACCACGTTACAGTGGGGCATTTTTGTTCCCCCACCTCTCATGATTTGACTTAAAAATGTATTTTCAAAGAATAAGGAGGGGGTTTCTTAACAGTAATTCAAGACTTTACGTAGCTTGCTTGTTCAAATTACTACCCGGAAATTTGTTTGAAAATAATTCTTCTGAAACTACATTTTTAGCGATTTAAGACATCTTTATTGCCTCTAGTCAAAAGTTATTGTTTCTTAGGGCTTGTTGAAATTTCAATTTTTTTGTTTCTGATTCTCTGGGGTGGGGAGATCTATTCCCCTATTCCCCCCACCATATGTAGAGTCTACAGGTCAAAACACGTCCGTATCAAGCAATTTTGTTTTGAACAGTAGTCCTACAGTTAGTGATGGCAAATTTTTTCAGAACATCGATGTTTCGATGTATCGATATATCGTACGCTTAACATCGATGGCATTGAAACATCGAGCTCAAAACATCGATGTTTTTGAAACATCGATGTTTTGGTAACATTACAAACTATTGCTATATTTACTACAGTTTAAGGTGGACTATTGAATGTGCCCCTAATTACACAGTAATTCCATTACCCACGCACAAGTCTCAGACTCATGTGGGCTTCTTCCTTAGATAAAAAAGATTATTCAAAAGATATTAACATTCAAAATTCTCAAAACCCTAGAAAATTATTGTATGGTACCAAAATATGGCACCACTGGTTTATAAAAGTGTGATTAGGGTTACATGAAACATGAAAGAATGGATCAGCTGTCATTGTGATGTAACGAAAAGTTTTCATACAGTGTTGTTTCAATTTATTGAAAATTAAAATTCAGACAAAAGACATATTTTGTTAGAGAGACAAAATATGCTATTTACTTGTATCTTATTGTATCCAGGGCCGTAGTAAGACCGGTTTTATCGGGTCATTTGCCCGGGACCCGGGCCGGAAAATGCAAGTGAAGTAGTAAAAATTCTATTTCTACTACAAAAAAATTGGAATTTTTTCAAGAATTGATTCGTAAAAAGATGATGAGATGACAAAACGTGTTGCAACTCAAACATCGATGTATCTGGACTAAAACATCGATGGTAGAAAAACATCGGTCCTCAAACATCGATGTGAAACATCGATGTTTTTTGTACAAAACATCGATGTTTTGAAAACATCGATGTTTTCTTGCCATCACTACCTACAGTACATTTGAATATACGTGATGGTACGTGTCGGAGATTTCATGAAAAATCAAGAGGAGGCATTGAATAATATTCTTGTAATACTGAAGTAAATTATATATTGGTTACATAGTAATTGCATGATAAAGTTTTACAAAAGATTCAGTTTCAACAATAATTCTGTAAAAGAGAACTAGGCTCTAATGAATAATAAGACGAAATTGTCACAACCACATTTATTAAAAATATTGAGAAACTAGTTTCGGTTATTATTATACCATTATCAATCTCAATCAAACTAAAACTAAAGTACAGAGAAGCTTAATATGTACTGAACATGGAATGATACTATTGGCTAAGCGAGAAAGAGGCTGACCTTCATCGAAGGTTGTGATTGGCTGACAAGTCACGGCCCCTGGTGGGAGGAGTAACAAGCAAAAATACGAGTCAAATCAATAACTGAAAACTGTGAACATCTAGAAAGCAACAAAGAAGAAAAATTCGTAATAAGGCTAGAATTGAATCAAATTAACATATATGAACATAAATGAACATATTAGGGATTGAAAATCCCAAAAAGGAGATACAAATTTTGCAGAGCATCTCATGGGCACATGTTCAAGGCTGAAGAAAATGTTGAATTTTTGCATTTGATTGGCAAAGGCAGACAATTGAACATTTTAGAAGCTTTAGAGGTAACTAGGTTGGTAAAAAACGATTTCAATACTAATTTAAATGACCAAATTTATTTTAACCAATTCAATACAACTAACTTGGTTTTATAATAATTCCAGCCTACATTTAAAAAACGGTTCTTTCATGCATTTCTCGGTTGACCTTGACTGAATTTCAGTGAGCTTCTAATTTTTTAGTTTTAATTTGATTAAATTCTAGCCTTATTATGTATTTTTCTTATTTGTTGCTTTCTAGATGTTCACAGTTTTTAGTTATTGATTTGACTCGTATTTTTGCTTGTTACTCCTCCCACCAGGGGCCGTGACTTGTCAGCCAATCACAACCTTCGATGAAGGTCAGCCTCTTTCTCGCTTAGCCAATAGTATCATTCCATGTTGAGTATATATCAAGCTTCTCTGTACTTTAGTTTTAGTTTGATTGAGATTGATAATGATAGGCTATAACAACCGAAACTAGTTTCTCAATATTTTTTAATAAATGTGGTTGTGACAATTTCGTCTAATTATTCATTATGGTTACCTTCCACAATATCCCCTTGCCACTACAAAGAAAACTAATAGGCTCTATTTCAATAATTGGTATTATCTTCTAATAATAAAAAAAATCTAAAAAATAATAAGTAAGCGTATGGCTTTTATTGGTAGGGGTACCAATATGGGTACTTACACCTCACCGTTTGAGCCAAAATCTAAGTTGAAAATCTTATTTTTAGTTGAAATCTAATTTTGAGTTTTTGTTGTTTTTGGCAATCGAGATTGGACCGCTCCATGGTTTACCCACTTTTATTTACCTATGATGGTCTAATGAAAAAATAATTGTGATCTAAACAAGATAATTGTGATCTAAACAAGATAATTGTGATCTAAACAAGATTCTGTGAAAAATGGAGGGGGATATTTCGTAGAATGGTATGCGCCATTGACCGAATGCAGAAATCAGAGATAGAAATTGTACAAAGAATGGAAAATCTAGAGCGACAATAATTAATAGCCGTATGAAAAGTAGACCTCACTCGCCCAACACTCCTCACTCAAAAGGATATTATACTTACGAAAAAATTTCAATAGCACTTTCGACTCAATTTTCATTGCTTGATCTGTTATTGATAATAGAAATTGCAAAAATCAATATTTGAAAAGTGCAAACTTTTTGACGCCTTCCAAAAATCACCTCTTATACCTAATCAAGGGTTATCACACATTTTTAACAGCTCTTTATTAACCTTAATCCTAAAAAGAAAAAATTATCCCTCAAAAAAAGTTCAAAATTTGTTCCACCCCCATTTTCCAGTGAAATTTTGATTTCTCCAAAAGGGAATTCATTTTACATATTTCCGCCCAAAAGAATTATTTTTACAAATTTTTCGAATGGAAGTCTCAGAGTTTTTATGCTCTACCTGATGAGAGGAAAAATTTCCCAATTATCTCAATATTTGATTTTTTTATTTTCTCCCCCTTCTCTAATATTCGAAGAGTAGTTCCAGTATTTCAGAGTTAACCTTCTTTTTATACAGTTAGCTATTATTTACCACTAATCTTCCAATCGACAAAAGCAGAAATGATCCACAAAATACGTTTTTGAAAGTCAATTTTCCCACCCACTAATGATTGATTTATAAGAAAATTAAGTATAGACCATTCCACTCAGCTCAAGAAGCCCTACCAAAACAAAAAAAGAAATTTGAAAAAATCTCAATATTGAAGATTTTAAAAATTTGAACTCACTTCTCAAACGCCCTCCCGTCGGGTTTATTGAATTTTTGTCACAGATCAAAGCCTCTCTTAAATCGTCTTAATTTTAATCTAAAACCACCCGCACCCAAATCAGACACTCTAATAATCGGGGGTAAATTGGGCCCCCTAAAAATGACGAGGAAATTTCTACTAGTCTATTACTATTAGACTTATTTGTTTAGAAGCTGTTCCCTACTTAGTTTCCCCTAGTTCTACCTAGCTGGTCCTCTAGTTTCTCGATATCACGTGAAAAGGTCCTCTCAAACTCAAAAAAATTAGCCTGAGAACATCAGTATGGTATATTCGGCACAAAATAGAATAATATTTATTCAAATTTTTGACCGAACGAGGAGAGGTTCTGTTTCAAGTCGACCGTTTGCATTTGTCTCTAAATGTCCGTCTGTCTGTTTGTAACGCATTTACGGCTGAACGCATGAACAAAATTCAATGAAATTTTGCATGGATCTTCCTTCAATGAATGCCCAGCGATGTATGTGTGGGGGAGTCTTGAAGTTCGCTTGCATTTAAACTATATTTGAAATGAAAAAACTAAAGGCACTTGGTCCTTTTTAAAATTAGATTGCATTTCAAAAAATGAATTATTAGATAGTTTAGATATTTTGTTTATATAAGTGACTTTTGGCTATATGAAAATGTGTTCGATTATATTGTGTATGATATCATTTTTATTATGGTACCTATGTTAAAATAGTATATTACGTTACTAGGCTGGAAAATAACGTTTTGCCGGTCGAGCATATGATAGTTAATGCACGAGGCGCAGCCGAGAGCAGAAACGTGAATATGCGAGAACCGGCAAAAGTTTACAGCCGTGTAATGTACGATATTTTTTGTTACACTTGATAGAAAGGCAAGATACAATCAGCTGGATAATATGCGAGACATTCAAAAGTATTCAAGACAAGTGAATCAGCTGCTTTATTTAGATTCAGAATTTGATGGGCGAATTCCCAGATATAAACCAAAATAGGTATTGAGTCATAGGTAAGTTGACTATATATATATATATACATATAATATATATATGTGAGTCAACGGAAACATTTTTGCCGCACGCCATATGTTTTTTCCTATCTTGTACGGCTATAAGGCCCTATTTGTCAGCTGATTTTTCCGATCTAGTACGGAAAAGAGGCACTTTCCATACGTGACAAATCTATGGAAAGTAGCTACTTTCTATCAAGTGTAACAAAAACGTTATTATGCCATAAGGCATATGCAATACATGAAATATTATAAAAACGACCCTCCTCACACACAAACCTGTATCTAGGTGAGGAGTATATTCATAGTTTGTTTTTTCTTCTCTTACTTGTATGATGTTTTCTTGAGAATAATAGATGCATTTCATTCTTCTATAGGAAACATAAGATTTTTAAAATGAGCTTCTCCACCATATGCAATTGGAATCAGATTTAAAGATAGCACTCGGGCCCTGTTATTCATAAATAAGTTATTATTCGTAAGAATAACAAATTTATTTGAAAGAAACAAATCATCCATAATATTCCAATTGAGAATAATATTAACTAGTAATTACTAAGTAAATAATAATAATGCAAATTTAAACAATATTGATCTTTAAATTCATTCATCAGATATGCGAAATCTCATCTGATTTGAGCAATCAGCTGTCTGGAAAATAGAAACACAGCCTTGGTGATGTGACACAGTTTTGTGGAAAACAGACATGCAATGGCAAATTGAATCAGGGCTTAGATCTGATGATTGCGTCTAATTTTGCGATGGTGATTATCATTGAGTTCCTCTGTGAAAGTACCTTTGTGAGGTCTACTGATCACAGAATTACTAGTTGTTTATTCAACACACACACACACACACACACACACACACACACACACAAAACATGTAGAAAATATTATTATTATTTTTTTTTTTTTGAGGATGAAGCCCACTTAGGTCTGAGACCTGTGCGTGGGTAATGAGTTGAATGATGGTGATTGATGAGTTGGACCTACAGTTTTAGGTGGGTTTCGAACCACCGGGAAGTGATTTTACAGCAGAGAGCAGTATCTTTTTTGCTGGCCAATCTAATCGGTCACCCTTACAAAGAGAAACAAAATAACAATAAAAACATTATGAAGAGTAACAAAATTACAAAATCTTATAAAACAGAATCAAATTACATAGGTGGCTCCGTGATGAGGTGTGCTGAAAAGATGAAAACTGAGAAAGGGTGGATGTATCCCTCCGACCTATGAAACTATGATTTCCCATGCATATGACGTCAGTAACTGCTTACCAGCATAAAAAAATTATTGTAATTTATGGTTCATGTAAATACTCTCATAATAATTCTTTAGACATGGACTTATCCTCACGATGTATCGGAAGCTTCTGCAGCGAAAATATCAACTAAAAGCATTTCTGAAAGCCTCTTGTTTAGGCCCCTTGTTTTCATCATCATGCTTCTTCTTTCCCTTTTCTTTCCACTTCTCTTTCTTCTTCTTCTTCTTCTTCTTCTTCTTCTTCTTCTTTATCATCATCATCATCATCATCATCATCATAATCATCATTTGCTTCTTAATCATCTTCGGTTTATGGAGATGAGGTAAATAATTAATCGCTATGGCTGAAGAATGTTACCATGGATGGCTCTCAAATCGAAAAGCAAAAAACAATTAATATAAATGCAAAAGCCAGAATGAACTGTTGTCAAGTGAACTGCGTGCCAGAGGGCGAAACAGGCTCACCCTTCGCAAGAACAAACATTTCAGCGACGAATTAAAATTTGCATCTAAAATATACAGTTTTTTAACAATATCGCTGTTAGTACTGTTTACATTATCTAACATACCGGTTTGCGGGGGGCTGAAAAGCAAGCGCGACCAGATGTGATTTACCGCACATGAACAGAGAAAGTCTGTGACCTTTCTCTGCAACCGGTTGAAGATGAGTGTGTGTATGTATTGTGTGGTGCCAGTGCCATCTTCGTCTCTTCAAACAACACCTCAAGCAATTCGAAGCTCAATCAGAATCGGCGTTGGTGTCACATACTGCATACGTAACTATGGGCGGGTTGGGGGTATCAGGCAGAAAGATTTTTTTTTGTAGATTACGTCTTGGAGACTCCAGTTAAGGAGTATAAGACAAGTCAGATCAACAGTTATACACTAGATACCATAATTACTTCAATTAGTTGAGGTGAGGCTTAATTTTGATGTGAAAGGAACTCTTGTACACTATAAAAAACTTTGTCAACTAAATATTTCTTCAATTGTTTTTTAAATATTTCTATATTTTCAAGACTTCAAAAACTGCGGTAGCTTGTTGTAGAATTCCCTACCAATATAACTAGGTTTTTGTTTGAATAAGCTACTATTGTGACTCACCAAGTGATAATCTCCTCGGCTTCTTGTATTATAATCATGTACATCAAGATTTTGGTTAATATCATTCGTTTTTACATATAAAGTAGCTTCATACACATATAAGCAGGGTACAGATAGGAGACCAAGTCTCTTGAACAACGACCTACATGAATCTAATCTATTTACTCTTTCTATACACCTAACCGCTTTCTTTTGGATCTTAAACACCCTATCAAGATTTTGTTTTGATGAATTACCCCATACTAAGATAGCATACCTAATATGTGACAGTAAGAGCCCATGGTAAGCTGTAAAAAGTAACTTTTTGTCATTCAATCTAGTGAGCTGTCGCAGGACAAATACCCCAGATGAAATTTTACAACATATTTTCTCAATGTATGGAGTCCAGGTCAATCGTCTATCCAACAAAACTCCTAGAAATGCAATTTTTTCTTCCTGGTCTAATTGATTATCGTTTACAAACACGTTTATAGCCCTATCTTCATTTAAATTATGTTTGTTTTTGAATTGAAGGTATTGGCATTTTTTACTATTTATAGTTAATTTCAATTGATTTAAAAATTGGACAATGGACTGCACACCTATATGGGCACTTATTTCTAAATTATCTGGAATGGAATTGCTGAAAATGAGTGATGTATCGTCAGCAAATAAGAGGGCTCTACCACTAATTAATTCTTTAGGTAAACGGTTGACATATAACAAAAAAAGCAATGGACCTAGTATTGACCCTGAGGCACTCCAGCTTACACCTCTATAATTTATTAGATTTATTCTTTACTATACTATTACCAACTACAACTGTAGTTAGTTCTACACATTGTTTTCTCCCAATAAGATATGATTCAAACCATTTCAGTTCAACCCCATTTACACCTACATTTTGCAGTATTTCCAATAAAGTTCTATGATTAACACAATCAAATGCCCTTGACAGATCTAAGAAGATTGCAGTAGTTTTATCACCTGAATCTATTATATCTATTAGTTTTTCAACTAGAGAAACTATGGCTGTCTTTGTTGATCTCCCTTTCTGGAAGCCATGCTGTTCATCACAGATAAAGTTAGCTTCTTGAAGGTGCAGAAGTAACCTATTTAGAACTACTCTTTCAAAAATTTTACTTATTACATTTAAAATACTAATGGGCCTATAGTTTTCTACCTTTTCTCTATCACCACTTTTGAAGATTGGCAAGATCTTCCCATCTTTTAAATTATCTGGAAAAACACCTTGTTCTAATGAATGATTGATCAGATGAATCAAAGGGTCTAACAATTTATCTTTATATAAACTTAATAAAACAACTTTTGAATGGAAATTAACTCACGTTATGGCGTGACGGCCGTTTCGCTCTGTTGTCTAGAGCATCGTCAGACGATCCACAGTACACTGGATTGTGTACTGTGTACTGTGGGTATGATCAGTGTACTGTGGGTCGTCTGACTTTGCTCTAGACAACAGAGCGAAACGGCCGTCACGCCATAACGTGAATTAATTTCCATTCAAAAGTTGTTTTATTACGTTTATATTACATATTAGTGGAAACAAGATGGATCTTCAACATCATAATTTATCTTTACAGTTTCCTACAGTTTTTTTATTATTTAAACTATCAATGATATTTGACAACTCGTCTTGGGATACTGGGTGGAATTTTAATTCGTTCTGAATCCTCTCAGTATTCCTCATGTCACTAATACCTGTATTAAGAGATTTTTGAGGATTCTTAGCAACCAGTTGATATTATCTGTTAAAGAAATTACAAATGTCTACACTATCATCAATATATTTGTCATTTTCGTTAATTATTCTGGGGACACTAGTATAAGCATCTACATGAGCTACTTGCCTAGTTTTGTTTATTACATCCCACACTGCTGTGTTAAAGTACACACTATTATTCAAAATTTCAGCTGTTTTCTTACATTTCGCTCTTTTCACTTCTTTCGTATAGTTTTTCTTTAGAGCTTTGTAATTATCTTCACTTAACATATTTCTAGATAGTTTGAATTCATCATATGCACCTTTAACCCTATTTCTTTCTGCAAGGATATCATCAGTTATCCACTCTTCAATTTTGTCTAATTTGTTTTTTACAGGGACTTTTTTAACTGGACAACTCATAGTAATATGAAACCTTAAAATATTAATGAAACTATCATATTTGTCATTTAAACTATTGCTATTGTAAACCCTACTCCAGTTTTCTTGTAGCAGATTCTGCTTCAAGCAATCGATATTCCCCTGTTCACATTGTTGAATTTCTTTCATTACTCTACTCTTTTTAATTGATTTATGGCCTTGCAACCCCACCTCTAAGATTTGATAGTCATGATCAGATAGTTCCGAGCCGCCTAATCTTGTTTTAGAGTAATCTATATTAGTAAGGATGTTATCAATTATTGTTTGTGATGTTCTTGTGACTGGTATATTCATGAACTTTTATTTCCAAGTTATTCATGTATATAATATCCCTTAAATCTTCTGTCATTTTATTCTGTGTTGCAAAGTCTGTATTGAAATCTCCCGCTACAATAACGTTTGTAAAACGAGTAGTAGTAATCTCTAAAATGCTATTGAATAGTTCACAAAAAATTTTCCATTCCCCATTTGGTGACCTATAAATACCTAACACCGCTACTTCGAAATTATTGTCGATTTTTACTCTTAACCCACAAACTTCTAAATCCATTTCCACAGCAAATTTCTCTACATATTCTAAATTAAATGTTTGCATATTCTTAGCATTTTTAGTGAAGATAGCTACTCCCCCACTTCGATGAGATGTCCTGCAGTACGACGTTTTCAATGAATAGTTTGGAATATTAAGTTGTGACAATTCATCTTCTTTTAAACCATGCTCTGTGAAAATAGCTATATCAGGAGCCTCTTCTTTAAAAAATACTTCGATTCTATCTATTTTGTTACGAATGTACTGAATATTCTGATGGAACACAGTGAGTACCGGTACTTCCCTATCATCCCTTATTACTTTATCGTTGCTTTTGCATATTGAAGTAGATTTACTTAATCTCTTAGAATCTTGAGAGTCTATCAGATTGCTACAAGAGTTCCTTCCACTAATGCTATCTTAATTTTTTGATCGATTAACGTCTTTTAATATAATTGAAGATATGAATTTATCATTTGAAACTAGTTTCCCTTCCCGGTTTTGAGCCACTTTACTAAAAAAGGTTCGTTAGATGATTGTTTAGGAGAATTATTGACAGTAGATTGCAAACGACTTTCAATCAGCTCTGCCAGCCTATTACAAAATATTACTTTGCCACATTGATTTAGATGTAGACCATGATTAGTGAAGTTTTGTTTTTTCAGCCTTTCATTTAGAAAACAAATCCCCAACTGCTTAGAATTCTTATTTTTTAGGCTTTTGATTGTATTATGAATTGATTTATTTGTTGACTTAATGGCTTCATTTAGCTCTGGCCTATCAAACCTATACGGAATTGTACTTATTATTACATTAGTTTTTTGGCTGAGTGGCACAATCTCTTTAATTTTTTCATTTACTTCAGGAAGATGTTTTAGATTAGGTTCATTTATATTGTTTGAGCCACCCAGTACTATTAGAAAATCGTTTTTTCCAAAATCTTTAGTTTGTTCCTGTGCTGACTCTACGATAGCGTTTATAGGGGCACTTGGTTTGAAAAAGCTCTGAACTTCATACTTATTTTTTAATCTTTTATCTAGTAGGTCACTACAGTCTCGTCCATGACTGGATGTCAAGAGCAGTACTCTACCTTTCCTATCGTTATTTGCCCTTACTTTAGTTTTGGTTGCTGTTTGCAAAACCTGACTATACGTTTTTGTTTGACCATTTCTATTAATTTTTCCCCCATTTGATTTAGGTTCTACTTTTTTTGTATTGATCAGAGGTTCAGATCTTACAATAGCCAAGTTAATTTTTGATTTTAATATTTCGATTTCCTCTGACATAGACCTACATTGACTCGTGAGATTTAGTATTTCAGTTTTATGGTCTTCCTGCTGCAATTTTACAATAACTTCCAGAGATTTTATGTGATCCACTAACCCTATTCGTTCTTCCTCAGAATTTTTTAGTGATGTTTCTAATTTTGTTTTCAATTTGGTGTGATCACTCAATAGTTTAGCAACCTTTTCTTCTACATCTACAGTAGCTTTAAGAGCTGTTGGAGATTCTTTTGTTAATAATTGCTGAGATCGCGTAGCTACCTGAGTTTTAGTTAAACAATTAGATTTAGATGCCTTGTTTGGACTCATTTTCCTAGCTAAAAATTGTTTTCAATTGATTTTAGTTAAATGTTTAATGAAATATTACTTAATTTATTACAATTGTCAACTCGAGACTATTTAATTACAAGAAAATTTATCAATATCGGTACACCTAACCTCGAAAATAGAATTTGACTTTTTATTAAGATACTTTAAATTATAATAGACAAATTAATAATGGAGATTATTAAGATATTATAAATACTAATAATAATAAACAAAAATACTACTTATCCGTTCGAATTAATATTCTATTCTTCAAAATTCGCAGAGCCTGTTCTGAAAACGTATGAACAGCACACTGCTACCTCGATCATTGTAAACATCATTGTAAACATAAGATCCCTTGCCAGAGACCCAGAGATAAAAAAATGGAACTTTAACAAGCCTTAAAAGACAATTTTTAACAAAAATCAAAGAAAGGATCTTCTAATATCGCTAAAAATGTGATTACAGAGAGATTTTTTTGGGAAAATTCTGGGGGAGCACCTCCAAATGGGAACGCAGAATTCGCTAACTCGGAACTGGCTAACTCTGGTGGTGGAATTGGCTAAGTAAGGAAGTCGCTGTTTCTGTCGCCGGCGGAACTCGTTGATTCTGGCCAGCAATGCCAGGCGCTAGATGATGCGTACGGTAATACCTACCATACGTTCGTACCTTTACGTTTGAAATGTCTACCATACGCAAATTTTTGATTATTTTATTCTTGAATTTAGATTATTCATACATAATTAACTCAATAATGGAACGAAATTGAAGAATCTATCAATTTCACAGTAGTTGTTAAGTCTATTCATAATAAGATATCCCTATTTAATAATTAAATTACACGAATAATAATGGGAAAAAATTCACTTTGACTAATTAGATTCTATAGGCTGCCTAGATACTAGGGTGGACCAAAAAATTTATCTAGTTATAAAATGTTATTTGTTATACATTTCTTTATTTATAATATATATTTTTATTTTATTGATTTAAGTTTTTTTTCAAATGTTAATAATCCATCAATATAATTATCGTTTCCGGTCGTAAATCCCATTTCAAAGAAATTTTAAAGTGGAGTAGGCCTACTGTTTGGTACCCGAATAAAGAAATGACTGGGATTAACAATGGCAGTGTAAATAGTGTGAAGTAGGCCTGCTTCAATTTTCTTACTAAAACAATGGATGTTGTGAATAAAGTTGAGTCAGTTGTGCACTACAAGTTCACGGAGCTGATGACTATCTCATATTTTTGACTCATCGCTTGAAATTGTTGTCAGTTGATTTAAAAGTGAGCACATCACATCTGTTTCTCACGCCTGCCTATCGGACTCTCATCGACTCAACAGATCAACAGTCGACTCCAGTCACTCAACAGAATCCACTCAGTCAAATTATTCAACTTTATTCACACCACCTAATGAAGGTCCAAATACACCTGAATGTGCACACCAATGAAGGTCAACCTACTGACAAGGACTCAAGAACTAGATGAAATTTACTTTGACATGTAACGTGTGATGAAATGTTAAAGTGGATGAATTCATGTCTAGAACCGGTTAAAACGTAAATATAAAGAGGCTATTTTTCAAAAACTTTCTGGGGGAATACCCCAAACCTCTCATTTGAAATTTTTTTGTTTGGCACTGTATTGGTACTCCAGTCAGGAATGTTGGGAAATCAGACAAATCAAAGTGAAAATAGTTTTAAAAAGGCAATTAAAGTTTTTCTACCGATACAATGAATCTCTCATTGACAATGATGCAAGAATTAGATAAAATCTATTTTTAACATAACATGTGATGAAATGGATGAATTATTTATGTCTTAAATCGCTTAAAATGTGGTTTTAAGCAATTTATTATTTTTCAAAAACTTCTCGGGGGAGTATCCCTGAACGCCCCTTACAAAATAAATTAAACTATATATTTCAATTAAACTTATATAAATTAAACTATATATACCTATATTTTCTTCATAAATAAATATTGTTAGCGGTCTCTTCCTTCTTTCCCTTTATTATTAAACGAGCGAAGCGAGTTCTTAGCTTTGACTTGTGACTCGTGACTGGAGGCTCGTGGCTTTTTCTGTATGTTTGTGTGTTTGTGGGTGTGTGTTCGACGATAGCTTTCGAACGCTTTGACCAATCAACTTCAAATTTTAAACACAATTTCTTGGAACCTTAATACAGATCAAGTTCGTTAGCCAATGAAATTGACCCACTCCTTCATCCTTTTTGAGGCGAAACAAAAGGATAGGTTCTCAGCCCTTCATTAATGATGTATATATTACTACTGTATAATTATATAGAAAATAATTGTTTTTCACCGTATGGAATTCGCAATAGATTTCAAAACATATTTTGAGTTATCATCAGCTGTCGGTGAATTAGGCTGCGATCAGGCTTTTTATAGAATCTCTATCAGCTGATATACTAATTTCATTGCCCTGATATATAGTTTTATGAGTATGGTAGGTCTTTTTGTGGAAAATAAATCTGTGTATCAGAGCAACGATGAACTTAAACTTCAAGTGATAGAATGCCTTGTGAATTTCATCTAAATCAGTATCTTCAAAACAGCCGTTTTTTGTTACCACCTTCCACTACGATAAGCTTCACAAATGAGTTTCCCTTTCCAAAATTAGTTGTTTTCAGGCGAGTTCTCCAGCCCGTTGGGCTCACTAGTTATATATACTGCCTGGAATCTTCACACCTTCAACCCTACTACATCACTGGTCATTCATTCCCTCTCAGACTGAATTCCTTGTTACACATACCACTGATTGTGTTTGCTAATAATGCACCATTTCCAACAATCGATACAGTGAGCCAAATCTGCTAGACTAATAGGCAGCTTGACATCATCAAATGGGCAGGTCGCTCAAATATCAATAAAAAAACATCTGATTTTTGATCTGTCCGATTCGAGATTTGCGTTGCAGAAAGGCTGGTCAATTCTCGATCGAAGATTTTGATTGGGCCAGAGATTTTGACGGAATTTCAATTTTCCAAAATAGTGCAGTAGAACTTGAATTACCTAAATCAATTGGGAGCGGGTGGTTTTTTTTTAGAAAAATTTGACTGGAAATCAGTTATCACCTTGTTCAACGAAATTCTCCTGGTCTAAGATCAGTTTGGCCATTGATCGGGGATCGAATGTTGATTGGCATTTGTGAAACCGGCCATAAATCTTCACATCCCAGAATCTCTTTGCGTCTCTAAGAGTTTCAAGAGAGTCTTTGAGTCTCTCTCAATTCATGGACACATGCATCATTCTTGCTTCTTGATTTATGTAGGTAGCTCTTTATGCTCCATGAACATTGTCCTATCTATTGAACATTTTCTATTTTAACAAGTTTGATATTATTACAAATAGAGTCCCTCTGTTACAAAATAATTGGGACTAAATAATTGGGCTCTGAAGGAATTGTTTGCGAAGGACATGTTTTGCCGCCGGCATTGAATGCTACACTGTACACTGGTACTGG
The DNA here is from genome assembly GCA_948455865.1 of Conomelus anceps. Lineage (NCBI taxonomy): Eukaryota > Metazoa > Arthropoda > Insecta > Hemiptera > Delphacidae > Conomelus > Conomelus anceps. Next base: position 54,172,931 of record OX418222.1, on the reverse strand, counting down.
AAGTCCCAGAATTTATTTTCGGTCTAGACCTGGCATTCATCATCACCCAGGCCTCGTAGACTCAAGTGGCAATTATCCGGAAAAAATTAAATGGGCAGATTTTATTTTTATTAGAATAATATTGGTGCTATGTTGGACATGGGTTATCGGCTACAATAAACATTGTTTTTTAATTATTACATTTTTTTGTGCAATACTAGATCGAAGAAAAACTTATGTTTCTGACAATAAATTGACAATTTAAAGGATTTTGTTCAGGATATAATTGCCGATTCTGGCTGTGAGTGACTCAGTTTCAATCTAGAGAGCGGACTACGTAAACAAGTAGTAATGAGGTAGTTTGCAATTGCCAAGATAATAATTTGTTAATTTAGGCTAATCCTGTTGAATCTAATCAAACTCAATCTAATCTAAAGAATGCATAAATCTGAAGAATAAATAATGACTCGCTCCAACACTCTTCTTTTATTTAGTTCTATTTATTTTAAATTGGAAATTCACTATTATGTTTTTCCCCTGTAAATGGTTTCTTCCACATCGCATGAAAATGTATTGTACACTGTATTGTGCACCACATCGCACTTGTATTGTCTTTGTGAAAGAACATTCCTCAGATGCATTGTTTCATCCTGAATGCTGTATCCATAGATTGTAGCATTATTCGTTCATATTTATATCGAATTTCTAAAACAAGAAAGAGAATCAGAATACAAATTTCAGACATAAAGGCCAAGTTTGAAGATTTTATTGCATAACATTCTCTTTCGTGTAATCCTAATTTTCTTCTTCACTATGTTGTCGCTTTTAGGGTATGATGAAATTGGAAGAATCTCACCTTTCAGGACTGAATCTGAATGGAAAGGTTCAGATATGGATTCAGAGATTGAAGTGCATTAAAAGTTTTGACTTTCAGATAAGCATCCAGATTAAAGGTCACCTGGCACCTTCTTTGATAAAGAGCAATTTGCAATCATTTCCTCATAACGGGTCAACATTTTATTATACTTTTCTCAATTCCTCGAGTGAAGCTTTGGATTGGAATCGTTTCAACTGTTGTCTATGACTCTTAACAGAACTATTTCAATGTCGAAATCAAATTATTAGAATAAATAATCAGACTTATTAAAAGTATTTCTGAGAATTATAAAATACTATTTGACCCGGCGAACTTCGTACTGCCTAAAGTTGCATTCACATCTACACGAACGCACATGTCAGACATGTAACATAAAATGAATGTTTGTTAAAGTTGTGGATTTTAACTGCTTGGTGAGATGAGTAAAATGCGCTATTACACGTTGAACAGATGTAAGTGACCATTGTATAGTACAATTTTTACCAACTATTTTTAAATTTCATTTTTTTGTATTGGGCTACTCGGTATTTTTTGTGTAGATTACTATGGGTTGGATTAAAAAAATTTCATGTGGGATCAGTAATACTGTAGCAAGATGAGTAGAATGAACGACCACATGATACAGCAGATAATTCAAAGTCTTGAATTTCATACCCGCTGGCGCCCCCGCGAGCGTCTCTTCATGTTTTTAAACAGTTTTAAGTTTGAAGCAAATTAGCAAGCTGAGTGCAATGAACTATTACGTGATATAAAGTAGTGGATAACTGAAATTCCTATATTTATTTCTCCCCCTGGCGCCCCCACAAATAATTTTTAAGGGGTCTATTTTCTTTTCTTTATTTTTATAGTGGTTTCGAGTGGTATTGAACTGCATTGGAAAGCTGAGTATATATTGAGCTATCACACAATATGATGCAGTAGATGGTTCAAATTATCATTTTCATACCCCCCTGGCTCCCCCACTTATAAGTTTAGGAGGTTTCAGGTTTTGACATGGTTTTCAATTTGAACTGCATATACTCAGCTTGAGTATGATGAGCTACCACTCGATATGATGGAGTTGATAGTTCATACTCTCAAATTTATAATAACCCTCCCTTGGTGTCCTCATGAACGATTTTTAGCAGTTTTCATGTTTTTAGGTGGTTTTGAATTTGAACCGCGTAAACAAGCTGAGTAGAATGAGCTATATCTATCACACTATATGAAGCAGTAGATAATTCAAATTCTCATATTCATAACCCCACCCTAACAATTTTTGTAGATTTTTTTGGATTTTCAAGTGGTTTTGAATTTGTTCCTCATTGGCTACCTGAGTAGAATGAGCTATGACTCGATATGATGCAGTAGATAGTTCATATTCTCAAATGACCCACCCCTCCTGGCGCCCGATTTTTAAAGAGTTCTCATGTTTCATGAGGTTTCTAGTTCGAACCACGTCCGCAAGCTGAGTTAGCACATGATATGAAGCAGTGGATAGCTCAAATTCTTATAATTGTTGCCCCCCCCCCCCTCTGGTGGCCCCGAGAATGATTTTTTGGTGGTTTCCAGGTTTGTACACCAATTTAGTACTTTATAGACATAATATAATGATCTACTCAAATCACACTTAAAGAAGCCTTTCCCCAGAAATTGGCATGAAATGCCCAAAATCGATATTTCTTCCCTCCTCTAAGCCACTACTTTTTTGGGTGGTTTTTACGAACTCAGAAACCTTTCCAGGCATGCCTCCAGAAAACCCTAAAAGTTTCATCGCAATCAAATGAATGGTTTAGTTAATGGATTATGAAGCCATTTATTAATAATGAAACCATTGATTAATAATGCAACCATTAGAAAATATCTGAAGGAGGTTAAAAACAAAATTATCCTTTTTGAAAAAAAACAATGGAAAATTAAGCTAATAATTTAATGAATCTAAGGATTCTTAGTTACTGCAAAATCTATAAAGGTTTACTGGTAGACTTATAGATTGTAATTTTAATTTGTAAATTGCTATACAACAGGACTATGATGTACTCGTAGGCCTAGCTATTGAATTCCATTCAGCTAGGAGTTCAGATCAGCTGATAATATCCTCTTCCCTGTAAGTCTCGAAACCATACAATAGATCGTTTACTACCGTCTACTTTCGTAGTCGTTTACTACCAAATGTGTGAGATTTTTCTATCTGTAAGAACCTTTCAAACAAATATTTAAAAAATAGCCAAATCAGTTCAGCTGTTCTTGAGATTAGGGATATCTCCCTTATATTATTGCATTGTTAATAACAAAATACACAGGGAGAGACTGGCCATTCGTTAAGTGTGGTGTCAAGGTGGTCGCAATGTTCAGTTACGGACGCTCAGGACTACTCTTGAAGGGTGACCGGCGATGAAATGATGTGTCAGCTTTATTTGCTATTTATTTGTCTATTTTTATGAGTTTCTGATCTTTCCTAATATTATTAGAAAGTTTCTATTATTATTTTAAATGTGCTTTTGTATTGGATACTGAGACAATAATGCTTAACATATTTGCTTATGAAATTGCCTTTTACCAGTATTATTATTTTTTTTTGTTACTTAGAGGTTCAATACGAATTTAACGAAATAATTATAATCTTAGCAAAATGTTGTTTTAGTCCTTTTATTATTATATTCTAAAAAACATAGTATAAATATTGGGAATTATAATAAACATGTAAACGACCCTCCTCACACACAGACTTGATGTGTCTAGGTGAGGTTTTTAGGTATATTCATCCTTTGTTGTTTTTCATCGTGCTGTACTTGTTTTTTGAAAATAATAAATATTTCAATTTTTCAATATTGTCACTTACTCGGTGGTTCGGAACCAAAAACTATATGTTCACCATTCATAACATCATTGTATTATTTACCTCACTACCCACGCACAAGTCTCAGACTCATGTTGCCTTCCCCAGCAGGGGAATAAAAGATTAGTAATATAATTCTGAAAAATTGAATCTTGATACTTCAATTTTCATAAAATTACAAGCTGATGCACATTAAAATTGCATGTGAGGAGCTGGAACATAAAATCAATTTTGGTATGTGGCCCACAGGAGCGCTGTGTCAGATTGCACAGAGTAATACTGTGACCCAAGTTTACACAACTAAAAATGAAATATTTATGAATCTGCAAGACTGGAACGATAAAAATTTTGCCATCCATTATCCTCTCCAACTAGTTTGAACAGTTGAGTTGTTACGTAATTTATATTTCTGAAGGACCTGGTAAGTAGCATTTTCAAGGAATGTTTGTTGGAAGACGATCTTCAAGTAGAGGGTTAACCCATAGATTCACATAAACATAGGTATGCCTATTATATGCAGAAGGCTATCATGAATTGAGAAAAAAATAGGGTCAAACACAAATACATAACCAAACTGGTTCCTATTTATTTCGTCCAAAACCACGCTTGGTCATGTTTTCATTGTCAATACTCAAAAGATAAATATTGATCAATACCAATTTAAGAGGTATCAACACTCTAGTGTATAAGAGGCTGATACTCAAAAGATAAAAATACAGTTGCTGACGTTGAAGTTATTCTCAAACTGAGTATTCGTTTATTCATGACGATACAGCGAGCAGAATTTTTTTCACTAATTACTAATACGTTGAACAAATACAAATAAATAGAACTGACATAACATCATAGATAGATTAGGCCTAATCATTATTAACCAATATTATTTTCATTGTTTATTATGCATTTTTTATTATTGGTCATTTGTATTTCTTATTTAATAATAAATAAAAAAATGACAAATAGTAGAATTAAATATGGAAGTAATTTTTGTGGCAGGAAATGTGGCAGGTCATTATTCCGGACAGCAACCTGTCTATCAGAAAATCCATTAACAATATTAAACCTAATCATTATTAATATATAGTCTCGCCAATATTATTACCGTTAGCATTTTCATTGTTTCTTCAGAATAACAAGATTAGGTTTAGAAATCGTTATAATTATAGTAGATTAGAAATAGGTTATAATAAGAAAATCATACTTTACAGATTATAAAAATACATCATTGGAATAAAACAAAATAGTTGTTGACATCCTCATTGAACAACAGAAACACTCTGAGTGGATTATGTTAAAGCTTCTCAGGTAAATTTTTTCGGAGGATGAAGCCCACAGAGGTCTGTAAGCTATTAAATAATTCAGCTGAATGAATCCTCCCCACATACAAATTTCAGTGTTAACAACGATTTTTCCTCCCCTTCTTAAAAATCTAAAAAGTCAATCGAAAATCTCATTTCTTCATCTCATTTATGAATTGTTTTAGATGAAAATCAATACAGCCATAATATGTTCAAAGTTTCTACTCTAAAACCGAAATCGACTAAAATATATTTATTATCTATACTAAAATTAAAATGTATTACTCTATTATAGCGCTTATTCAAAACTGATTCATAAAATAAAATAATTTCTTATTTCATGTTTTCAGGCATCATCAATATGCTGAGGCTAACTATAGTAGTATCTGCCTGCCTTGGTGAGTTATTAAAAATCTCTTTTTTAATACTAAAATCATCCAATTAGGCATTTGATTTATACAAACTATTTTGTCACTTACATGTGGATAAGGGACAAATTTTTCCATTCAATTAATGACCTGGTTCAATTTTGGTATGTTTGTAGTCCTATATTCTATGATAATAATAGTGAATAAATAGTTTTTTTAATATTATTTTCTGTGATATATGCGTACAATTTCATCTATGAGATTCTTTCAATTCAATTCAATAAGAGAAAATAATTTTTTTTCACTCAAGTACTAATATGGAAGTAAAGAAGTTCTGTTGATAAGACTCCACGTCGGCGAGCAAGTTTTTACTTTTGTCGGCGTGTAGCACAAATTTATAATAGGCCTAATACTGTATTATTTAGTATTTATATAGTATTTAGTATTTTACAAATTTATGATAGGCCTAATTACTGTACTTTTTGTGTGTGAAATTGTATATAATATTATTGTATATTATTTGTATACGGATTTTGTGCAATAAACGATTTGATTTGGTTTGTACGAACTATTCAGACCTTCTGACTGTTAATGCGAACTATCGACAGTTTTTTTAATTTTCCTTTTGAATATTGTTGGTCTGTTGTGAGTGGACCACATATTATCATATAAATACAGTATATATATATTTTTTTTGTAAATTAATGATGAATGTGTGCATTTTCATATTGAACATTGTATCTCGTTTTTTCGTGAAATAAATTCAGTTTAATCTCCATGTTTGAAAGTATATGATGTCTGTGATGTTTTGCATGACGAAATACTTAATGAACAATCTAATATTAAAAAAGTAAAACATTATTTAAAAGTGAAATACAGTGTCAGTTTTAATATTAGATTGTTTCTGATGTCTTTTAGCTAGTGTTACTTGTCCCATAGCTATTTGAAGCCTACTCGTTTGAACATTAAAATTAACTTTTCAAGTGAATTCAACGACTTGCAGTCAAATTTTTATTAAAAATAAGTAGTATTTCACTTACTTTGTAGGCCAAACGTTTTCGAGTTGTTGAAACCCATCTTCAAGGCCAACAACTCGAAAACGTTTGGCCCACAAAGTAAGTGAAATACTACTTATTTTTAATAAAAATTTGACTGCAAGTCGTTGAATTCACTTGAAAAGTTAATATTAACAACGCAGTTCGTCATGGAACAAGAAATCCAGGAACATTAAAAGTTGAAAATAAGAAAAATATCAAATCGATTCAATGAAGTTTTAGACAAATGTGTTTTCTTCTGTTTTTGATTAGTTGATAATCGAGTGTTATTCGTGGACACTAGACATTATTACATACAATAGACATTCACTAGACATACACTAGACATTCTATACAATATTTGCGGTTAGTGTCAACGATTCAAAAATCAATTTTTTCGGAGGATGTAGCCCCCATAGATCTGAGACCTGTGCGTGGGTAATGAATCGGATGATGGTGATTGATGAGATGGACCTACAGTTTTAGATGTGTGATTACAGTTAGGCGGGAAGTGATTTTACAGCAGAGAACAGAGTCTTTTTTGCTGGCCAATCCAATCGGTCACCTTTACAAAGATGGCCCAGGAGTTTCGTAGCTTATCTCTGATTGAACAGATACCTGTTACGGCACTCGGCTATCATTTCCCTCAAATCGTTGCATTTTTTCAAAAATCGATTCATAAGCTATCTTTAAGTCAACTTCGTGTGAGTGTTTTTTTAAATAATTATCGAATGTGTATATTTTCATATTGAAAATTATTAACATCTTGTTTTTTGTGAGATAGGTTCTAGATTCAGTTTAATTTCCATGTTTGAAAGTATATATGATGTATGTGACGATAAAAGTATTTATTTATCTCTATTGGATTGAGACCATCGATATATCATATCAATCGATATATAATCATCGATATATCGATGATTGAGACAAGAGGAATCTTTCATGCTCGTTTATCTGCTGATTAAAATTCAAGCTGTAACCACCGAAATAATAGTGTCGGAGTGCTTAGTCGAATACGAATTATCAACATTAGATAGCTAAAAGCTATTATGAAGACGAAAATGATTTGGCGAATCAGTATGCATGACTAGAACACAGTCATAGAATGGAAGATGAATATTATTTATCGATTGTTAGCGAGATACTTCGACTACTGGAAACATCGACACTTGGTAACTGTATGATTGTGATATAATAATTATGGCATCGTTATGAACGTAACGCTAAAAAGGGGAGGCTATTATTGGAGAAACGAAACAATCAATGCTGCAGTGTTGCAATCAATGCTTTCTCATGGCAAATGCAATCAATGCAAATGGCCTAGCTTAGATTTTTAGATGATCTATGTAGATTCTGTGGGTGCTTTTCTCTAACTAATGACGATTTTGCTTAACTAAATTTTTTGTGCGTTGCATAAAATTCTCACTCTTAATATAGGAAATATTTAAAAATGTTGTTGGATTAGGAGTTTTTATTTTTTGAATTATTTCGCGCCAGAATATTATGGAATCCACCCAACTCTTCCTTTTCTGAGGTTATGATTTGAATATGAAGAAGTACGGTAGGGCTTTTTTTCAGACGGAACGCTCCGGAACGGCGTTCCGGCACCTTTTCACTAGGCATATATGAATATCTTATCAATTAATTACTATTTAGGAACAAAATTTCATTAACATTTGTATTTCCAAACATTGAATGTTTGAATTTCGCTATGAATTTTCGATAATGAATCTGATAATGACACCAGAGAGGGCAGCTCTACTAGTTAACACTGTTAGCAATCTTCTCTTCATAGGATTGTTGGACCTCCACTAACGTCCTTTGACCCCTCAAAATATGTTAAGTCATGGCTTCTTCAAGGAAACCATTCTGCTGTAGATACAAAAAGTAAAGTACGCAACAGGGAAGAAGGAAATAGGGACATGGATAGGGGCGTAGCCAGGGGGATATCGGGTGTGGCGTCTCGTTTGTCAATTAAATAATAATAATAATATCGTGTGACCTGGCTGGCTCAGGTCTGGTGTCAGAGTTATCAGGTCGCACCTGAATAAGTTCAGGGCCTCTGACGTGACTTAACGACTGTTTTTAGGCAGCCGGGACCGACAGCTTAACGTGTCCTCCGAAACATGTTTGTCAATTGAAACATTATTAATTCATTATTCAACTTTCTTTATTCTTCTAGCTCACATTCTAACAACTCCATTCAGCATTGGATACATCTCCCCCCCCCCCCAAATGTTGAAGTCATCTTTAACAATACTAATAACTTACAGATTAAATTGAAACAGTTAATACAAAGATAAACCTTAGTTTTATTTAGCACAAGAGTTTGTCTCGGGAATCACAAAAAGTATACAATATTATCATAGTACTCTTACTCTGCAGCGGCATGCACAGTTCAGTATTTTCAAGTGTTGTCTGTCACTGACTCTTCCGGATCGGAGATATATTTCATTTACATTAACAATAATTGCTTTAATTGAAATATCCAAATAAAAATTACTTAAAAAAGCTCAAAAAATCATTATAAAAATGATAAATATGAAAAAAATTCCGGGGGAGGCTTCCATTCCCCCCACACCCTTTGGTATCACCCCCGGAATTCAATCCTGGCTACGCCACTGTACATGTCAAAAATATGGAAAATTTTCAAATAAGGTTATAGTTCAATTTGTTTTCAAATTGAAATGCTAAGTAGATGTATAGTAGATATTTGTACCAAAATTGGCTATTCTTACATTTATATTAGGCCTATATAGAGGAAATAGTCGACAAATAAGTAGGCCTACCCTCCCTATAGAGTATAGACTATGCGTGGTTTTAGAGTTCATGAACCGCATTTTCTAGAAAACCCTGTGAAGAAGTATTCGTGAACATCGCCCTAATAAAACTGTTTTCTTTAGAGCACCGTCAGAAGAGAAAAGTTTAGGAAAACTTCTCAAATGTTCCTCTAATAGTCGAAGAAGAGAGGTTAAAGATTTCAACTTGAAGAAGGAGAAGAAGAAAAAAGTTAATCAGCAGAAAAGATCATACCAGTTTTTAGTAGTTATACGATCATGGGTCATAACGGGTCGAACAACATCATTGGGATCATGAACTCAGATGATTATGAATCGAAATAGCAGATATCAACGTCTACAACTTCATCTTTAGAAAGAAGATGCATTAGGAAGATCATGTAGGAATGAAGGATAAGGAAATGAAGTCGAAATAGGGTTATGAATAAATTAGATAAGGTCCAGAGTATGCAATATTGCTACAAAAAGACAACAAGATAACTAAATGATACAACAAGCAAGAATATAAAGTCTTGTGATGAGAAAGCTTGAGTGGGTACCGTACGAGAATTACACAGTAGAGTGTAGAGGCTATTCGCCTCTGAAGAGTGAAGATCTATTTCGCTGTTATGTGTACTGAATATGATACAGATATGAAATGCAATATTTACTTGGCACGAAACTGATCTTTGAAATCACATAACTTCAGCATATCACAACGAAATTGAAAATCCAATTCGAGAAAATCATAATCGTCTAGCTCTCAAAGAGATAAATTTCTTCAAGAATGGTGCACGCTTTGTATCAGGGGCGCACTCAGACTTTTGATTTAGCGGAGGGGGGGGGCTTCCCCCAAGGGTGTTCTGAGATTTTGCTGACCTTTTTTGCAAGATTAGCCCTCTCACACTTCTTTCCCTCCCCTCACACAGTTTACGTCCAAAATTCACTTTCTTTCTTAATTAAGCGAGTTTTTTAGCTAATGTCTCGAAGAACTAGGCCGAAATAGTTGAAATATTCCCTAAATATACGCCACAAAAACTGACAATTCTTGAAAATCTTAATATTTTAAAAATATTCTAAAAACATAATATTTGGGCCCAGGATAAACTATTTTTAAAATTTCAGTTGATTGCCGTTTTTCAAGAGACATGTGGCCTGGGAAGCTTATAGTATCCAGGATCTAGCTTTCAATGCTTCCCCCCCCCCCAAAAAAACACAAGAATTAATAATGTCTACAATTTTATTAAAATTCTTACTTCCCCAACTGCGAGTGAAGAGTTCACATTTCTTTGAAGTTTTCCCCTGGTGGTCAAGGGATCGTAAGGCGAGCGTAGCGAGATATGTGCCGGCTAGTTGTCAACAAACCGACAATATTTCCATCAAATGTTACCTCATTTCTGCGTATTTTATAGAATACCTCAATAAATTACGGTTCCGGCAGTTGAAGACTTGTAACAATTTTTTATTGGATTTTCAAGCTCTTTCAACATTAAACCCATTCAATTCACCACATGAAAGAAACTCCTAGAGATTCAGAATAAGTAACTTGAAAAAAAGGCTGTAACAATCGCTACCTTAATTAAATCTTCACTAGTGACTTCAATTTTCTGGTGAATGTCCAATACTGCTACTCCACTCAGTCTATTTCTATTTTTGGTATTCCTAGCATACGTCTTAGATCGAGATTGTTATGAACATTATTCTGTTTGAACAAGCGTGAAATCATGATATTAACTAATAATAGATGTTCAAAACTGATCAGCCTGATATTTCACAGTCAGTTTGATTAAAAATATCAACATTTTGATAAAGACTTTAAGTCCTGTGGGGGGGGGGTTAAGTCCCCACAGCGCCCCCCCCTGAGTGCGCTACTGATTTGTAATAACTGCAACTGACTCTCACAAATCCGACTGGTGATAAGAACCAGGATAGCTCCGCATTATTAAAAATTCCGAACACTACAGGGATAATAATAGAACTCAAAAAATGCACAAAAATATCTTTACTTAATGGAATAGACATTTATGGTGGAAATAATTTGAGGATATTACAATTATTAGACTAACAATAATTGTGAATGAATGTAGATGGTAATGAATTCCGTCCAAATTGTCAATTTAACTCCATTTAATGCACTGAAGCCTTTCGGTATACAAATATTGAAAAGAGTAACAAATAATGATTTTATGGCATTATGGAGACACTCTCATTGTGATATAAGTTATCTGTCTTGAGAGTGTGGGCATCATAATCTATTTCATGCACAGAACCACTATAATAATATATTATACTGTACATCTACACACTTGGGCTACTATATTGTCACAGTTTTCCACCGTGGGTTCTGGGATTTATTTGTGATAAAAACGACTATTCCAAAATGATACTGAAATGTATTGAATGATCTTCTCATAGTTACGCCGCTGATGCTAGAATTTGCAGAGTTTGACGTCTTTTGAAGTCTTCTTTTGTATTCAGAAGATGTTACATAATATCGGATAATGAGGTGTTTGTGGCTAATCAATCACAATATTGTTTGACTGAATATAACAAGGCGAGAAAGTTGTGTTTTGTACTTGTCAAATGAGCCCACTTTCTAGTCATCCTTCCGCACCGAACGAATTTAAATCGAATGAGAAGCCAGGTTAGGTTAGGTTAGGTTTAACAAGAAGCCAGGGTTTTTTCTCTAATCTAAAAAACATTAAGAGAGATCAAATGTCAAGCATCATCAGCTTCTTGTTTTGAGCAACTAGTTTAGATTAGAACGAACACAATTCCATCTTCCATCTAGATTGAACTGTGATATCTTGTCAAGAATAGCCAGCAAATTAAGCATAGCATGGGTAGGAAGAGTGTCAGCTATCTGATGAATCAGACTTTATTTTATAGATACCATCAATTCATCCTATAACGCATGACAAGCAGAGCCAATTATTACAATGTAAAAATTTTACGAATTCTTCTCGAGGTCACACAGCACTTGATCGTTGACCATTGACCAAACACTATTTCACTATTATCACAATTTATTTTGAACTGACAATTTAACAAACTGACAAATATACAGAAACAGAATTTATTGATTTTGAATTCCTTTAAGTGCTATTAATTCATACTGAAGACTTCCGCAATGGCGGATATTATCAACAGCATTAAATAGGTGATGGAAATTAATGCTGGTCGGGTGCCTTTGCAATTGGGTGGTCCGTGGTTCGATTCCCGGTGGTAACTGATATTTTTGTACAGTAGCATTCATCGATTTCCATCAGCTATTCAATGCTGTTGTCAATATCCGCCATTGTGGAAGTCTTCAGTATAAATTAATAGCACTTAAAAGAATTCGAAGTTAATAAACTCTGTTACTATTTATCATTCTCTGGTTATATTATACCTGTTAACCTGTCCAAGTGTAAGGTATTATTTATCTATACATTATTTTACTATATTGTGACAAGAAGGACAATAGGCTGCGAGTTGAATGATGGTGACCATTCTGGAACAAGGAGAAAGCAGCTATTCTTGGAAGAGGAGGGGGGGGGGGTCAGGCACACACCGTGTCCCCTCTCTCCCCAGTCAAACTAAAGACTATTATTGAGAATACAAGAATGTTTTTTTTTTTTTGGAGGATGAAGCCCACATAGGTCTGAGACCTGTGCGTGGGTAATGAGTTGGATGATGGTGATTGATGAGTTGGACCTACAGTTTTAGGTGGGTTCCGAACCACCGGGAAGTGATTTTACAGCAGAGATTAATGTCTTTTTTACTGGCCAATATAATCGGTCACCGTTACGAACAGGACCTACAAGAACGCAGCTTATCTATCTGATTGAACAGATACCTGCTACGGCTCGCGGCTATCACTTCCCTAAATTAGTTCATCCTAAAATCCTAAATTAGTTCCCTAAATCCTAGAATCATCGGCAGGATTCTCATAGATAATGGTCCTTGTTCTGCCTTACATTCAATTGAGATGGAAGAATGGAGAACCTTCCAGAAGAATGGAGAACCTTCCAGAAGAATGGAGAACCTTCCAGAACAATGACACCTTATATAAACGCAAGGACTGGTGTGAACGATCAGCTAGTTGACAAGAGTGTGAGAGAAGAGTTTGTGAGTGTCAGAGAGTTTTTGAAAGACCGAATTTCTGTGTGTAAAGCCCGTGAGTGTTGTCTGCCTCTGTGTAGAGGCAGTGTTGTTTTGCGTAATAAGGAGTTAGTGTTTATTTTCCGTGTGTAGTGATTTTATAAGTGAATTGTAATTTGAAGAGACCCAATCATCGCTGAGTGAAGTGCTGTTTCTGTGGTTGTAGCAGGTGAACTGTCACTAGGGTGGAAGTTATTTGATTATAATTCATTTTATAAGGCTATCTTGACAAGAGTACTGTTAACTGTTGAGTTTTGATTAGTAGTAGTGCTAAGTGATCTGTAATTATTATTAGAATTGTAATTTCAAGTAGATTAAATTAATAAATATTTCAAATTTCAAATTTATTTATCAAAAACATTTTACAATACAATGAATGGATAATATAATATTATATATATAATACAAAGATAATAATTTCATGCCTCAAGTCTTTTTAAATATAAAAATGTAATAGATTGGTAGAGAAGTATTCTTTGTATATTGTTTGAGATTGTTTATTAATTAATTGATTATAATTACTGTTAATTTAATTATTTGCGCTCAAGTATAGTTCTTAATTTGTAAACTTGTGCCATAGTAATTATCAGATTCAGTTTACTTGTGATTTATTGGTGTTATTCAATACATTTCAGTCTCATTTTGGAATAGTCGTTTTTATCACAAATAAATCCCAGAACCCACGGTGGAAAACTGTGACAATATAGTAGCCCAAGTGTGTAGATGTAGTGTATGATATTATTATAGTGGTTCTGTGCATGAAATAGATTATGTTGCCCACACTCTCAAGACAGATAACTCATATCACAATGAGAGTGTCTCCATACTGCCAAGTATTAATTAAAAATATTAATCTAATGTCAAAACTGAATCTGTATTTTTTTTTGTTATGATTTTTACTCCCTTATACTAGAGGGATGCATTACACTTCTTAAGAGAAGTTTCATCAGCTTGATGAGCCTGAGGCTAATGAAGCTTCTCTTTAGAAGCGAAATGCATCACTCCAGTGTAAATGGTGAGTAAAACTCATAATTTAAATGGGAATACAGTGTTAGTTTTGATATTAGATTGTTCATCAAGTATTTCATCATGGAAAACATCACAGATTAAAATCGATATCATGAATTCTACTACTGCAGTCCTATATTTCACACAGAATTGTTAAGTTACATTCTGAAATGTCAGCTTGTATCAATAAATTAACATCAAGTGGAAGAGAGTCTCTACTTCACTCTCCCAGAAAAAAGTAGCAAATCTAATAAAAAGTGTAGGCAAATTCTTGTTTCTCTATCCGATATTATGTAACATCTTCTGAATACAAGAGTCGACTTCAAAAGTAGTCAAACTCTGCAAATTCTAGCATCAGCGGCGTAACTATGAGGGGATCAGGGGGATGGTTCCCCTTATCTGTTCAATCAGATAGAGATAAGCTGCGTTCTCGTAGGTCCTGTTTGTAACGGTGACCGATTAGATTGGCCAGCAAAAAGGACACTGTTCTCTGCTGTAAAATCACTTCCCGGTGGTTCGGAACCCACCTGAAACTGTAGGTATAACTCATCAATCACCATCATCCAACTCATTACCCACGCTTAGGTCTCAGACCTATGTGGGCTTCATCCTCAGAAAAAAAAAGAAATTTTGGAATTTTAACAAGCCCTGAAAAACAAAACTTTTTGACATAAGAGTAAAAAAAGACGTCTTGAATCGCTGAAAATGTGGTTTTAGAGGGATTATTTACCAAAAAAAATCCGGGACAGTACCCTGGAGTCCTATTTCGAATGAACAACTGTATAACGTCTTGAATTACTGTTGGATAACCCCTCCTTCTCCTTTTAAAATACATTTTCAAGTACGGTACTTTCCTGTATCCTAATCACGTGAGGTGGGGGATAAAAAACAGCAGTGAAAATAGTTTTAAGTAGGCCTGTTTTAAGTTTGGCTACTTGAACAATACATTTTTAGCACGAGAGTTCAGATCTCCCACTGACAATGTCACAAAAACTAGATGAAAATTTGATACACAATTTGGTTCTTGAATTTCTTGATCCATACCAATCTGCGTTGTTAATACTAACTTTTCATGATAAATTTAATGAATTCAATTTTAATAGATAATAAATAAATATTTACTCGCGTAGGCTGAAACGTTTCCGAATCGTGACGATTCATTTTCAACAGTTTTAAAAACGTTACAACCTACGTTAGTAAATATATTTTTTTTTCTTTTAAAATTGACTGCAAGTCGTTAAATTTATCATAAAATGTTGACACAATTTGGGTTAGAATAATGTTAGAATGGATGAATTTGTGTCGCTTGGAATGTAGTTTTAAAAGGATTATTTTTCAAAAATTTCCAGGGGGATAGCCCCGAATCCCTCTTTTAAATAAACTATACAAAATAGTCTTGAATTATTGTAAGAGAACCCCTCCTTCTCTTTTCCTATTATGGTGTACTATAAAAATAGTTCCTAAAGCCCACCCACCAAATCCCACATAACATCATTGATCATCCCCCCCCCCCACAGACTGACCCTTTTTTAGTTACGCCACTGGATTCTTATAATGATTTCTTACAATCTATAAAGCTCTAAACTATCAAGTCGAAAATTTTCTGATGAAAGTTGAGAAAATATTATTAATAAATACTCGCTGCACATTAATAACTTACTCTCAGAATACAGCACGGTACAAAAGATAAACCCATTTGTATGATGAACATTTACATTATTTGCATTGGAGAGGTCTCCACTCATATGCATTGTAAAGATTCGAAGTACGCCAATGAAATTTTTTAAGAATCCTACTTTTAAAATAAAGCCACTTGCTGTTATCTGCCGACGAAACTTGAACACTGAAGAATAAAGTAATGAAGGAGGGGAGGAGGGAAGGAAGAAGAATGAGGAGAAAAGTGAAAAAGAAGAAGAAAATGAAATAGAATTTTAAAAAAGAAAAGGAAGCTATTGAATTTTAAATAGTTTATGTCATGTTCTAGGTATTAAGAGAGGCAGAAGAAGATTGATTGATTGATTGATTTCTTTATTCATGCAAATAATAGTTGGACAGTTACTAGTATAAAATACAATATATAGGCATCACCAAGTATTATTACATAAAACATTATCAGTTACTTATTACATAAACTTTTTAACTATATACAAACATGAAATTATGACTGAAAATGATATTAATATGATATATAGAAAAAAAAAGGAAAAAGGTTTGGTGATACATTTGTATGAAAAGGCGAAGTTAGGGACGGTGTCCCTCTCTTACACTTAACCTATAAATTCTACCTGATAGTGTCTACACATTATGAAATTAAATAAATTTTAATAATATTAAAAAAAAACAATAAAATAAAAATAAAAGAAGAAGAAGAAGTGGAAGGGAAAGGGGAAGAAGAGGAAGAAGATGAAAAAGAAGAAATAAAAGAAGAAGAAGGAGAAAAAGAAGAAGAATCCTGTCAATCTTGATTCAATTGAACCGTACAATTCCTGGATTTCTTGTTCCATGACGAACTGCGTTGTTAATATTAACTTTTCATGTGAAATTTAACGACTTGCAGTCAAATATTTGTTAAGAATAAGTAACTTATAATAACTCACTTAATCTGGCCGAGCGCTTTCGAATCTATGAGATCCATCTTCAGAGGCCGTAGCTTGTCTTGCCGAATTAAATTCCTGGATTTCTTGTTCCATGACGAACTGCGGCCTCTGAAGATGGATCTCGTAGATTCGAAAGCGCTCGGCCAGATTAAGTGAGTTATTATACTTATTCTTAACAAATATTTGACTGCAAGTCGTTAAATTTCACATGAACTGTACAACTTGCTAGTCATTAATAATAGTAATAAAATATCATAATTATTATGATAATATTTTATAAAAAAAACCCACCAGAGACCCATATATATAAGACCAAACTACAAATCTGTATGTAAAATAAATTAAACATAACAACTTTTTCATGTAATTACAACTAATAGATTATTAAGCCTCAATAGAGCATTGTTTTTAATCGATATAGTTTGCATACTAATAGCCTAATTTGTTTTCATTTCATTATTTTTCAGCCTATGCGTACGTCTATTCAAAACCAACAGTCCATCATAGAGTAAGTAGACATTTTTTCAAAAAATTCAAGATTTGTTGTTTCTACCCATTTTTTAGGCTGATTACTTTTTACTTATCGCTGACAATCTCTTGCATGAATACTGAAAATTGTTGCATTATAATCTAATAAATAAATAAATAGTTCGATGAAAAGATAAGTTGTGGCAATAAGCAGTGGTGTAACCATAATGGTGAGGAGGGGGGGCAAGGGGATTGATCCACCACCAGAGAACCAGAAGCAAAAGAAATTTCGGAATTTTAACAAACCCTGAAAGAAACCAATTTTTGACAAAAGAGTTAAAAAAGACATCTTGAATCACTGAAAATGTGGTTTTAGTGGGATTATTTACAAAAAAATCCGGGACAGTACCGTGGAGCCCTCTTTCGAATGAACAAGCTACATAAATCTTGAATTTGGAGTGCCTCAAGCTGGAGTGCCTCAGGGGTCAGTACTAGGTCCATTGCTTTTTTTGTTATATGTCAACCGTTTACCTAAAGAATTGATTAGTGGTAGAGCCCTCTTATTTGCAGACGATACATCACTCATTTTCAGCAATTCCATTCTAGATAATTTAGAAATAAGTGCCCATATAGGTGTGCAGTCCATTGTCCAATTTTTAAATCAGTTGAAATTAACTATAAATAGTAAAAAATGCCAATACCTTCAATTCAAAAACAAACATAATTTAAATGAAGTTAGGGCTATAAACGTGTTTGTAAACGATAATCAATCAGACCAGGAATCTCCTTAGACCAGTCTCCTATCTGTACCCTGCTTATATGTGTATGAAGCTACCTTATATGTAAAAACGAATGATATTAACCAAAATCTTGATGTACATGATTATAATACAAGACGCCGAGGAGATTATCACTTGGTGAGTCACAATAGTAGCTTATTCAAACAAAAACCTAGTTATATTGGTAGGAAATTCTACAACAAGCTACCGCAGTTTTTGAAGAATCTTGAAAATATAGAAATATTTAAAAAACAATTGAAAAAATATTTAGTTGATAAAGCTTTTTATAGTGTACAAGAGTTCCTTTCACATCAAAATTAAGCCTCACCTCAACTAATTGAAGTAATTATGGTATCTAGTGTTTGATCTGACTTGTCTTATACTCCTTAAAAGAAAAAAATTACAGTCAGATAACCCCTCCTTCTCCTTTTAAAATACATTTTTAAGTACGGTACTTTACTGTACCCCAATCAGGTGAGGTGGGGGATCAAAAACAGCAGTGAAAGTGGTTTTAAGTCTGTTTAATGCCTGTTTTAAGTTTGTACTGTACTTGAACAATACATTTTTAACACGAGAGTTCTAATCTCCCACTGACAATGATGCAAAAACTAGATGAAAATCTTATAATTTGTAATCTAAACTTAAAAAAAAACACTTTTAAATGGAAATTAACTCACGTTATGGCGTGACGGCCGTTTCGCTCTGTTGTCTAGAGCATCGTCAGACGACCCACAGTACACTCAGTCTGACGATGCTCTAGACAACAGAGCGAAACGGCCGTCACGCCATAACGTGAGTTAATTTCCATTTAAAAGTGGTTTTTTAAGTTTAGATTACATATTAGTGGAAACAAGATGGATCTTCAACATCATTATAATTTGTATTAGAATAATGTTAGAATGGATGAATTTCTTTCTAGAATCGTTTAAAATGGGATTTTGAAGGGATTATTTTCCAAAAACTTATTTGAGGCGAAGTCTCCGAACTATACATTTTGAATAAATTATACATTATAGTCTTGAATAAATTATTGTTAGAGAACCTCTCCTTCACCTCTCCTGTTTTAAGTGCCTGGAGCCCCCTTCCATCGCCATCCCCCCCCCCCACCACACTGAACCTGTAGTTACGCCACTACCATTTCAAATTTTTTTTTCAAATTTCAAATCAAATTTATTTCCCAGTTAGCACAATCAATACATGAAATAATCATTGTACATTCCTAATTTAATCTTATCTCTACTGTAGTATTAACAACAAAAATATATATGTACTGTTCTATATCTATACTTAACTACATATTAACCTAGTTCATTTTTTCTGGAAAATAAGCCCATAGGTTACTAAACCTGTTAGGGCGAAATAAAAACAACCTGTTCCTAATGAACAAAGCAAAAAAGCAACTTAAGAAAAAAGAAAGTAAAACTAAAAAACAGAAAGAAAAACTTCTAATTAAACATTTAAAAATAAAACATAAAAAAATCAAGAGAATGCTACGCTTACCAGCCGTTGGGAAACATGTTTGACGGATTCTTTTATAATTTTGCAACTTCCAATATATTATACAATAAATTAGTTTTTTTTCCTAGCGCCTACAATAATAAAATTACAGGTTCAGTGAAAGCTAGCTCTTCTAAGAACCTATATCTTCCGGGAAATCTCTTATTGCAAAGAAAAACTCTATACACTTAATTTGGAAAAGTAGTCTTTAGAGAATGAAATTCTATAACTCAAGCAATGTTATTGTAGTACCTTGTTACATCTTGTTGTTGGACCAGGTGACTATTTACTAGTTTGCAGAAACGTGTCTTTTGCCTACACTTCTTAATATCATCAGGCAGCCATTTAAGTTTGTCTTACAATAATTATTATAAATAATTTCTACTATAATTTATTGCTTTCTTATAAAATACAATCACAATTAATTATTTGTTCATTTGCAGGTGAAAAGATGGGAAGATTTTCCAAACCTGACATTCACATTTGATTGCTCAGACAAGGCTGTGGGTTTCTATGCAGATACAGAACATCACTGTCAAATTTTTCACATGTGTGATGAAGATGGCCGACGGATTCCATACATTTGTGCCAACGATACTTCGTTCAATCAGCAATACCGAGTTTGTGATTGGGATTATAATTTCGATTGTGCTGATGCCCAAAACTGGTGAGTACAGTTATTTGATCTACTGACTGCTATACAGTGCCGTAACTAGATGGTCAGTCTGGGGGCGTGAGGGTGGGAAGGCCAATGTTAATATTGTAGGGGAGGGGGGGAAGCCTCCAGGCAATATAGATTACACCCCGTAAGAGGATTTATTTATTGAATTTTATTGCCACATAAAAAAAACATAAACATTACAAATGTCATTGTACAAAATAAAACTAAATAATAATACACTTCTACATTATATTAATCTACATAACTACAAGATCTTTTGTATTAGTGATTACAATGTAATTAAATTTATATGTAGAAGATGAAGGGGTTCTCCAACAATAATTCAAGACTACAATGTGTATAGCACATTCAAAAGGGTGTTCGGGAGTACCCCCCGGGAAAAATTTGAAAAATAATCCCTTTAAAACCAAATTTTAAGCGATTGTAAACACAAATTCATCCATTCTAACTCAAATTGTGTGGCAAATTTTCATCTAGTTTTTCCAATCATTGTCAGTGGAAGATCCGAACTCTTGTGCTAAAAATGTTTTGTTCAAATAGCCAAACTCCAAAGCAAGCCTACTTGAAACACTATTTTCACTCTGCTATTTTTGATTCCCCCCACCTGATTGGGGTACAGTATGGGTACTTACAGATTGGGTACCGTATTAAAAATGTGCTTTAAAAGGAGAGGGAGGGGTTTTCGGGTTTTCTAACAGCAATTCAAGACAAATACCCGACAAAACGTACCACTCATGATAACCAAATAGATCATACTCAGCTTCAACAATGCTCAGGCATGGAATCTAAGGGCCATGTTATACGAGCGCTAATAACGCGGCGCTGATGTCGCGGGAAACAGGGTGCTAAAATTCCAAGTAATACGTGACGCTACTAACGCAGCGTTAAACACGCATCGCTCGCGCGTGCCCCTGTTATACACAGCGCTGACAGCGCGTTGTTGACGCATGCATTGTCGTATAGTCGTTGCGTCATTCACTTTCCACGATGGACACCATCCAGTTGGGTTGTTTAGGTTTGAATTAATTCAAATTCCAAATACATGCCAACAAGTGTTCAATTTGATGTGTTTTTTTCCTTACAAAACCGTATTAGAACCCAAGAATAGCATTCACTCATCTCATCAACCATAAATGATGAGCTAGTTATCATTACCTCACTACAACAATGGCGAACTAATACTCTCAACAAAACTATTCCCATACCTGTTCTTAGACAGTTATACTTTGCTCTGGTTGATCCAAAGTTGAGTTATGGAATAAGTTGTTGGGGCTCCACGTATATTACCCACTTGATACCACAGATAAGCCTACAAAAATCTATAGTTAGAGCTGTTAAAAAATCGGGTAGATATATACGAGCATTCCTATCCTACCTTTCAGGATCTTGAAGCGCATCTGACGCCCAGTCATAGTCTGTAGTTATCTCTGCCTCATATTTTAATTTCAAATTTCTTTATTATTCCGATTCACAAGTTCAAAAAGATCAATACAACAATGCAAATATATCATAAAATGGTCAAAGATCAAGATATAGGATAAACAAAATAATATATATATCGAATGAGTTAGTAGAACCCCTATGAAATTATTTGTATGATATATCACTAATTAATACCTAGTAGTGTGAATCAGAATAATGTTGACTACTTGCTGTAAGCATAATGCTTAACGCCAGAATATAGGAATGAATATCAATATTAAATATAATTTATAATTGAAAGAGCCGGAGAAGAAAGAAAAGAAAAAAAAATTGTAATGAAACACACACACATTCACTCATCTTCCACACTTTTCCAATTTCAGCATAATTTCTTAAGTTAATGATTGCCACAATTATGATTAAGTTATACCAGAAACTAGGATATAACAGTAGAGAGTCTCTAAACAATCAAGCATAAGATTTCTGAGCCATCTAAGAATTTGAATTTTAATACTGTATAATGTCTTAGTTACATTTACATTACCTGCAACCAATTAACTCAGTGTTTAGATTTTTGTACTTGCTGAATAGAAAAAGTAGTGCTACATAAAATTGCAGCAATTGAATCACGTCAGTACCAACTTTCTTTTAATGGAAAGTAATGAGGAACCACATTAACATATCAACCAATGTTTTTTTAGCATTCCACCACAGTGGTCGGCAAACCAGTGATCACCATCTACGGATATATGTTATATGGTGGAAAAATTCCAGATACAATGCTTGCATTGGGTTTACTTGTATATAATATGGATCTAATAGCATTTTAACTGATTTCTCAAAGAGATCATAAAAAAATTTCTGGAGGAGTAACTTCAGATCCCATTTTTCTATAAGAGAGATAAAATCGTCAGATAAAATCTTTAGAAAAACATCTCTTTTTACAGTGTGGAATTCACACATAGTTTATCTATTAAAACTAAATGAAACAATAGTTAATTGAAAAATTTGTAACTAATCATAGCTCCCACATTAATTTTCATTCATAAAAATCGAATAATATGATCGTAATACCGGATAAATACTATGTTCCTTGACATACTGCTGAACACACCATATTCAGACATAATTCAACTAAAGTTTCCAATATACTTTAAAATAAAATTTAAAATTTAAATTAATTTTATCGCTGATACGGTTGAAAGCATACTAGTAAAGCTATTTTTTATTTCCCAATAATGAAAAATTCAAAAGCTTTCACAATACTTGTATTCAGTACACCTCTACCCCCCCCCCCCACACAATCGTCAGTAGCTACCAGCCACCCCCAAAAAAATTTCTGGATCCGCCACTGGGATAAGGATATAGCAAGCCTCCATTTGAACACTAGCCTACTGAATTTGTGAATCAGATTAGAGAATATATTTTCCATTATTATTTAAAGCTGACAATCACTCAACTTTCTATTTTCTTTACAACTTGGAGTTTTTCAATCAAGTATTTTATTCAAATCTTTGCATAGAAATTGGCTTCGGGGGGGGGGGGGGGGTGGTGCTTTATTTAGTTACTAAGGTGAAATTTGGAATTATTTTAACTTTTTGTTGTAAATTTAACGACTTGCAGTCAGTTTTATATTGTGAATATATAATAAATGTACTCACATTCGGCCGAACGTTTTCGAGGTATTGAATCTCATCTTCAAGGCTCGAGAAGGCTTCAAGAAATCCAAGAAACTTTGACAACAAAATTGACTTAAATAGTGGCTAGACAATATTATATTGATATTCGGTTTGACTACTAAGGTTGAAGGAAGGTGTAGAACCCTATACAATATAATAGGTAGAAAACTTTAATAGCTTGGTGCTCTTTTTTCAACTATTCGCGATAGCTACTGAATTCAGTGGCGGATCCAGATTTTTTTGGGGGGTGGCTGTTATAGCTACTGATGATGGGGGGGGGGGGGGGTAGAGGTGGTGAACTGAATAGAAGTAGTATTGTGAAAGATTTTGAATTTTTCATAATCAATCATACCCGAACTTTTTCTATTCATATTGGAAAATATGAACCGTATCAGCGATAAAATTAATTTTAATTTAAAGTATATTGGAAAATTTTGATTGAGTTATGGCTGAATCTGTTGTGTTCAGCAGTTTGTCAAGGAACATAGTATTATTCCATTAACCGACTTCCAAAAAGAACAAGGTTCTATATATTCGACCTGTTTTTAACCGACTTCCAAAAAGAACAAGGTTCTATATTCGACCTGTTTTTTTTTTGTTTTTTTTTATGTTTATACATCAATCATTTGAACACTATTGAACCGATTTCGATGAATTTTTTTTTTTAATGAAAGAGCATCTCTCAGCGGTGGTCCCATCCAAGTTTCGCAAGGATCGGCCCACAATACTTACCCCAATATTAAACAAAAAGGAGTATTCTTCGATGTCTTCATTTCAATCAAGTTTGAATAGGATAGTTCCACACATAACCGCCAGTCAGATAACCAGAGTGTCGTTTACCAGGCTGATCATTGTATCATATGGAGCGCTTCACATCTAGACGATCTTCGAAATCATATGATGCAATGCAACAGCAACTATGCCGGGTAAACGACATCGGTTACCCAAATCTGGTTAAGTGTGAAACAAGCCTGTAATGTCCCGTTTTGACCAATCACGTGAACTTAATTTGAATTGAGAATAAGAAGAACATAATATTTCTGTTCATATGAAAATTGTAAATAACTTAGTTCATGTTATGGAGTCATAGGAATAAGGTTATTTAGTTTCAATCATGAGTTGATGTGAAAAATGTTTTTGAAATCGTTCATTTCAAAAAAAATAATTGAACAGTCCTATTCTTCAAAGTTATTAATTTTTCGTAATAATAGCCAATTCACAGAGAATTTGGGAAAACAGCTGATCTTAGAAGTATTATTTATAGTTTCACTGATGTGATTGATTTTGAGGTTATGTTTGATGATGCTTGTACTACCTCAAAGTTTATGTTTTTTATATTTTAGACTAAGTTAGTATCACGAAATATATCGTACCTAACTCGCCCAGGAAGATGTTTACCATACTCGTATGATAATAGTGCACTCGACTTCGTCTCGTGCGTTAACTTATACAGTAACCACAATTTTCTGCACTTGTAACGTAATATAGGCCTAGGCCTATTATTTCAGTGTAGGTAGGCTACCATATATTCTGAAAGGGACCACATCAAAATGAATCAAAAGCCATTTCACTTTTAAGAAGCATTTTGCTAATATAATTTTCCTAAATATAATATTTCACATTAAATAAAGTGTTGTAGAATTTTCCTTTAGTTTATCTATCCTTATAGGTGGCCGGATTTTTAGTTACCGTACTTGAGTTTGGATGTTATATTGGCTTGCTAATTTGATAAATATTTTTCATAATATAGGCTTTAAGAAATTTCTCATGTTTTCAAAATTTGAAAATTCAACTAAAAAGCTTAAAATAAAACAAATTTTAAAACAAAAAAGAAACCATCTTCAATGAAATGATACTCAAACATTAAATAATACTCACGTACTAAAAAGTTTAAAATGAAGTATTTACTTTAAACTGAGAAAATTTTAAATTTCATACAAGTAATCTTTTGAAGTCGGCGCCAAATATTTTATGAAGTTCATATGAAATTCTATCTAATATCAAAACTAACACTGTATTTTTTTTGGAGGATGAAGCCCACATAGGTCTGAGACCTTTGTGTGAGTAATGAATTGGATGATGGCGATTGATGAGTTGGACCTAGGTGGGTTCCGATCCACCGGATTTACACACTTTTACTGAAATACAGTGTCAGTTTTGATATTAGATTGTTCAAGTATTTTGTCATGGAAAACGTCTCCGAGTAATTATGTTATATTTTAGAAGTTTATAGGAAATTTGGCGCCGACTTCAAAAGATTACTTGTATGAAATTTAAAATTTTCTCAGTTTAAAGTAAATACTTTATTTTAACCTTTTTAGTACGTGAGTATTATTTAATGTTTGAGTATAATTTCATTGAAGTCGGTTTCTTTTTTTGTTTTAAAATTTGTTTTATTAAGAATGAAAATCGGTGTGAGAGCTTTAATTAGTTTTAAATTAACTAATGTTTTATCTAGTTTTAATAGTTAAACTTTGTTTGAATTCCAAACTGTAAAGAAAGTTCTTTTTATCTGACGATTAGTTTTCCTCTTATAAAAATATGGGATCTGAAGTTACTCCCCCAGAAAATTTGTATAATGTTTTTGAGAAATCATTTAAAATGGTACCGTATTAGATTCATATTATATATATAAGAAAACCCAATTCAAGCATTGTATCTGACATTTTTCCACGATATAACCTATATCAGTAGCTTGTGATCACTGGAGATTCAAACTGATTATATTGATGAAAAATTTTGCCACACTAGGACGTAATGAGCTGTTTTTCGTTCGTCATATGGAGGCCGAAAGTGTTCGGTTCCCGACGAGGTCTGTAAACGTTTACCGGTTACTGCCCTAGGGCGGAAAAGAAAATGACCTTGAATGACAGCTGATCGTGTCTGGATACAGCAGTCATGATAGTAAAAATGAATCCTTCCAACTTTTATGTAAAACAAAAAGATTTAAACCATCAATAAATGTTTATTTTTTATAATTTAATATGTACATAGTATTTAAAATGTCAAAAATAATCACTTTTTATAACTTAATATGTATTATTTTGTAGTTTTGATATCAAACAATAGAACCTTTTTATTCAACCTACAGAGCTCTGGGTGGGAATTTTGTCAACTACTACAACTGTTGGTAACCTCTCACCAAAAGGTTAGTTGGTTAGGTTTTTTGTTTTTAGGAATTTTGTCAACTACTGCAACTGTTGGTAAATATTACTGTTGGCATAGAAAGGCTTGTTGGTTAGGTTTTTGGTTGTTTTATGCAGGTTTCGAATCATGAACAGGAATAACAACAAAAACCTAACCAAGTAACCTTTTGGTGAACAGTTGTAGTAGTTGACAAAATGCCCACCCAGAGCTCTGAAGGTTGGATAAAAAGGTGATGTTTTGTATTCTTGCTAGTACCATAGCCTTAAAATTTCGCTTTCAAAATTTTCATTGTTTTTTTTTTTTGTGGTGTGGTGAAAAATAGCGTTCGCAACGCGGGCAAAAATGTTTGGCTGGCTCTCAAATGCTTCAAGTTCTCAACTTCGTCTCGAACTTGAAAACCGCGATCTCGAGCCGGCAAACACACATTTTCGGCCCTAGGTGTGAAATATACTATTACATTCTTTCAAAAGACTTTTCAGCCCGAAAGACCCCCCCACCCCCGTAGATCAGCCACTGACTGAATTTATCAATCAATTAACTTATTCTATTCAGAAATACAATATTCTGCTAAAAAAACAAGCTCATTAGTAGCCTATCAACAATATCGTCATAGATATGAACTAATTGCTACTGGTAGAACAAATGGAGAAATATACCCATGGATAGCGAGAATTATAATATAATTAATAATAAACAAAGTAGGCTACTTTTTTGTTGATGATGCTCTCATATGTTTGAGATTTGTGAGTGGGTAATGTGGTGAATGATGACACAAAATATGCCAGGCTGAACGGGAATCGATCCCGTGACCGCAGGAGTAGAGCAGTCAATCAGAGACAAGCATCCCAACCAATTATACCACGGCGGCTGCTTTAATAATGCTTTTAATGCTCTACCAATTCGCTAGGCACAGAGTTTTTATTGAATTTACAGTACTTGTTTATTTTTCTTTACTGATCTAATTGATCCTGTTTATATAACATATTAAATACTAAATATTTATACCGAAGCTTTCTCCCAGCATGTCATTCAGATAAATCATGTGTTCATTCGACCTACCATAGCATATTTTTTTTTTCTTTTCAATGATCGATGTAACAACTATTATAATTTCCTTATTTTTATCAGTTGTTTACTTTTCTTCATATCTACGTACAAGTTAAAAGCTACATATTATTTCTCTTCTTTCCTTTTTTCTTCTCTTTCCTTTCATATTGTAACAGTTATATTATTTGTCTTTATAATATAGTATTAATTTTTAGATTACCTGCACTCAGGCTTGGCCTTTGCAAGTTATTTTCCTTAAATTGTTATATTGAGGCATTATGTTTCATTTAATATTGATTACTGTTATGTATAACATAAAGGAAATAAATTTGATTTGATTGAATTACAAATATTAATGGTTATTTATTATGATTTTAATAATTACTATCAATTTTTTCAGGTATTATCTAAATGAGCTAACTTATGTGACTGATCCTCCAAAACCAAAGAGTCCAGGCAGGCCGTTCGAAGATCAATGATTAAGGGTTTCGTAAGAGTTAAGAAAGAAAACATCATCTTTGTCTACTACATCTCAGTCATATACATTTATTTCTTCTCTATCATCACTAGGAGAATCATTATTCCATTTCCCAAAAATAAAAAAAACAGGGAGATTCCATCTGAAGCATTGAAGTTAGTTTTAAGAAAGTTAGTTTTATAGGTAATTGATTACCTTCAAGCTTTAAGTGTTGGAAAATATTGTTACCACAGATTTAAAAATTTGTAACTCAAGTTCATAATGTGAGTCAAGAACATTAAATATTATTAGATTTTTGATACTGCAATTTAGAATAGGCAAATATAATAACAATATATTATGAATGAAACGAAATATTGTCAAATTATCCTCAACTTTCTAAGTTACAAAAAAGTTTTTCAAATGTTCTACTGCACATTGATAACTTGTTAACTTGAGAATCAATGCTGCTCATGAATGCTAAGTTGGTAGTTGAGCTTAAACTGTGTTTTGGAAGAATTATTGACATTATGTATTATGAAGTGGTATTGCTGTGGGTGGTTGGGGAAATTCTTACTGACAAATTCAAGTTACAACTTCTGCATCACCCTTCACTTCTCTCAGAAGGGGCTGGAATTCAATTGTAGGCAATACCAGAAGAAAGATGAGCCGACCAATACCTTATCCTGTAAGGTATAGTATTCTACCTTGAACAGTTTCGGAGTTATAGAAGTGCTGTACCCAATTCTTATGGAATACTTACCGCATGCATAATACTGAATAAAACATTACAGGTTTGAAGATGAAAATAAATTTCATATAATTAGGGGTGTCCTAATATTTATTTTTTACAAATAGGGTCAGGTAGTTCATATTTATCAATCCAGTAAGATTCATCCTATAGATAATATATAAATATGTATCATATTTTGTAAGTGTAAAAAATTTTGTAGAAAATTACAAAGGAATAAACGATATTATTTCGAAAAGGATTAGTAGTGTTTTTCTCACCAATATTCATCTCACTGGTAATAAAATTGTAATGTATGCGATGGAGGAATACACTTCTATGAATTATACTTTACATGAATTATTTATTGTACAAAAAAATTAATTGAGTTATACGGTCGGAGCTGAAGGTCTACTAGAATGGAAGGCTGGCTTAGTTTGAGTAAGTACTGCTTAATTTAAACATTCTTTGATCTCCCAATTCAACTTCTTATCATGTCGCTGATCAAGTTTTCCTACGAAGTTTTAATTACATAAATAAGGAGAAAATATATACTTTTATCTGATTAAAAGATTAGTTTCAGATAGATTTTGCTATAATGAATAGAGTACTAATTGAAAACAAAAACATTCCACATTAAATAAAAAACACACTTTTTTTTTGTTCACCATATCAGATTTTGATGAAATTTGGTAAAAACATAGTGAGTGATGAGACAAACAGAAATTCATAATTTAGATTTTTATTCCAATCTGTTTTCGAGTAATAGCCATTCGAAATTTCAAAAATACCCATAAATTGGGAATCCTACACTTAAAAAAAATGTCAAGTCTTATCACTCAAGATTAGTTTACCAAATTTCATCGAAATCTGAGACGGTGAGCGTTAACAGTGTTGATTTGACGTGGAAAACATGTGAGTTCACACTGTCATCTGACTGGCACATACCGTATATCGTTTGGGGTTTTATGCATAATTGGCAAAAAATTCGTAAAATTTTCTTTAAAAAAATTCAATGCTTTACAACTTATATCTCATTAAATGCATGTGTTGGAGTGAGTATTTACAAGATAAATGTATCGAAACCTGGAAATGACTCATTTCTCACAAAGGGGGATAAATATATAGGATTTTTTTATGATTTTGAATCCACATATTCCTTCATCCTATCAGATCGTTGCTTTCTGATCTCATCTGTAACCTCCATTGTCCTTCATCTTTCTGGTCTTTCAATGTTAAACTTATTTGTTAATTTTCATTTTATCTGGAACATTTTCGATTTTCAGACCAATTTTCCGAAAATCCTTTAAAGTTTGCGAAACATAAATTCCTTGGGTTCCTCTATTAATATTCCTCATGACTAATTGTTTCAAGGTTCTGTTATCGTTTATAGGGCATACTGATTATAAGTTATGGAAGAAATGGTAAATTCTTCCGTTTCTTCATGACGCTGATAATTGGCTCTTTATTACTGTAAACTGTTTCATTTGTAGCGATTCTCCAGGCACCGTCTTTTTGGTAACTTTTGTTTATGCATGTCCTAATGATTCTTCTTTCGATTTTTAGTAGTTGGTCAGTTTTGGTATTATTTTTAATCTGGAAAAGGGTTTCGCAGGCATAGAGTGCTTCTGGGAGAACTACAGAATAGTAATGTCGGATTTTGGATTTTATTGAGACACTACTTTTTTTTGTAGGTTGACCATGTTAAAATTTGTGCCCTTTTGAGTTTGCTTGTTCTATTTAATAACATGGGATTTTCGTTTAGATTGTGGTGGGTAATCTCCCCTGAATATTAATTTTTTTTTACTAGTTTTATATTGTTCCCGTTAATATTTACTCTATTTAGGCCTATACATAGTGGATCCATGGCCATTATTTCCGTTTTCTTGTAGGAGATTTTTAGACCGATTTTCTGGGCTATATTTTCTAGACTTCTGATCTGTTTACTAGCTTCTGACATATCCAATGCTAAAAGACCTATCGGCTAGATGTCAATCGTGCAGCCAATGGAGGACATATTGAACATTTATGATGCATTTTCTTTAACTTCAGTCTTTTGTGAGTAATTAAGTATGCAATTTATTGGTGTGTAGCCCATCTTCCTAATAAATAAATCTCTTTAAATCTCGAGTCATACTTTTAAGTACAGTGTATTAGGGAAAACTCAATTTTTTCGCACTAGGGGGTCCCAAACTTTAAATTTTGTGTTACTGGTAGGTTAATTTCAATTTGAAGCATTTAGGGGGAAAATATAAGGAACCTTTTGTTGGTCATGATTTAAATAATCGACTTAAATCATGAAGATCGAAAATTTTCCAACTCTAGGGTGATTATAGGGGGTACAGCCACAAGAATTTTTATAACTTGTAAACTTAATTTGAAAAGCTTTTAAAGCCCAGGGGAAATGAATATAAACACAGACACGTTTTGAAGATGCCAAACAAGTAAGAGTATTTAAACCTCAATATCTTCCAATTGTAGGCTATGGTTAGGCAAGGGTGGGCCTGCGGCCTGGGAAGTAACATGGGGAGAGGGGAGAGTCACAAATTGAGATTTTGCTGGCGTTTTTGCAAGGCTGCTCCCTTCACCAACAATGTTACCATTTTGGGAGCGAAATGACCCTCATTAGTTCCTCCTCTTGTAAGCTAGCTAGGGGACTACAAATTTTTTAAAGTTATTTATTGTTGAATTCAATCAACAGATTTTTGGAACCCATCCAGAGAAAAAATACTTGAGAAATTATTTGCAGATGAGGATGCTTCTACAGTGGAGCATCCGATACTCAAGGATAATCACCATCGCAAAATCAGACGCATGCTGCGGAATGCTATATGACAGATTGGAGTAGCATGAATACCTCCATTCCGCAGCATGCGTCTGATTTTGCGATGGTGATTATCCTTGAGAATTGGATGCTCCACTGTACAAACATCCTCATCTGCAAATAATTTCTCAAGTATTTTTTCTCTGGATGGGTTCCAAAAATCTGTTGATTGAATTCAACAATAAATAACTTTAAAAAATTTGTAGTCCCCTAGCTACAAGTGCGGTTACTAAAGGGTGGGGGGGGGGGGGGGGTGGGAGGAGGAACTAATGAGGGTCACATTGTTGGTGAAGGGGTAGAAGGAGCAGCATCGACATGAAGAGTTGACTCCCAATAATGTTCCATAGTTATGTTAATAGATGCATTTAAAATGGGTTAAAATTGTGAATAAAGAAATTGACTTTGATCCGTTTTTATGAACTTCCCTTGAGGCTTCCCTAGCTCAAGGATAACGTGAAATGCCTTATGAAGGGATAATTTACAAGTCTACCTTGAGTTGAGAAAGCACCTCAAGGTAGGCGCATAAATACATGCCTTAGACATTCTCCAACCTTAAAATCTGACTTTCACTTTCTTGATAATAAATCACATGTCAAAATTGGACTCCTCAGAAAATTCAATCATTGTTGATTGTTAAATTTAATTAACAGACTTTTGGAAACCCATCTAAAGACACAATACGTGAGACATTTTTTGTAAAAGAGGGTGCTTGTACCCTACTCGAGCAGGATAGTCACTGTTGCAAAATCAAACAATGCTGCGGAATGCTACTCCAATCTGTCATATAGCTAATATATCATCGTCCTGCAGCATGGCATAAAATTTGGGCTTTAATTCAACAAGAGAAAACATAGTAGGAAACTATATATTTCGCAACTGAACTAATATGCTTTAATTGTTTGAAAACAGCTTCAAACTATATTTAAATTCAACTACATTAAGAAATAATAAACAAGTTATGAGTAGAAGAAGTATCGCGCTCCATATTTAGTCGGATATCTAGGATAATCATCGGGCAGATCAGCAGGTAAATCATCAAATACTTGAATTTGCTCGGGTGGTGGCTTAGGTCTCTTGGCATGGTGAATCTTGGGTCTGGAGAAGTAACCGATGTCTGGCCTCTCAATATTCAGTTCATCTAGCATGCATTGGTCAAATACCTTTTGGGTTTTGCGACACCTGAAAAAGATATACAAAAAACACTTGTCACTTAGAAACAAAAAGATGCTTTATAAAAAGGTTCTTCATAAAGCTTCTGATTTATTATCAGCAGTTATATTACAGAGGCGACACAGCATGTCGATCGCGCCGGGAAATAATCGGTGGGATGCAGTCAAGTGTAATATGATTTCTAGGATGTAGTGTGTTTGGTGAAATATGTTTCAAACGTTGCATGTACTGTGATCATGTCGGCTCAGCTGGAGGACTATCCACTGCAAATTTGTTCGATGAATTAGTTGAAAATAATCCATTTTCATGGAAATAAACTTTAATTAATTAATATACTCTATAACCGTAAAAGTCACTGCCTGACATTAAAGATGTAGTTGATGCAGATTGATTTTTCGGCGGTTCTCTATTGGAAACTCTTTGGACATGAGATTTGACTGGGAGAAAAATCCAACATTGTTGAAAAGTTCCCCCATTTTTGTGTTTTTTTTTTTTTGGTGTGGGGGGCTTAATTTACTCTTGATTTTTGGGGTGTCTTATTTGGGTGTGGGTGGTTTTAATTGAAGGTTAACTTGATTTGCGAGGGAGTAGTTTCTAGGGGAGTTGAAAAAATTTGAAATTTTCAAATATTGGTTTTTAGTGCATTTTGACAATGGAAATCGATACAGCAAAAAAATAACTATTTAAAATAATAATAAATAAAATAATTTTCTAAAATGTATTTTTCGAATAAATCATACCTTTCTGAGTGTGGGATGGTAGTGAGGTGTGTTGGAAAATTGATATTTTGAACTTACTTGTTGAAGGGAAATTGATTATTTTCATGGTTGGGAAGACAGGCTTAGGCTGGAAATCCATAATTAATTAACAATTAGTTCCTGATGAGGGCTGATTTCTAGGGGATGTCAAAATATTGGAACTTTTTAATATTGCATTTTTTTCAAATACTAGCCTATTATTGAGGATCGATCACGCAATATACATCAAGTCAATAGTGCTCAGGAACTTTTTCCGAAAATAATCACATCCTTTTGAGTGAGGGCTGTTTTATAAAGAAAAAACACCCCTTCATAACCAGTGGTAGACAGAAATTGTTGCAAACCTGTTTAAAAAATTGCTAGAAAAAATTTGTGGCAGTCAGTCACAACCGTGAGGTTTGCTGCAAGTGGGGGGTGCGGGGGGACGACGCGGTGACCGAGTTAAAAGATTACAACTACTGCATAAGTACTTTTTGGTTAGGTAATAGCACAATTAGGTAATGTCATAATTTATTGTGAATTGCATCGCTTATTGCATCAATCTAGTGTGAACACGAGAGTTGCAGTGATACTGGATATAAAAGTCGTATCATATTGCATCACCTATCATATCATTTAAGTAATAAGAGTATCATGTCCATATATTGTATAGTATTATATCGATGGCTTAGTATGTAAACCTTGTATGGCACAAAATAATTATAAATTTTACAGGAGACACAAAAAACTGACACTAAGGATTGTATTTATGAACGTGACTTACATTCATCTAAGAACGACTTGGAAAGGCTCTATTACATTGAACGTGGTCACAAGCTAACCTTAAATTGAATCGTAATGTCAGACACTGACAAACATAAAATAACATAGATGAAAAGATAAAGATACTGCACTGCATGTATATTTACAGTTACTGTTGCATAATTATTACCATACCAATATCATTTAAATCATTATTTCCTGTTATCGAATTTGAAAAAAAATGATAGAATTTTGATGCAGTGTATGGCAGCGAGCGCTGCCTGCCAGCAGACCAAAGAACTTTCAGCAATTCTATTTCGTAATTTGTAGAAAAAGAATTCTATCCTAGTGCAAAGAAAAATGTATAGGTTATAATTCTATTTATATAAAGAAAAAAATAGTTTCAATAAGTCAAATATACAGTGAAGTACATTGCAATGGTGCAAAAATTGAATATGATGATTTTATTTTATTTTATGAGCCGATGCTATACTAAAAGATGAAGCCAAAATATGATACAACAATCTAAGAACGGCTTTAAGTCAGCTATGTACCTGTCTTGGTTAAGAATGGATTTGAAATACAGATTTTAAGCATGACTTGACTTTTAAGTTAAGAAGATCTTTAAGTAAGGTCCATAAATACGAACTTAAGTTGAAGCATTGCTTCTACTGGGTGAGTTTAGTAGCTGAAAAGTGAGGTTATAAGCCGACCCAGTTGTCCCTGCAACATTTATGTAGAGTAAAATCTTATATTGGTGTAAATTAAGAGTTCTTTAATGTAAAATTATTTATCAGGAGTAAGGTCTTTGTTTAGAGAGCTGGGTTGGCTTTTAGTGTTACTGCTGCTCGCTGGCTTGTCACATCATGAACCTGTAACTGTAAGTAAGACCAAAAACAATATAATGTAATACATTGTCTTTGGTAAGACTTATTGTCGTCGTTCTTTGATAAGAAACGTTCATAAATACGGCCCTGAATCTTGGGAGCAGCTGATATACGTGGTTCCTGTTGTTGTCTAGAGAGCAGCACTGTACAGATGGAATTTTTTCAACAGTTGTTATTTGTAATACACGTCAAGGTAATTAGAAGACAAGGTAGTGTTCAACAGCATGATGCGCAGTAGCAAGCTACAGTCAGCTGATGCAGTGGCGTCATCCAGGTCTCTTCACGTTTTTGCCCATCTTTTGCATCTTAAATTGCATAAATATTTCCAAGTCTTTTTCTCAAAATATATATGCTTTTCAAGAAAATTGGTCGTCTCCTATGATTCATGGTCTATTCAACTGTTAATCTAGGGCATTTTTAATACGACCATACAATAAATTATTTAATTCAGAGCACTAGATAATGTTATAACACATCAAGGATAGTACTTCTTGGGTATTAAGTTATTTTATTCGTCTTTAAACTCACTTCAATTAATTTTAAAGTACTGTGGAAGATTAAATATTCAATTTTTAAAGAAAATTAATTGGAGAAATAGATATGCAATTCCAATCAGCAATTTGATAAAGGTGTAATGATACATTTTTAGGGTTATAATAATATTAACTTTTCATGTGAAATTTAACGACATGCAGTCAAATATATATGCAGTCATATTTGACTGCATGTCGTTAAATTTCACATGAAAAGTTAATATTAACAACGCAGTTCGTCATGGAACAAGAAATCCAGGAATTTATAATAATAATGCTTGAGATATTCTTTATTTCAATTAAAGTGACATTAAAAGTCATGGCTAATAAGTTGACCTAACCTCTTTGAATACTGTATCAATAATTCATATCGATATATCGACTTTGTATAATCGATAACATATAATCGAATATGTCTGTAAGGTTATGTTATTGTTTCTTGTATCATGATATAATATAATTTCGTTATAATGTTGGGATATTGAAATAGACATTTAATAGAATACAAATTTATGTAGTATAATTTAATTTTGCCATTGATTTTATTATTGATGTAATAATTATTTTCATCTACATTTACTTACGCAGCACAAATGAAGTAGTCTCCACAATTTTGTCTAGGTTTTGTCTAGATTCTTGGAATCCAAAACAAATGAGATTACCTTGGGAAATAGCTTTCGTTTCCTGCTCACTTGCTTGCTGTATCCTGGTCAAGTCAGATGTGTTGTAACTTCTCTTAGATTTTTATAGTTGCAGTGCTTTGAGCAACTAATAATTTGTAATGTATCTTTGAAATTTCATTTTATTAACCTTTTATTTTGTGCATTGTCACCAAGATTTATGTATAATTGAAGATGGAACACCATAATATAAGATAAGTAATAGTATTAAGTTGTAATTGAGTCATGATAGTTTTTTGCCTCGTGTGTCTTATTTTAGGGTGTAATATTTTTATTTCTTCTATATTTGTAATGATAACATTTAGGTGGCAAGTTGACCACATAAATTAAAGTGTATGTATTTTCAAAATCTGTCTTTATTCGTTCATGAATTATAAAACTATCCATGCCTAATCCAATATCATATCAGAGTTGAGGTACCGATAGCCATATCCTTAGAAACAGTGTTTCAAAGGCCAACCTGCACTTTAGTAAACCTATTGTGAAAAGGGGGCACTGCAAAGGTTAATTGAATATCTTTTTTCCACCAATTTCTTTAAAAAATTGAATATTTAATCTTTCACAGTACTTAAAAATCAGTTTAAGATGAATAAAATAGCTTAAATATCCGAGGAGTGCTATCCTTGATGTGATGTACATGCCATAATATTATAGAATGCTTTGAATTAAATAATTGTATGATCATATAAAAAATGGCATAGATTAACAGTTGAATAAACCATAAACTATAGGAGACGTCCAAGTTTCTTGAAAAGCATATACACTTGGAGGAAATGACTTATAAAGTTATGCAATTTAACATGTAACTGATAGGCGAAATTGTGAAAAGAGACCCGGATGATGTCACTGCATCACCTGACAGGGCTCGTCAGATGAGTGGAGACGAACATGAACACCACCTTTTCTACCTTGATATACGTGGTTTTCTATCTAAAACCACGTCAAAAGAAATTAGAAATACGAGGTTTTCATACTAAGCCATCGATATACTATATTAATAATAGAAAAGGCATGATAATATAATGTGCATAATATGGAAGTGAGTATTGCGTTAGAGCTCGTAGCGGTATGTTGTGTAGTCGTTTAGAGTGGTGTAGAAGAGTAGTGAGTCAGCAGTATGTTCTATTGAATAGGAAAAAGTGGAACAGATTCGCAACGCGATCAGATCAAATTCCGGACTAAATTTTGTGCAAGCAATAATAGACTAAATAATAGCGGCCGATTGTGCTTTACGCGGCCGGGTTATGTGCAACCGCGTTCGTGTGCGTGCGCGAGTGTATACGGTGTGCGTTACACATAATTATATAGGACATTATGTTTTTCCATAAAAAATAATGTCGGAGAAAAAACTCATTATTCCACCCAGATTCTTGGTCCCGGAATATGAAGAAGAGGATACCATGAGTGAGAGCACAGAGACAGACACATGTGATATCTCATTAATGCAGTGCTCACCAGAGAAATACGTAAAAATTAATCAATTAAAATCAACGGCAGAGCAGATTCTATACAATGCTTGGAAAGAATCTGAGCTGAATAGGAAGAAAGCAGAAGAAGACAACAAGCTGCTCTTGAAAAGAATCGAAGATCTGGAAGCTAAGCTATTGAATACAGAGAAGAAAGACACTATAGCTAAGTCACAGGTTCATTATGAAACTGATGAAGAGAACCTGGCAGAAGAAACAGAGTGGGTAAGAATAAGAAATAGGCGCTCAACAAAAAAGAGGAAGCTTATTAATTCTCCACCGCAAATTCATGAAGAAGCAGAAAAAATTAAAGAACCAAAAAACAACAAAACGGTTGATGGAGTTCAGCTGGGAAATCTCCAGAAGAAAAACAAGGCGGCCCCTCCCCTTCCTCCAATTATGGTTGAAAACATCACATCTTTCCAAATCATCCAGGAAGAGATAAGTAAAATAGCCAACCAGGGAACTTTCAGCTTCAAGGTTTTGTTGGGTACCGGTAACACTTTGAAGATTAATTTCACAAATGAGGAAGATTTTCGAAAATCTACAAAATGGCTGAATGAAAAGGGCTACTCATGGTTTTCTTATGAGAATAAGCAGACCAGGCCCATAAGAGTGATGGCTAAAAAATTACATCACTCTTGTAAACCTGAGAGTATAGTGTCTGATCTTAAAATCAGGGGGTTCAAAATATTAAATGCTACCAACAAATTGAAATGGAAGACTAAAGAGCCCCTTGACATGTTTGTGTTGTCTTTCAGTCCGGAAGAAGAGATAAAGAAAATCTATGAAATAAACCACATAATGGGGTGTAAAATTGAAATACATGCTCTATTAACAACCAAATTGGTTCCTCAATGCAAGAAGTGCCAAGCTTATGGACACACACAAACATATTGCAACAGAGAGCCAAGATGTGTGAAATGTGCAGGAAAACACAACACAATTAGTTGCACAAAACCTAAGGAAGATGAGCCAAAATGTGTAAATTGTGGAGGAAAGCACCCAGCAAACTATACAGGATGCAGTGTTGCCATCGAACTACAAAGGATAAAAAATAACAAAACAAAAAAATCCAAAACTGAGCAGAACATTACAGATCAGGAGCCTGCCAGAAATGCTGCAAATGTGAAGGAGCCCAAGAAAATAGTTCACAATAGTTCTACTATCATTCCTGGAAAGAGTTTCTCTGAAGCAATAACTGGAAGGAAGAAAGAAGAGAAGCCTGCTAGGGAGAATATAAGTGACATCCTTAGCCTTATTCTTGCAAAGCTTGATAAACAGGAGTCATTAATAACTGTTTTTGAGCAGAGATTAAGGAAAATAGAGGGCATTCATGATAGATCATCATCCAAGAAGAAATGAATAGAATGTTGAGAATAATGACATGGAATGCCAATGGCCTTCAACAGAGACAAGAAGAGCTATTGGCAATACTCCAAATAAGTAAAATAGATATATGCTTGATTTCTGAGACTCATTTCACTAAGCAATCCTATATGAGGCTCAGAGGTTATAAGACATATCACACTATACATCCTCAAAATACAGCAAGAGGTGGTAGTGCAGTAATAATTAGAGACAGCATAAAACATTTTGAAAAGTCACCCATACAGACAGAAGAAATTCAAGTTACAACCGTATCAGTGGAGACTGAAATATACAAATTTACTATAGCAGCCATATACAGCCCACCACGACACAGTATATCAAAAGAAATCTATGAAGATATGTTCTTTCATCTTGGTAACAGATTTATAATTGGAGGTGATTTTAATGCCAAACATATAGAATGGGGCTCAAGGTTAATCACTCCCAAAGGAAGAGAACTTCTCAAGGCTATTCAAGAATGCAGATGTGAAGCTATTTCATCAGGAAAGCCAACATATTGGCCAACGGATAGGAACAAAATACCAGACTTGATAGACTTTTTTGTATATAAAAGTTTCTCATCCAACCATATGAGAATAGAAGAATGTGATGATTTAAGCTCTGATCATATGGCAATTATCTTGGAAGTGAGTGAAAAACTAGTCTTGAAAGATTGTCATCTGAGTTTAGCAAATAGAGGAACAGACTGGGAAAGATTTAATCAGACTCTTGAGCAAAGGATAAACCTCAATGTGCCAATTAGAAATAATGATCAACTAGATTCAGAAGTAGAAAAATTCACTCAAGACATTCAAAAGGCAGCTTGGGATAGCACACCACACATTTCCCAAAGAAGACCTTGTGGAACATATTATCCTCATAATAGATTACAACTGATATATGAGAAAAGGATTACAAGGAAGAAGTGGCAGAGGACAAGAGATCCAAGGGATAAGACTCACCTAAATTTCCTTGTACAGAAAGTGAGAGATAGTATCAGGAACCATAAGGACTCTGTCACAAGTGAATACCTCAGAAATCTTGACAGTGATAAAAATTCAGATTATTCTCTCTGGAAGGCAACAAAGTATTTGAAGAAACCCACAGTCCAAGTCACTCCTGTAAGAGAAAGTAATGATGATTGGGCCAGAAATAACAAGCAAAAAGCTAAACGATTTGCTGAATATTTAGAAGAAGTCTTTCAACCACACACTGCTACTGGTGAAGAAATGGTTAATGAAGAATTATCAGCAGAAGTAGTAGAAATACCAAAGCTTTCAATGAATGAGCTGAAACAGCTAATTAAGGAGGTCAACTGTAAGAAAGCTCCAGGGTATGACCTTATTACTGGAACAGTTCTTAAGAAATTACCAAACAAAGCTCTGAAGAAGTTTATGAGCATCATTAATGGAGCATTAAGACTGAGGTATGTCCCAAGTTTGTGGAAGGTTGCAGAAGTGATAATGATTCCAAAGACAGGAAAGCCGCTACATGAAGCTTCATCATGTAGGCCAATCTCCTTATTGCCAGTCATGGCAAAGATATTTGAAAGAGCACTACTCCAAAGATTACAACCAATAATTGAAAGAAGAAAGCTCATTCCAGACCATCAGTACGATTTCAGAACGATAGCAGGTTTTAAGTGGATTCATAAGACCAATTTTGACCATTCATAAGGCCATAAGACCAAGTTTCCAAGCACTGTTCACCCCCCGCTCTGTACCGGCAATCTCAACAAAAAATATCAAAGCACGCGATAAAGTGCTATTGTGTCCTGGAATATTACCACTAGTGGTGTTGTATGTTTGTTGTGTTTATTCTCTTTTTCAAGTCATTCTTCCTGCAAACTCATTAATGTCTTTGGTCCACAAATGTAATTTAGATGGCAACCCAGCGAACGCACAGGCAATATAGCCTATGTTTGCTGATTCCATAGGACCAGCTTTACTAATTATATTTCATGTACATTTCATGTTATAGGCTAATTAAGTGGTTCAAATGAATCTTTATACAACGTCTGTATTATGTATGTATCATGATTTTTGAATTAATTTGATTTGATTTGAATTTATTAACAAGTTATGCTACATTTTATACATCATTTTTTTACCTAATATTGTTTATCTTATTTTGTTTTTATGTACAATCACAGACAAGCGGTCCAACCAACTGTGCTACCAGAGCCTATAGCTTCTGTAAGCTTCCTGCATCTAAACACATTTTGAAACAGTAATTCTGCCGACAAATGAAATTTGAACATTAATTTTGAAGTCTAAAGGAAAATAAAAAATAGGGCTTTGAGGTGCACTGAATCAAGTTTAGAGGAAGCTTTGTACCAAATTTAGTGTACCAAATCGGTGCCGTTTTTTTTAAATCCGTAAGACAAAAACATACACACAAACACTCGCTTAGTATAATATATTGATGCTAAATAATTCTATAGATGCGGTTTACTAAAAATTAACTAGAATAAGACTATCATGATACTTACGGAGTAAACGCATAGTCAGAACTGGATCTATCAATACAATTATAATAGTTCTCAAATTCTTTACGGCAGTGTTTCTTGACTTTACGAAAGAAGTCTAGAGTGCAAGCAGTAACTGCTTTACCTTCAGACAAACATTTACGAGGATCATTCAGCTCCTCACGACAGAGCATGAACTCCTAGAAAAAAATCAGTAGAATCAATATTAGTATTGTATACAATCTCTGTATACAATCAAATTTAGAGCATACACTAAACAATACCTTCAACAATTCAAATGAATAAAAATACATAAAGTAATAATTAATTCGTTTTAATCAACCACACGAGCTTCAGTGAGCACAAAGTATAAGTATGTTATAAAACTTGGACTTTTCATTAGTACATTGGACACATTCACAGACATACGTACCATTACTTGTGAAAAATCTACGTAATCAGGAATGCGTATAATATGGTGTGCGGTTATTACAAATCTTGCTTCTTAGTAGCAGAATATTAAGGGAAGTGATAGCCGCGAGCCGTAGCAGGTATCTGTTCAATCAGATAGAGATAAGCTGCGTTCTCGTAGGTCCTGTTTGTAACCGATTAAATTGGCCAGCAAAAAAGACACTGTTCTCTGCTGTAAAATCACTTCCCGGAGGTTCGGAACCCACCTAAAACTGTAGGTCCAACTCATCAATCACCTTCATCCAACTCATTGCCCACGCACAGGTCTCAGACCTATGTGGTCTCAAAAAGAAAGAATATATTACTTACAACATCTTAGAATTAGATATATCCGATTTAGAAACAAATTCCAATACTTGTTAAAATACACAAAACTTTCAACTATTAAAAAAAATTTACAGAAGCTCAAGGGAATTCAAGAAAATTTTGGTCAGTGGTAAATGAAGTAGAAGGTCTCTATTTAGCAGGTCTCTAGCACACTCTATTCCTTGGGATATCTTACAAACCGAGGGTGCCAGCATTGCTGTCTTCAAGCGTAGGTTGGGGGTGTGGTTGCTCAGTATTGGACATGTAGCCTGCGAGGAACTGATCAGGTCACACCATACATATAGCCGCAGTAGCAAATATATAGTACCATACATATAGCCGCAATAGCAAATATTAATTTGCAGAATGAAATGGAATATCGAAATTAATAACTTGCATATATTTATAATATATGCCTAAATAAATATAAAAATATTTAGAAAAATCAACAAACATTAGCAGTTTCAGGCCTTTTACGGCTATTTTTGAATGGCCTAGCGACATCCGGACAGATTGGTCGCCACATTAATCCGGGTGTAACAGGTTTTACTGTATGATTGTTGTAGTTACTATCCATATTCGTGATCTACAATGCAAACTATTTTAATGTAGAAAGTGAGTATGCCGATAACTTGGTGACTTGGTTAAGGCCCAAGCGCCTAACTGAACCATAAGTTATGAGTTTCATAGTAGATGAACCATATATAGTTCAAACGCGTCTCCGACTCACCAAGATTAGTTCTGCATTGCAAGATCATTTCAAGTTTTTTACATAACAATATAACATTTTTGCTGACAAGCGCTAAAGGCGTGTGGAGTCTTCAACGCAAAATGTTCTTGTATAATAGTTTAGCAATCCGTTCCGTTAAAGAGACGCTACATATCAAGACTGTGCATATGCACACTAAAAGTTGATGAATAGTGTATTGAGAAAAATGGTCAAACTAGTTTCGGAAACCGTAGATGAGCTATTAAGGATTTAAATTTATTGTCTGTGCAGAAACTCTCCATTGTTGATCCATGCTGCGAGATGTGAATGTAATTGTGGCTGAGGTGAAATAAGTGTGCTTATTCATCTAAAAAACCAAATAGCCCACGAAAAAAAGGCTACCGTACATCAAGTGTGTTGAATATTCTATCGAATAATGGCTTGGACGCAGGAAGTTAGGAGAGATGTGCAAGATCGTATCCACACTCAACAGTACAGCCAGCCCCTGTGTTGAGAGTGGACTGTCGTAAGGATTTGTCTTTTTTTTTTTTTTTTTTTTTTTTTTTTGTAGATTACGTCTTGGAGAGTCCAGTTAAGGAGTATAAGACAAGTCAGATCAACAATATTATACACTAGATACCATAATTACTTCAATTAGTTGAGGTGAGGCTTAATTTTCATGTGAAAGGAACTCTTGTACACTATAAAAAGCTTTATCAACTAAATATTTCTTCAATTGATTTTTAAATATTTCTATATTTTCAAGACTCTTCAAAAACTGCGGTAGCTTGTTGTAGAATTTCCTACCAATATAACTAGGTTTTTGTTTGAATAGGCTACTATTGTGACTCACCAAGTGATAATCTCCTCGGCTTCTTGTATTATAATCATGTACATCAAGATTTTGGTTAATATCATTCGTTTTTACATATAGAGTAGCTTCATACACATATAAGCAGGGTACAGTTAGGAGACCAAGTCTCTTGAACAACGGCCTACATGAATCTAATCTATTTACTCTTTCTATACACCTAACCGCTTTCTTTTGGATCTTAAACACCCTATCAAGATTTTGTTTTGATGAATTACCCCATACTAAGATAGCATACCTAATATGTGACAGTAAGAGCCCATGGTAAGCTGTAAAAAGTAACTTTTTGTCATTCAATCTAGCGAGCTGTCGCAGGACAAATACCCCAGATGAAATTTTACTACATATTTTCTCAATGTATGGAGTCCAGGTCAATCGTCTATCCAACGTAACTCCTAGAAATGCAATTTCTTCTTCCTGGTCTAATTGATTATCGT
Source organism: Conomelus anceps (assembly GCA_948455865.1). Taxonomy (NCBI): domain Eukaryota; kingdom Metazoa; phylum Arthropoda; class Insecta; order Hemiptera; family Delphacidae; genus Conomelus; species Conomelus anceps. The sequence continues at coordinate 54,128,433 of OX418222.1, read as the reverse complement.
TTACAAACACGTTTATAGCCCTATCTTCATTTAAATTATGTTTGTTTTTGAATTGAAGGTATTGGCATTTTTTACTATTTATAGTTAATTTCAACTGATTTAAAAATTGGACAATGGACTGCACACCTATATGGGCACTTATTTCTAAATTATCTAGAATGGAATTGCTGAAAATGAGTGATGTATCATCAGCAAATAAGAGGGCTCTACCACTAATTAATTCTTTAGGTAAACGGTTGACATATAACAAAAAAAGCAATGGACCTAGTATTGACCCCTGAGGCACTCCAGCTTGCACCTCTAATTTATTAGATTTATTCTTTACTATACTATTACCAACTACTGTAGTTAGTTCTACACATTGTTTTCTCCCAATAAGATATGATTCAAACCATTTCAGTTCAACCCCATTTACACCTACATTTTGCAGTATTTCCAATAAAGTTCTATGATTAACACAATCAAATGCCTTTGACAGATCTAAGAAGATTGCAGTAGCTTTATCACCTGAATCTAATATATCTATTAGTTTTTCAACTAGAGAAACTATGGCTGTTTTTGTTGATCTCCCTTTCTGGAAGCCATGCTGTTCATCACAGATAAAGTTAGCTTCTTGAAGGTGCAGAAGTAACCTATTTAGAACTACTCTTTCAAAAATTTTACTTATTACATTTAAAATACTAATGGGCCTATAGTTTTCTACCTTTTCTCTATCGCCACTTTTGAAGATTGGCAAGATCTTCCCCTCTTTTAAATTATCTGGAAAAACACCTTGTTCTAATGAATGATTGATCAGATGAATCAAAGGGTCTAACAATTGATCTTTACATTCTTTCAGAATTTTACTGGATACCCCATCCATTCCTACAGTTTTTTTATTATTTAAACTATCAATGATATTTGACAACTCGTCTTGGCATACTGGGTGGAATTTTAATTCGTTCTGAATCCCCTCAGTATTCCTCATGTTTGCATCACTAATACCTGTATTAAGAGATTTTTGAAGATCCTTAGCAACCAGTTGATAATATCTGTTAAAGAAATTACAAATGTCTACACTATCATCAATATATTTTTTATTTTCGTTAATTATTCTGGGGACACTAGTATAAGCATCTACATGAGCTACTTGCCTATTTTTGTTTATTACATCCCACACTGCTGTGTTAAAGTACACACTATTATTCAAAATTTCAGCTGTTTTCTTACATTTCGCTCTTTTCACTTTTTTCATATAGTTTTTCTTTAGAGCTTTGTAATTATCTTCACTTAACATATTTCTAGATAGTTTGAATTCATCATATGCATCTTTAACCCTATTTCTTTCTGCAAGGATATCATCAGTTATCCACTCTTCAATCTTGTCTAATTTGTTCTTTACAGGGACTTTTTTAACTGGACAACTCATAGTAATATGAAACCTTAAAATATTAATGAAACTATCATATTTGTCATTTAAACTATTGCTATTGTAAACCCTACTCCAGTTTTCTTGTAGCAGATTCTGCTTCAAACAATCGATATTCCCCTGTTCACATTGTTGAATTTCTTTCATTACTCTACTCTTTTTAATTGATTTATGACCTTGCAACCCCACCTCTAAGATTTGATAGTCATGATCAGATAGTTCCGAGCCGCCTAATCTTGTTTTAGAGTAATCTATATTAGTAAGGATGTTATCAATTATTGTTTGTGATGTTCTTGTGACTCTGGTATATTCATGAACTTTTATTTCCAAGTTATTCATGCAAATAATATCCTTTAAATCTTCTGTCATTTTATTCTGTGTTGCAAAGTCTGTATTGAAATCTCCCGCTACAATAACGTTTGTAAAACGAGTAGTAGTAATCTCTAAAAGCCTATTGAATAGTTCACAAAAATTGTTCCATTCCCCATTTGGTGACCTGTAAATACCTAACACCGCTACTTCGAAATTATTGTCGATTTTTACTCTCAAACCAGTAACTTCTAAATCCATTTCCACAGCAAATTTCTCTGCATATTCTAAATTAAATATTTGCATATTCTTAGCATTTTTAGTGAAGATAGCTACTCCCCCACTTCGATGAGATGTCCTGCAATACGACGTTTTCAATGAATAGTTTGGAATATTAAGTTGTGACAATTCATCTTCTTTTAAACCATGCTCTGTGAAAATAGCTATATCAGGAGCCTCTTCTTTAAAAAATACTTCGATTCTATCTATTTTGTTACGAATGTATTGAATATTCTGATGGAACACAGTGAGTACCGGTACTTCCCTATCATCCCTTATTACTTTATCGTTGCTTTTGCATATTGAAATAGATTTACTTAATCTCTTAGAATCTTGAGAGCCTATCAGATTGCTACAAGAGTTCCTTCCACTAATGCTATCCTGATTTTTTGATCGATTAACGTCTTTTAATACAATTGAAGATATGAATTTATCATATGAAACTAGTTTCCCTTCCCGGTTTTGAGCCACTTTACTAAAAAAGGTTCGTTAGATGATTGTTTAGGAGAATTATTGACAGTAGATTGCAAACGACTTTCAATCAGCTCTGCCAGCCTATTACAAAATATTACTTTGCCAGATTGATTTAGATGTAGACCATGATTAGTGAAGTTTTGTTTTTTCAGCCTTTCATTTAGAAAACAAATCCCCAACTGCTTAGAATTCTTATTTTTTAGGCTGTTGATTGTATTATGAATTGATTTATTTGTTGACTTAATGGCTTCATTTAGCTCTGGCCTATCAAACCTATACGGAATTGTACTTATTATTACATTAGTTTTTTGACTGAGTGGAACAATCTCTTTAATTTTTTCATTTATTTCAGGAAGATGTTTTAGATTAGGTTCATTTATATTGTTTGAGCCACCCAGTACTATTAGAAAATCGTTTTTTCCAAAATCTTTAGTTTGTTCCTGTGCTGACTCTACGATAGCGTTTATAGGGGCACTTGGTTTGAAAAAGCTCTGAACTTCATACTTATTTTTTAATCTTTTATTTAGTAGGTCACTACAGTCTCGTCCATGACTGGATGTCAAGAGCAGTACTCTACCTTTCCTATCGTTATTTGCCCTTACTTTAGTTTTGGTTGCTGTTTGCAAAACCTGACTATACGTTTTTGTTTGACCATTTCTATTTATTTTTTCCCCATTTGATTTAGGTTCTACTTTTTTTGTATTGATCAGAGGTTCAGATCTTACATTAGCCAAGTTTATTTTTGATTTTAATATTTCGATTTCCTCTGACATAGACCTACATTGACTCGTGAGATTTAGTATTTCAGTTTTATGGTCTTCCTGCTGCAATTTTACAATAACTTCCAGAGATTTTATGTGATCCACTAACCCTATTCGTTCTTCCTCAGAATTTTTTAGTGATGTTTCTAATTTTGTTTTCAATTTGGTGTGATCACTCAATAGTTTAGCAACCTTTTCTTCTACATCTACAGTAGCTTTAAGAGCTGTTGGAGATTTTTTCGTTAATAATTGCTGTCTCATTGGGTTTGCATGTTGATTAAAATCTATCAGCTCAGTGAGAAAAGCAATCGCAAACTCACTCTCCGTTTTCGTAATACGCTCTTTGTACCGAACCGAATAGAACTGAATAATGAGTCACCCACAGCCGAAATCCGTTACAGATACTATGGTCCTTATTTATAAATTTACCTTGAGGTTTCCTTAACTCAAGGGAACCTTTCAAGTAAACGCTACTTGAGCTAAAAAAACGAACCTATAACTTCCATACAAAAGTTGGAAGATCCTCAGCTATAATTTTGTTTGTCGATGCTTTTTGTTTTAATCATACCTCATGGAAGAGGTTTATTTTCAACATGAATAAACGCTGAAACTCTAAAATGGCATCGTATAGCCATGGTACTATTGCACTGGACAAGAACTAGAAGTTCATTAGCGTATAAGGTAAGCATACCTAAATTATCGGCCCCGCACCAAATACTCGCTCCTACACTTCTAACCTTAACCAAGCGTTTGCATCAAGTTTTCAACAGTTCATTTACGTCAGATGATTCATTAGTTTTTGTCTTAAAAATAACATAAGTTTGAGAATCGATGAGAAATTACTGAATTTTAAGGTTAAAAATGAAAGGGGACCGATAATTGGTATGTTTACCTTAATCTCTTGAAAATCAGTTTCAAGTAAGGCTATTAAGTTCAAAGATACATAACTTAAGTCTTAACTCGATTGAATTTCTTTAAAATGTCACGAGCCTGAGACTAGTGCATGGTGAATAATAAATAGTGATGAAGTGAATAATGATGATACATAAATGCCAGGCCAGGTTAGTATAGGAATTGACTCGCAACCGCTGGAGTGGTACATGTAGGCGCTCTAATCAACTAACAAAGGCGGCTAACCATGATTTGTGCCCTCCGGCAAACAAACCACTCATTTCCCCATAATCTAAAGCTCAGTTGCCAGTGAGATACATAAAATAGACCAACTACAGCAATAGACCGATGCAACCTACAACAGGAAACTATGCTCTAATATTACCAAAATAGTCGTTTCAATTGTAAATTACAGGATCGACTTCATTAAATGATGGTCCAATGAACCAAACGTAGCAATACAGCATAAATTCAGAATTACAGCTCTGTAATCAATGAAGGGCACATAGCGGAGGGCAAGGTTATGAACATTTTAAAATGTTCACTACATTTCTAAAACTTGAAAACTTACATCATTTTGCCACTCGCAGAACTTTCCCAGGTGAAAAGCAGCTGATCGGAGAGGAACTCCACTTATTTTAACTTCCTGAACTGTTAATTCCTCAATAGAAGGTAATTGAACATCTGCAGTGACAGCCATATTGATATTGATTGATATGAGAGAAGATGTCAGCTGGTCAGCTCAGTTGTCCCACGATACCTGCTGAAGGCTAACGTAGCTGTAGGCTAACCTCCATTTACCAGATGATTCTTCTCTGAAAGAGACAACAGTACTGCTCCGTAAATAATAATTAATTATTTATCGTTGAATTAAAAAGTGGTTTATAGTGCGATTTAGTACACACAGTTGATAAATTACAGTTCATTTCAAAGAGTTTTAAATGTGATATGCAGTGACTGTGCTAACTTAATTCTGTGATGATAAATTGAATCGGTCATGGTTCGATTAGAAGTTATGCTGTTAGCCATTATTACAGGTATGTGAGCTTGGAAATTGTCACTTTTATTTATATTATCCAATATTTCACTAAATACTTGAATCAATTTGCGTCCTTCCTAATTTTATTATTAATGTTCGTGTACAAAATGTAAGGATAAATTCGTAAATTGAATTCTTGCCATTTGTGATGAAAATAGGTCACGTTACCATCAAGGAGTTTTATAATTATTTAATTATGATAAACGAAATTAACATTGTATTAAATGCTTTTTACTGCATAATTTTCGTTCATAAGTCTTTTCGATCAACAATGTGTTGGAAGGACGATTTCTGTAGAACTTGTTTCATAAAATATGTGCCATGAGATATCAAATTGATAGCATATGTAAATTGATTCTGGACTCGTCATATCATTAAGTACTATCATAATTCATTCATCTCATCACTTCAATTGTTTGATCTTATTAGCTGAGTTTTTCAGATTCTGGTAGAATGTGCCCAAATGTAGAATTTTAAGTTCTTTCAGTAAGTTCTGTACAACATTATCTATCCAAAAATCTTTTCAAACTATAAAAGCTCCAGTCAAATGGCCAAGTCTTCAATTTTTTTTCAGAATCCCTCAATGTGTTTTGAGTGTTTGAGAGAGAATATTTCTATTTTCAAACTTCATATTTTCATAGTTGGCAGTGAATGAGTTTATAACTGTGCATTGTGTCTGGCTACAAAGTCTACTTCTATTTGCAATGGGGCGATATTTCATAGAATGATTATCTTATTTCTCTAAAACATCAATTCTCATCTAATAATAAGTCATCTATAAACTTGATGAATAGAATAATCATACGCCACATACGCTGCTAGAATCCATATTTATGACGTGCCTACTTTTATCTTGATAAGTTACTCTTTAAAATAATCGAAATGATCCTCGATAGAAATACCATAAAAATCCTCGTTTTTATTAATTTCTAATAATTATTTTTTTGTCTTGCAGAAAATAAATATAAGTTACCGGTACACTAAAAAAATAAGGACCGCCAAGAAGAGTCTTCATCGGAAATTCTAGGAATCTTGAGTGAGAGGCCTAAACCGCTTTCACTTTAGGTTAGTTGAGTTGTGTGAAATACACACTAAATTTTATTTTTGTCCAGACCAAATCAAAAAATTTCTATTATCAATTGTCTGGAACTTTTCATTAATGTCATTAATTTCATGTAATGATATCCATCAACTATTTATTAGACAGAATATATCAATTTCGAATTCCTCTAAGTGCTAGGCTATAACTTTATACTGAAGACTTCTGCAATGGAGAATATTGACAACTGCATTGTATAGCTAGCTGATTGAAATCGATGAATACTACTGCACAAAAATATTTAGTCACCGCCGGGAATCGAACAGCGGACCTCCCAAATTTCTTAATTTGGGAGTCCCAATAGCCGGTCTGGCGTTTTTACCACTAGACTACAGTGACCCTTCTGCAAAGCAGCACTCATTTTAAACTTGGCCATATCGGCTCGTATCGTAACTGACAAATTTAGAGAAACAGAATTTATTAATTTCGAATTCCTCAAAGAGATTTTAATTTATACTGAATTTCAAGCCAATATGGCCGAGTTTAAAATGACTGCTGGTTTGCAGAATGGTCACTGTAGTAAGTTATAGTGGTTAAGGCGCCCGACCAGCAATTAATTGGAAGGTCCGCGGTTTGATTTCCGTCGGTGACTGATATTATTGTACAGTAGCATTCAGTAGCATTGTTATTTGAATTGCTCAAGCTATTTAAAAAACATGCTATTCAATGCTGGTGTCAATATCCGCCATTGCGGAAGTCTTCAGTATAAATTAATGGCACTTTCGAAATTAATAAATTCTGTTTCTGTATATTTGTCAGTTAGTTAAATTGTCAACTATTGACAAAATCATAATCAAGCAATGATCAACAGGCTCTTGCCCACAACTGCTTTCTTTACAAATAATATTTCACTAAAATTCCCAAACTTGACCATGTTTATCAAAAGAATAATCACACTTCATTTGCTGCTAGAATCCATTAATTGAATAATTGAAATGGTCCTCAATATCAGTCCTTTATATATATATTTTTTTTTTATTCACTATGATTGTAATTTTACTATTTGTCATTTATTCTAATTCGTTTTTTTTTTGTAATTGTATTGCAGCAAACACACACTAACAAAATAAGGAAACCAATAGGAGACCCGAACGAAAGCTGTTAGTCGCTTTGATTCGCCGTAAGTAAAAAATTACTCTGTAACTAATTTATTTCTTAATTTTATGTTTAACCACATTACATCAATTTTCTGGGAATAGCCTACTCCCATTTGATGAATGATTTGTCAAACAATTTCGTCCTTGTAGACAAACAAGAATATTACAAGTAAAAGTAAAAACCAGTATCAGTCAATATAAATATGATATAAAAGAGTCATTAAGTTCATAAGATAGAACAAATGTGAGCACCATCTGTTTATTGAGTAACTAGACTTAAGTGTTCACTGTAGTCTGCCACTGAATAGCACGATTTATCAATTAAAATTCTTTTTATAGTTTTCTTGAATAGCTTCAGATGATAGCTAATGTTGAAGACACTAGATTCCTTTTTTTCTTGCTGATGTAGTCCGCATGAGTCTTGGACTTGTGCGTTGGTAATGACGAGGTGATGCAAATTTAATAATGATATAAAAAATCTTCCGAAGCAAAATGTCAAATTCAAGTTGATAACAAATCAGCTAAACATGAACATGGTAATTAACAATTATTTCTAACAGCAGAACTTTTTAAGAGTTGTTACTCATATTAAATCTTTCTTTTGCGTTTTTTCTTTGTTGCAGTGACTTTGTATAGTATATGTACAGATGAATGTTCACAACACTTGTCTTCTTAATCTCTGATACTTGTTCTGATGTAGCCTATCAATCATTGTTAATTTAAAGCCAAGACAAAACTCACAATTTATTTTATTTTTTTCAGGGAGAAAAGAATTGAATTCTGTAAGAATTTGATTGTGGAGATGAACTGCGATAGTGGATTGTAAGACGATATCATTGACTTTTCAACGTACATGAGCATAGACTAGCATCAAACATCAGTATTGCAGTCGACGTTCTTCAGTACCAGAAAAAGGTTGGATCTCTTATTATTCCATACTATGTATAGTACAACTAGGCAGCTAGCTGTGCACTCCGGCAAGCCACAAGAGTACGACACTACTGTTCTGATAACATTTGACCATTTTTCTTTGCAAGCACACACTAGCTGCCGAGTCTGATGTTTCCAGAAAGGCATCAATTTCACCCCGCGAACCTTATTTCATCATCATGCTTCAAGATGACAAACAAGTTAACAACTTCGTACGAGTTACAATAGGCCTACTTCAATAAAGCAGCGTTTATACTGCATTATAACAATGTTATAGAACAAAGTTTGATAAGCAAGTTTTTAAAGATTATAACAGTATAATTTTTGTTACACAACTATTTCTATGTAAAAAATTGTACAATATGGTTATTCAGCCCAACAAAGATCCAATTATTGGTAGCAACCAACAGCTCATTGAAATTGGTCCACCAGAATTGAAAAACTATTGCGTTCTGTGATGATTACTAGGCCTATTAAAATTAGAGAACTATGTCAATTGTTTAATACAAAATAAGAGCCAGATTTCAATCAGGATAGGTCAGCGAATTTCATGATAACTATTTTCAAATGTTTCTATTGCTCAGGGAGATGACCCAGGACCCCATTTATTCGAAGCTTTCTCTTTCACTGTGTTCAATATAAAATTATTAGTCTTTTAATATTTCAACTGTACTCATTGGAAATTTCGAAAACGTAATGTGGAACTACAACATCAAATGATACAGTAACATTCAGTAAGACATCATATTAACATGACATGCACTGTGTCTTGGATACAAGCTGTTACTAACAGCATCATACATACTTCAAAAAAGATGATTTTTCACTCATCAAAAGTAGTTTAGCTTCACAATAGCTTAGAATTGCATTTTTTCACATTTAATCCATTTAAAGGCACCCACTCTGTACCTTTTTCCCATTAAATTCATTACTATGAATACCTACTCATAATTTGATAATTTACTCTCGAAATGCATCACCATCGTCAGAAGATTTCATCCACGGGAACCATAAACTTTTCGATCAATATGATATAAACAAACGTAATAAAAACACAAATTAATAACACAAACTGATGAATAAATATTCCACTTTCATCGTATTTACTCAAGTAAATGACTTAACTGATATACATTCTAATTTACTCTACTAGAACCCTCATCTTTCAGTTCTAATTTGGCGGCTATGGTAGCGCAGTTGGTTGGATCGCTTGTCTGTGATAGATAAGGGGCTCTGGCTGGCTTCGTTTCCTGCAGCCTTGGGTTCGAATCTCATTCAGCCATGGATGTTTCTCATTATCCACCCATTCACCCCATTACCCACGCACAAGTCTCCGGGCTCATGTGTGCATCATTCGTAATAAAAAAAATTGAATAGTGGCAAGCAGTGAATTAATCATTATAAAGTCAGTTTATTTCCTCATTAATTAATTTTAAGGCTAGTTTATTCCCTCATGTCAATGTTAGTGAGAGTATTCTGCAGTGAATAGGGCTAGTTTATTTCCTCATGCCAATGGTATGGAATTCTCAAGGTAATTAGAAGATAAGGTATTGTTCAATAGCGTGATGCGCAGTAGCAAGCTATATGCGCTTGAACACTACTTTGGGAATTCCGATACTCTATTTTTCAGTATTGATTTGATGTTAGTTTCAAACTGAGTGCTCGGACAAAATTTATGTTGCAGGCAGGGAGGGAATTTAGTGTAGAGTTAACGGGAGCTGAACAGCCAACATTTTCGAGCTTTATTGGATCTTCTTTATTTTACAAATATAAACATTTTTTTCTTTAGAGATAATGAAGGCCAAAATGTAATAACCTACATAAATTTGTTAGTGAGAAGTATTTTTTTTCCAAGATTCAGGACTAAAAAATAATTTTGTACACAATAGGCAGCTAATGGCCATTTGACATGTGTATAAATTTATAAGAAATTCTTTTGGCCATATTTTCCAGTATTCGTGGCACAAAAATAAAATAAAAATATATAATTAACAAATAAGAGTACACTTTATCTGAGTCCAATCTCGCTTCACATGATCAACTCGCACTCCATGGCGTCTACGAATATTCTTTAAATTATGAAATAGTTACACCTTCAAAATTATAACTAATTACTTTAAAACTAGGCTTAATTGATTTTAAATCAATTAGATTGAAAATTCCCCTGGATCACCCACTCACATCAATGAGTGGTTCAAAAAATTAAATTTCTGCATTGAAAAAAGCCAAATTTTAAGTTGTTTTAAAATTAAATTCCGCTTGAGTTATGTTCTTCTCCACTTGCTTGCACACTAGCCTGCAATGTGTAATTGGGCTGTTACACATTGCGGGAGAGTTTAGTTAGTGGTAAAACTTTTTCTAAAATTCAGGTCTAAAAAGTAATTTTGAACACAATCAGGAATTGTAATGTTTATTTAAAATTTGTATGAGAATTTACATAAGTAATGTTCTTGTCCACTTGCTCGTACACTCGCTCACAATGTTTAATTGGGCTGTTACACATTGTGGGAGAGTTTAGTTAGTGGTAATTTTTCTTTTAAAATAAAGTTCTAAAAAGTAATTTTGTACACAATAATCAGCTAATGACCATTCAACATGTTTATGAGAATCCCTCTTAAGTTCTGTTTTTCTCCACTTGCTTGTACACTCGCTCGCAATGTGTAATTGGGCTGTTACACTTTGTGAAAGGGTTCGTTAGCAAGTTTCAGTCATCAGTCTATATTTATTAATGGAAATAACATTTCAAAATTATTTTCAGTTTGAAACTGTTGAATTGGTTTAACTATGAGCCAGCCATTTTGCTATCAGCTTTAACTTGTCCTTGGGCTGAAATCTAGGAGTAACTCAGTGATCCAGTCTAATAATTTTACTTGTTATTATTTATTATAATTTACATAAAAATTGGCCTTCATATTAATTGACAATTCTGAATTCTGAATTATTGACAAAAAGTATCTTTTAATCAAGAAGCTCCTGGTATTGAATTAGTTTGCAATATCTACCACCGAGATGGTGGTATGAAATTATTTAATTATTTTGTTGTCAGCCATCTTAGATTATTTTCTGATGATAGAAAAATGTCCCAATTGAAAAATAATAAATATATCATGGTCTACAAGATATAGCCTACTTTGCCCTGTAACAAGTAGTTTATTTCGAAGTAGTAAACTCCTCCCCAGATGGGAATTAAACCTGCAGTGTTCTTTAAACAGCTCCGCAGTATAGGTATCGCATTACATGAGGAAATAACTTGGAATAAATAGAGAAAAAAATGTCTTACAGCAAGATGTAAGCTCTTCCTTTTGCTTGGTTACCTGTTTCCTAACTCAGTTTTTGAATTTATCAACCAAATTAATTATCCGAACTGTTCCTAACATTTTCTGACATGAACAATAAATTATTTGTAAATCATCGGTCAATAATTATCTGAAATTATCTCATGTACACAATAATTGGAATTTCGCAATAATAAATTTGGCGGCTCTGGTGTTGGAGCGCTTGACTGTGATAAGATAAGTCTCTGGCTAGCTTCGTTTTCTACAGCCTTGGGTTCGAATCTCATTTAGCCATGGATATTTCTCATCATTCACCCATTCACCTCATTATCCACGCACAAGTTTCCAGACTCATGGGGACATAATCCGAAATAAGTACAAAAATAGTATGAGTAATATTTTTACTTCAAATAATATCACTAGTTTGAACTTGCATTGCTTTCATAAATCATATTCGTCAGGCCCAGGCCTCAGGTTACTTATCAGTGATAGAAACTCACTTTTGGTGAATTCTGTAGCGAATTCATCTGTAGTCCAGAACTCGAAAAGATTATAGTAATCAGTCAACAAGCATAACTATTTGGGAATAATATTTATTAGTAATAAATTTTTTTTAGTAGAAGTTATAAAAATCACTTTTATTGAATTCTCTAAATAATCATTGAGCATACAGAAATAGTGGAATATTATTCATCAGTGAGTTTAAAAATTGTTGATCATAGCTTTTAATTGGTTGGTATATAAAAATATTTTTCAAGGTGGGGTCCATAACACAGATGCCTCCAAAAATCTGTATCCTCCTGTAAGTTTACAATCTTTTAGAAGAAGCCATCTCTACTAAACACACTATTCACAAAAACCCCTTCATCCCAAGATCCAACCTTATTGAGCCTACCAGTTTCTTCTGTACTTTTCTTAGATTTCAATGATTGGCGTATCTTCTCCAATTACGTGTATTTTTCCATGAGTTTTAGTTGAAAAATTAATTCATCCGTTATAAATAAATTGATTCTCTTGAAAACTAGACATATATAGCTTTTTGTGAACGTTACAATACTCCATTCTATAAATATTGTACTCTGTACGTACCAACTTGAAGAGGTGGCATACAATAAGTTCACAAACTTTTAATAAAACATATAAGGGATTCCCTTTTCATAGTATGTATAGTACATTATAATATATAGGGATCATAGAAAAACGATTCCATTGGCTTATCCATCATAGAAACTTTAGTATGAATGGTGCTGCTGCACCTATGGTTTTCAAAACGGTTTGAAGGAAGGAGCTTCTAAAATTTCAGATGAGATATAAATTTATGCTTATCTCTTTTGAAAGGTGCGTGCGGGATCCTCCCATGGAAATATTCTGCAAAATACTTACTGTGGAAAAATAGAAATTAATCTATTCGTTTATGGTTTTTTCCACATTCAATTTTATCTCCTGCTTGAAATCGAGCTCTTTTATCTATATTTATATTTTAGGTTGTCCATTTGATGAATGAGTTATTAATTCATATTTCCGTTGAACACTTACTCTTCTCTTCTGCTTGTAATCTTATTTAATATTTTTTTAAACCTACAAATTGTGTTATAAAGTATATAACTTTCCTGGTGCACATAAATAATTGTAATTTATATAAAATAAATAAATGAACTTGTATGACATTTTAGTTCACATTTTGACATAGTTCTCAAATTGGCCTAAGTAGAGTTGTTCTTTTTCGAAATTGAGTCATCTCAATTAGGCTGTCAATGGATCTACAGTTTCTAGTGCTTATTTCTGCACATAATTTCCAAACTCTGGTCTTTGAATGTGGATTTTTGACTTTTAAAATTAAAACTGGATCAGATTATTAGAGATATATGACCAGTGTATTAGAACATCGTGAGTCATTTCATCAGTGATTAATGGGAAACCATCTGTTAATTGTTTATTGTGTATTCAGTGTATTCACTGAAATTATTCAACATACTAAATAATTTTGATCTTTATGCCTAAATGATGTTGTATGTAGGTACTCTTTTTTTTAGGTGCCTTTTCAATTGTAATGAAATTTTCGAATGCGTTCAACTTGAAAATGGAAGGGCAGGCCTTGTAACGTGTTGAATGGTGGCTTTTTGTGAGACACAGAAATGAATTAGACTGCGTACATTGCTGAGTGCTGTGATTAGTTCAGAAATTCAAGTATGTTTTCAAATCAAATGTCACTTTATTCAAGTTACATGATGACACTATTGTTTGTAAGCTAGATAAGTAAAGATTCATTTTCTGATTCGTTTCTGTGCTTCACAAGATGCCACTCAGTGTCTAAAGCCTGCAAGCCTGCCTTTCTATTTGTGACAGTCCTTCAAAGAGGGACAAACAATATATTATTGTACTAAGACTGTAAGACGACTTACTAATTGACTGCCAAGATATGTAATTTATATTTATTCGTAAACAAATTGTATAAAAATGACCTTATTATTCTGATTTGTAAAATATTGTTAATTTTGTATGTTTTTCTAATGAGTGGCTGTAAAATATATATCATACTTTATTTTTTGTATTAAAATAATAATAATTTATTTGAGATTGCCTCATTATTGTGATTTGTAGATGAAAACTCTTAATTATTCATTCTATAAGTTCTTCTCTTACTCTCAGCCACCTAATTACAGTTTCTTTTACTTAAAATTAGTATATCGCTTTCCAAGCAATTAGGTAATCTTTGCGTTTCCAGGTCCCCTAAACTTACTTTTTATAACTGCTAAATTAGCATTAGATATATTAGGATAAAAAGTATCTTTTTTGGAGGATGAAGCCCACATAGGTCACAGAGCTGTGCGTGGATAATGAATTGGGTGATGTTGATTGATGAGTTGGACCTACAGTTTCAGGTGGGTTCCGAACCACCGGGAAGTGATTTTACAGCAGAGAACAGAGTCTTTTTTGCTGGCCAATCCAATCGGTTACCCTTACAAAGAGCGCCCAGGAGTATCGTAGCTTATCTCTGATTAAACAGATACCTGCTACGGCACTCGGCTATCACGTACTAGGTACAGTAATAAGTTTATCTGGATTAACTAACTTCACATGAGAAAGTAATTTTACTTGAGAGAAAAAGTCTAACACCAGGATTGAAAAGAAATAAGACAAGATAACGACAACCACATTTATTATTAAAACACGAGATACTATAGTTTCGGCAATTACGTCATTCTCATTCTCGATCCAGTAGTTTGTTGATTGCTAATAATAAATGATGATGTGACAACATCCATCAAGTCTTATCCATGATTGTTATCTACCAGATTACAGTATCACCCTCACAAATAATACAAAAAAGACTAGATTGAAGATAATTGGAAACTGAGCATGAATAGTTATTGATTTTACATAAAGTACCATATACTAAATTAGATATTTAGCATAATAAGCGATTACAATACTGTGACAAATGAGAAGACATAATTTCCATGGTTGTCAATCATTTTGCAGCTGGCGACCCATCTTGATGAAGATGAATCATTTATCTTTAATATTTCAATGAATGATAGTAATGCTATGACTCATATTACTTTCAAACGTGCGTAATCTGAATGATAATAAGCTAAATGAGTTTCTAAAACTGCAAAATTAAGTTTTAAAAATTTATTTGTCACCCCAACAAAAAATTTGTTTTTATAATAATATCTAAAATAATTTTTGAGCATTGCATATTGAATGTAAGCTCCTTATTATACTGAGTCAATGCAGTCGCGGTCGCGAGTCACAATTTAGGCTGAATTACATCAGCTGAGCGTCAGGCCGAGCTCAACAATTTCAAAGTATGGAGGTTGGAGGCATGTGTATTAACATGTTTGAAGCCATTTATCCGGCTAGTGTAATTTATCCTTGTCTGTGGCGTGCAAGCACAAATGTAGTGGCTCCGTATAATAAGGCTCTTAAGTTTTAGCCACAGAGTTGGATGTGTTAACGGTAGGGCGATTATCTCCGTTGACTGCTACTTCTGCCGTCATGGGTTCGATTCCCGCTCAGTCTTGCTTATTTTGTGTATTCACCTCATTACCCTCGCACAAGTTTCAGACTCATGTGGGCTGGGCATTATTAGAAAGAAACGAAAAATATTTGAGCAATCGTACTGCTCACTGACAGAGGTATTTAAATTAAGCATTAGAAGCAACTCACTTTAGTAATCAGATTATTCAAAATTGTCACTCTCATGACGGTTGTCAAGCTGGAAACATATTCTTCAAATCAGAGTCTGGAACCCAATTTGTACCAGCTGAAGGTACAACAGCAATTAGCTCCAAAACAGTAATTCAATGAGTTATTCTTTCTCTTCTGTTGTCATCCCTAAGTGACTGTTGGTTATTTTCGATGTTAATAATAATAATTATAAACCTACATTTACAAACGAATTTATATTTGTGAGTAGTATCGGACGCGTTTCAGGACCTGAGTCCCATCCTCAGTACAAGTGTGTATTATCAGTTTGCTGATCCTCTAAACAGGTCCTAAAACGCATCCGTTAACTTACTACTCACACTTGAAGTTCTGTTGTAAATGCTAGTTCATAATCATCAACATCGAAATATTTGGTTCTCAACTAATTTAAAGATCAGTATATATCACTTGATAGAATGTTATCTTCATAATTGAACAAGCGAAGCGAGTTCATAGTTTTGTAACTCAAGGCTTGCGGCTTTTTCTGTATGTTTTTTTGTAAATTCGACAATAACTTTCGAACGCTTTGAACATATTCTTGGAACCTTTAAATACAGATCAAATTCGTGTGCCAATGAAATTGACCTACTCCTTCATCCTTTTTGAGGCGAAACAAAGGGATCTCTTCATTAATATTTCTATATTAGCTCGCCACGTATGGAAAGTGTACTAGATCAGAAAAATCAGCTGACAAATGGGACCTTATAGATAATAATAATAATAATAAGCGTATGGCTTTTAATGGTGGGGAGACCCTTACGGGTTGTTCCACCTCGCCGTTTGTGCCATGTTACGGGGAACATGGTGGACCTACTATTTTAGGTGGGTTCCGAACCACCGGGTGAGTGATAATAAAGCTTGTAACATCAATTCATTGAAGCACGGTCACCCATATAAGATAGAAAAAATCAGCTAGATAATATTCGAGATAGGTATTGAGTAATGTAATGAGTTGACTATATTTATACATAATTATATATATGTCAACATAAATTTTTGTACTGCACTCCAGCTGATTTTTCCAACTTATACGGTTATAAGGCCCTATTTATCAGCTGATTTTTCCTATCTAGTACATGCCTTTCTATCAAGTGTAACAACAAAAAATATCGT
Source organism: Conomelus anceps (assembly GCA_948455865.1). NCBI lineage: Eukaryota > Metazoa > Arthropoda > Insecta > Hemiptera > Delphacidae > Conomelus > Conomelus anceps. The sequence continues at coordinate 54,111,546 of OX418222.1, read as the reverse complement.
ACATTACACGACTGTAAACTTTTGCCGGTTCTCACATATTCATGTTTCTGCGCTCAGCTATCACCTCATGTGATACTATCATATGCTCGACCGGCAAAACGTTTCTTTCCAGCCTAGTAATGTAATATACTATTGAGTTATCAGCTGTAGGTGAATAAATGCGATCAGCACCTTTTCAAAATAGAACCTTGATACAGGCTGTTTACAGAATCTATATCTGATATATAGGCGATCTGGAGATCGATCGACAGCGCTCTGAGCGGAGGATCTTGCTCTAACTTAGTGAGTCAAAATCGGATCACCATTAATTCGTGTGCTAAATTGTCTCACTTCAAATACGTTTTTTCAAAAAAATATTTCTTTAGACAAACATACAAAAAATGCCCAAGAGCTGTATTATGTGTTGTGTATATGGGTGCAGTAATACCTAGGAGAATACAGAAGGAAAAAGTGTTTTATTTTATTCATTTCCTGGTCGACCTTACGAAAAGGTTAGATGGGAGAAATGTATCTCTAATGTTCGAAGGACTAAGTGAGTTATATTATATTTACAAATTATTTAATGTGTGAAAGATTGATGATTGATGAAAATTAGACGTTCTCTATGCACTTGTGTGATTGATATTTGTAAGAAAGAAATCAATCCTAATAACAGCTGAGGTTATGTTTTTGTTATTGTTGCAAAATATTAATTTATTGTAAGCAGAGGCGGATTTAGGCAGTTGACACCTCTAGGCAGTTGACTTTTGATAAACAGAGTGGGAATTTTTTGACAAAAAGATTGTAAAACTGCATTGATGCTAGTTTGTCTCATCACTTTTCCACGTATAATACCTTTGCACTCCTCCACATCAAAAACATGATTACTCTCTACAAGGTTCTTCCCTTTTTCTAGATAAGATTTCCTTAAAAAATCGCAATTGATTTCTTTAAATCCTGTTTTTATGATAATTTTCCCAATGTTAGCCATTATAAACAATGCAACTAACTCACTACACTGCTGCCGATTTATGCCGCCAAGAGTTCGCGACGATCGATCTTTCGGCCAACTTCTGATCGCCTATACTGGTACTAATTTCATTGCTCTGATAATATATGGATATAGAAACAGCAGTTTTTCCTGTGGTAAATATATCTACTCTATAGATACACTAATTCCATTGCCCTGATCCCTGATATATAGGTATATGAGTAGCTCTTTCTGTGGAAAATATATCCAAGTGCAGTATAGCTTGGTTACTTTCATCTGATGCTTTGAAAATGACGCTGTCACCATAGCAACGGCTCATGGTCAGGTAACATGTGTCAACTATCCTCTATTCCAAAAGTATCATTTAAAAGTACAGTGATGTAGACCGTAAGTTACTGTCTAATGTTTTTGAGACAGACAGGACTGGTGTGCAGTAGTGCGTGCATTCATAAACAATATTCCCCTCTCTGGTCTCAAGTGCCAGATGAAAGTAACCAAGCTCTATCATAGCAATGATGAACAAGTGATAGTTGTCTTGTGAATTTCATCTAAATCAGTATCTTCGAAACCACCTTCCCCTAGGATAAGCTTGCCAAATGAGTTTCCCTTTCCAAAATTAGTTGTTTGCAAGCGAGTTCTCCAGCCTGTTTGGCTTACTAGTTACTATACTGTATTTACTTCACGCCATCAAATTGAAAAAATCTCCATGTTGCAAAAAAAAAACATCTTCGAAACCACCTTCCCCTAGGATAAGCTTGCCAAATGAGTTTCCCTTTCCAAAATTAGTTGTTTGCAAGCGAGTTCTCCAGCCTGTTTGGCTTACTAGTTACTATACTGTATTTACTTCACGCCATCAAATTGAAAAAATCTCCATGTTGCAAAAAAAAACATTTGACTGTGTTGACAAAACAACTGCATCAGACTTGCAGACTAGGTATCATCCCAGGTAGCAGGTAAGCTTACAGAAAGCCTTGCCCTTTGTTTGGCAGGACATTTTTTTAAACTAGTCGAATCGGCTATGGTACTATATACATACAATAGTATATCAAACAGTTTGCATAACTGAAAAGCTAATATAATGAAATGAGAATAATAATAAAGCATTATACTTGGATGTTGGCTGAGCCTAATATACAGTTGGGAGTGAATCAGAAATTGAATGTGGACAGGACCTAGATTTTTCAAATTTCATTCCCACTTTTGTAAATAAAAATGTACTTTTATGGCTAAACCAAACGATATTAAATCAATTTAAATATTATGTTTAGTCGTGGAAGGATGTATTTTCATAGCTGTCACTTTCAGATATGCTAAATTGAAATGTAATAGGAATAATCATGAATTGGATCTGTAAATGCTGGTTCAACCTAATATAAGTTACAAATTAAAAAGAGATGTACAAGGCATCTACTTAATTTTACATCATATAAGGTGATTAGCATTTGAACAAACATTTGCAATCGACAATCAAAGCATTTTTGAATTATGCAAAGCTTAATCAACAAATGACGAAATACTTGATGAACAATCTAATATCAAAACTGACACTGTATTTCTATTTATATGACTTCCACTCACTTATACTGGAGATACTGCATTTCATCTCTAAATAGAAGACTGATAAAGCTTCTATTTAGAAATGAAATGCATTCCTCCAGTATAAGTTAGTGAAAATCATATATTAAATAAAAATACAGTGTCAGTTTTGATATTAGACAAATACGAATGTGCAATAGACCAGAAATTTAATGAAAAAATACAAATAAAACTATTTTGCCATATTTCAAACACGTTCAGATACAACGGCAAATGAATAATAATAATAATAATAATTATTATTATTATTATTATTTATAATAACAGCAAAAGTCGCAAGAAATAGATTTGTTGAAGCTCAATATCAGAAATCAATGAAAAGTATCCAGATTCAAATAATGAAGGACTTTAGTCTATATTATATTTTCAAAATTTCTCCATATATTTTCAGTCTGGAATGAGAGTAACTACTTGGATGAATGTATTGAAATGGGAAAAAATGATAGAAATGTATTGAATCGGATATGATGATTATTATCAAACCTCAGTACTAAATAGGCTACAGGAACCACGAATTAAATACGGACAGGGCCATCATTACATTTCCAGTATCAATTTTAAACAATAATGAAAGTGATATTGTGGTTCCATGTATACTGACACTTTTGAAGTAAATGTGAACACTTCATAAGGTTTTTGATGGACATTTCCTCAGTAAACCAATATTACCATGTAAACCAAGATGGCTGCCTCGGCTTTCAAACCTGGAGGCCAGCTGTCTCTAATGAAGCATTACACCAATGCGGAATGACCATCACACAAACATAGTAAGTGTCTCATTCACTTCAAAAGTACCTACTTATCAATGTTTGAAAGTCATAATTTAATCCTGAATTAATTGTTGCACCTACCTTTTATAAAAGGTTGAATGGGGATGATGGGGTTCAATGTTGCAAAATATATTTAAATAAACGGTTTACAACACTATACGAAAAACACTACACCTTGGGCTGAGTCAATGGTCGCCTACAGCATTATAGTTTTTTGCAGGAAATCGTAACTCAGTCCAAGATTAAAACGTTTTCTACAAGAAACCTAACAAAACCAAAACTCAACAATTTATTGCATGTTTCAATATTTGATGATAATTTTTCAATAATTGAGCCATTGTGATACATATCAGTAGTTTCTCATAGATAATAAAAACAATAATTGTTAACAATAAATTGTATGTAATATAAACTTAGAAAAATAACAATATTATATTAATGTTATATTACATATTAGTGGAAACAAGATGGATCTTCAACATCATAATAAATTGTATGTTTTCTAGTAGCAAAGTGATCAATATTTAAAATAACAAATAAATATTTACAATGATTGGTTGTTAAAAGGGCAGTCGAGAAGTACAAGAAGTATAACTCATCACTTAGGCCGTGGTCAGACTGAATGCGTACTCCGACGAGTAAATGGACGTGCGTGCTCGCATCTAGACGTCAGAGTAAAACAAACGTTGATAAACCGGGTTGATTGGTCACAGTAGAGAAGAGTTGGTCATACGAGGACTTGCGCACACGCACGAGTCAATTCTGGAAGCAAGTTTGTTTGATTTTCTTTGCGTGGTCGTCAGTGTAAAAATGAACGTTGAGGAGTTGATTACGATTGTGTTTGACCAAAATCTATTGTGGGACCAATCCACAAAGGATTATCATAACAGAGATCTCAATGTGATCGCTAATCTTTCCACAGGCTTAATACAATTCCAAAAATTGCTTTGTTTTTCAATCTTTGTGCTGATTCTGTTTAAAATATAATAAAACGTTCCTGGTGACATCCGAAAATAATAGAAAAATTTTCTATCAGTTCTTCGTAGATCAGGAAAAAGTAGCTTGAATTCTCCTTGCGTCTCTCTTGTTAAATTAATATCATTCACAGAGGTCTCTTTTTCTTCATTAACAAACAAAATACACAATAACAGATTGTCTAGCAACTGGTCAATGCCATTGAAGTATAAACTCGCAGGAGTAGGAAGTTTGCAAAGTGACCACTCTTACTCTGACGACCTACTCATACGACCTGCTTGCAAAACGATCTACTCGTCAGTCGCAAGCAGTCTGACCACGGCCTTATACTACCTACAGTCCATAGTTATTTGTACCTCTTAACATTTGAAAGCAATATCGTTTTTGTTATATAAACTATATATAATTTATTTTTATTTGGAATTATGCCCTCATGTAACTACTGAGCCTTATTCATTTTTTAGATTCATTTTTGAAAGTTCTGAATGATAATATAGTGTATAGTATAAAACATGGTTCTTTCACTTGGTTTATGGATGGGAGTTGACAGTTAAACATGGATGTTGACAGGTATCTCATGCATCTATTAAATATATTGTGTATCAATTACAATTTGTGTAATTACGAGAGTCATTTAATTTAGTCAGAAGAGAAGAATTTAATTTTGTAAGTTGATCTAAACTCTTCAAATAATGTATTGGAAATAAATTATTTTTGAATATTAATAAATGTGAAGTTACCGTATGCCAATAATTATATGGATATAAAACAATAGATTAGTACAATAGCGTAGTAAGCATTCCTTACAACATATTATCAAATTAATTCAGATGTCATTCTTAATCAGTACTGTCACTATGCTGGATGGAAGACTGACTTTGTTCTAAATAAATGTTTTTAAAAACACATTTGCGTGTTCCGTTATCTAATTGGCGCCTGCAACAGGAACTATGGACGTTTTCTTTAAGTTCTTTTAACTTATTATTTCACAATCAATAGTCTCGAGCAGTGAAAACGCCACTGTTAACTCCTCATCCACATCAACAACCCAAAACGGATGCAGCCAAGTGGTCATCCTGGCAGACAAATAACGTCAACCCAACGTTCAACGAACAACCCAGCATCAACGGACAACGAAGAAGACCCGGAAGCTCATCATCACGCCACCACAGGTGCGAGTAATTCTGTCATCCAGCCATCAAGATTAGAAACAACAACTATTTTAAATTCTGGAATGACAGAGATGAATAGGCCTCTTCCTCATGAATTTTTGAAGTACATCCCTCGTTATGATGGAACTTCATACAAACTACCACAATATTTATCTCCACTTGTGAAGACTTATTTGGAACCTACTGTGCTGAAAATATAGTAGAAAGAGACGAAAATCATTGGATTCTCTTCAAGGCAGCCATGAACCACCTTGATGGACCAGCTGAAGCAGTAGCCTACAACAGCGGCGCCGACTTCATGGAAATATTGGGGGGGCAAAGTCCACCAGAAAGGTCTGTAGGGGGTGTCATCTGAAGAGAGGGGGGCCCCCAGAGTAATTATGGGGGGGGGGGGGGGCAGAAAGTGCCTTGTCCCCCCAAAGTCGGCGCCACTGGCCTACAACAATTCTTGCTCTAATATTGCCGAATTAGTTAATGCTTTGAAACAAAATTTTGCTGATAATAGATCTGTACCAGAATTGATAACAGAATTAGCTGTAATGACATCATAAAATGGAGAACATCCAATTGAATTTTTGAATAGATTAGATGAAAAACGCACACATGTATTAACCAGATATAAGTTGAATGGTGTATCAGGAAGTGTATTAGAAAATTTAACCCAAACCAATAGTTGTTAATTAATACGTTTTTTAATGGTGTACACCCAACTCTAGGATCTCATTTACAAGTATTGCAAGTACAAAGTTTATATGATGCTAGAAGTAAATTAATTAATGAATGAAGTATTATACGGTGTTACAAAAATTGCGCTTCAACATCTCTATTAAAACAATGAACAGACATGATAATAGATTTGCACAAGCAACCAATTCTTTTAGAATTCCAAATTTCAAACGAAATAATAAAAAACGATGGACTAAAGGAAAACCTTTCCAGAATTTCCTAAGAAATTTTCTCGGTAGACAACAATTTTCACAACCTAGATTTAAACAAAATCAACTATTCTATATCAAACAAATTTTCAACAACCAAACTTTCAACATCAAAATTTCCGTTCAAATTTTCAACAAAGCTTTCCGCATCAGAATGTTCCACAACAGAACTTTTTGGAACAAAATTTTCACAACAAAAATTTCAACAACTGCAAAATAATAACAAAGCGCAATGGAACTCATCCAGCATTGTTTCAATGCGCACACCAAGGACAGACCCTGTACAGAAAACGAGAAACTGCAGATCATAAAATGAAGTTAATTATCAGTAAGAAACACCACAAAATTATTCCACCCAAGAGCAAATATGCAGTCTCAAATCAACTCTGACTGACTCAATCAACAAGCGGACAGATCATTTTTGAGAGTCAGGCCCCAGCTATGCGGAGGAACCCCCAAACAATTTTATTGAAAAATTCTCAGCAAATCTCTCCCTTACTTTTGTGATAAGAAAAATCGCAAATGGCTAGTAGACACTTGCCCACTCAAAAACTACGTTAATCCGTCTTTAGTCTCTTCAGACGTTACTAGGTACAGAGAAGATTTTATTGTCAGAACTTCAAATGGAGAAATCAAAAGACAAGAATATATTTTTTTCAATTCAGAGGAAATATTTTTGAAGCTATACACAATAAAAATGTATCTATTCGAATTTTCACCAAAATATGACATACCTCTTGGCCATGAAACATCAAGTGAAATAAAAGCAAATGTAGACTTTAGTGAAAAATACAAGGATGGAGTTAAGAAATTGCTCTTCTCCTTAGATAATAGAGCATTACACTACTTCAAACAGGCTTCAATGTGATCTTGGACCTGGTGAAGTCATCTTCAAATTTTAATTTTAAGGAAGGATTAGTGAAAGCAATAAATGAAAATTATATACAATTGAAGTAGCTAGTAGTAGGTATTGAAAAATACGAATGTTTATGCTTAGTTTTCTCCAAGGAACTCAAGACCATTAGTCCTGAGCCTATGAAAATAGAACAAGTAAATACCATTAGTGATTGTAAAAATGTCAATCAAAACGTTCAAAGATTTTAGGTGGAATTCCAAGCCTTATACGCACATATGAATGATATGAATGAAGAAGAAAGGTCGTATATTATAAATTTAGTGAAACAATTTCCGGAACTTATAAAACAAGAAAATGATACGTTCTGTAGCACTAACCTGTTGAAGCATAGAATAGTCACAAAAATTGACACTCCAGTATATACTAAGAACTATAGATATCCTTGAGCATTTGGGAAAGATATTCAAATAAAAATACAGTAGAAAAAGTATTGAAGAACAAAATTATTTAAAATTCTAATTCTTACAACCTGGTAGTGCCAAAAAATGAAGATGCCTCAGGCCAACGAGAGATACGCACGGAACTGGACTACAGGAAATTTAATTAGAGGACAATTTATGGAAAATATCCCTTCCCAAACATTGAAGACTTATTTGGAAAGATGGGACGTGCAACTTATTTCTCAGCAATAGACTTAGAGCCCGGATTTCACCAGATTGAACAACACCCAGGCTCGGTTCCAAAAACAGCATTCTCCACTGAAAATGGTCATTATGAATTTCTTCGTTTACGTTTGGATTGAAGAACAGCCCAAATCATTTTCAAAAATGTATGGATATGATTCTTGCCAAGATGCCAAATGTTTTAGTGTATATGGACGACATATAATTGTATTTTCAGACAACCTGACAAAGCATCTCAAGCATCTAAAATCTGTTTTTGAAAAATTGAAAGAGCCTAATTTAAAAATCCAACTCCATAAAACCGAATTTTTCAAAAGGTAGCCTAACTACTATATTTAGGAAACATCATTTCAGAAGGAGGCATACAACCGAACCCAATATTAATGTTCTATTATGTATTGCTGACGATACATAAATTGAATTGAAAAAATCGAAGCAGTCAAAACTTTTCCACTGCCACATACAGTAAAAGAAGTTGAACAATTTTTAGGACTCACTGGATACTACAGAAAAATGATTCAAGATTATGCAAAAATCGCAAAACCTCTTACAGTAGCTCTTAGCAAAGATAAAACATTTTTAACTCAAATAATAGTGAATTTAAAGAAGCTTTTGAAAAACTTAAACTTATGTTGCAAAGTAGACCAATCTTACAATTCCCAGATTTCTCACGCCAGTTTATACTACTTGCCAGTAATTTTGCATTGGGAGCAGTACTCTCACAAGTGTTTGATGGAAAGGATTTACCCATAGCATATGTACACTATCTTAACAAACATGAAGTCAGCTTAACTATTGAGAACTAAGAAGAATTTACTAGCAATAGTATGGTCATATGTAAACATTTCCGCCCGTACCTTTATGAAAGAAAATTCTTGAACCTGATCACAAACCCTTACAGTGGCTACATAATATGAAAGAACCGATTTGATTTTGAAATAAAATAATGTGCAAGGAAAAACAAACTTCTATGTAGCAGATGCGCTTTCCAGGATTCCACAGCAGCCAGTCAACAGGTAGACTCACCACCAGATCTTGCTCAAGACGTTCTAGACGAATTCCTTCAAGATTATGTAACATGAAATACAAATAAAATAATGATGAAGTAGCTAGTATTAACGTAACAATTCACTCTCAATTACTCAAGATAGTTCAAACAACCAAGCTGCAATACTGGAAGAAGCCAAAATCATGAATATAGAACACAATCAATCATATTTAGAACGTCGTAACTGTTAGGATGATATGAATTAACATATGTTGTGCTGTTCCATATGATTAGTTACTAAGAGACTATTTTGTTAGTGAAAACAGTTCAGTCCTAAACCACATTAAATATACATTGCTTATAATATTGAACTCTGTATTTTCATTTAAAATAATAATCTAAACAGTAACCAACCGCCCAACATTCAGAAAATTTTCGGTTTAACCAGATTGACCTTTTATATATTTAATTCCAAATACTACCTATGGAATATTTTGTTCAGAGATGATCACTGGAATTATATTATGAAATGATGCTCCATAGCTTTTTGAATGTAATCAAGGATTCCTTCAAATCAATAAAACTCAAGTGCTATAAGAAAATCAACCTTGATGTTACAGACCAAGATAAACAGAAAAAAAATTAGTTCGAAGTTACTGACAATTGAACAAACTGACAAATTTACATAAACAGAATTTTTTTTTCCTATTTCGAATTCCTTTAATTGCTATCAGTTTATACTGAAGACTTCCGCAATGGCGGATATTTAAAACAGTATTTAATAGCTGATGGAAATCGATGAATGCTACTGTACAAAAATATCAGTCACCACCGGGAATCGAACCACGGACCTCCCAATTGCCGGAGGCGCCCGACCGTAAATTGGGAGGTCCGTGGTTCGATTCCCAGTGGTGACTGATATTTTTGTACAGTAGCATTCATCGATTTCCATCAGCTATTAAATACTGTTGTCAATATCCGCCATTGCGGAAGTCTTCAGTATAAACTGATAGCAATTAAAGGAATTCGAAATTTAAAAAATTCTGTTTAAGAAAAAAATTGTTGCTAACTATCATTGTGGAAAAACGTGTCACAGAGGAATAAATGAAATTTATAACCACATTAGGAAAACCTACTATTGGCCTTCAATGCTTCAAGATATTACAGACATCATCATTAAATGTCAGATATGTTTGAAAGTGAAATATGATAGGAACCCCATTCAAGTGGAATATAGGATCGCCCCTACGTCACAAAAACCTTTTGAAAAGCTACAAATGGATACGTTTCAGAGCAGAACTGAAATGCTAAATAAAAATCAAGAAAAATATATTGAAATCCCTGAAAACGCCTACATAAAGCGACATTCAACAAGAAAAATAAACCGAAATTCTTTTAAGTGAACTACAATCAAGATACAAATCAAGCGACGAATCTGAAAGCAATTCAAAAACGCTTCTTTAAAGTACATCCAAATCGCGACAAAAGACACGAAAAGTAGTTAAAACTAAGTAATCTGTTTCAGGACAAGATGCTCCTCATCCTTCTAACGATAATCCACAACCTAGTACCAGCAAAGGCCGACTGTCTTGAGTGAAACATCCCGATTAGGATTCAAGATGCCTTCATTGTCAATGGAACCTACTCGTATGTACACCACATCAACACAACATCTCTACAATCATAGTGAGCTGATGAAACTTGAACACTCAGTGAATCTACTGAATACTAAAGAAAAGGACAAGAACAAAACTAGGTTACTTAAATTACATTTAGAATATGCTTGAATTGTGTGATATCAACCAAAATACCTGTAAGGAATTTAGTAAGATTTTTTTTAAAATTAAGATTATCTCATCACTTTTCTGTTTTTACAAAGCTTGAACCGTTTATGTGCTATGTTTTCATATGCGAGCCGTTTTGGGTGTATCCCGTGGCTTATTGTATTATATAATTTGTACTTTGTATAATTTAGTGAATAAATAATTGTAAATATAACAAAATATAATTTCGAATATAATTTTGGAATGTACTTGCATTAATCTTTGTACCAAGCCATAATACTCACATTAGAAATCACTAGAACACATTCCAACATTCTCCATTGTGAGAATAAATTGCATTAGACTGGTTTGTATTGCATTACTCGCCTCTCTTATTTCTCACAGCAATTATTATAAATCTAGAAAGCAGTATATTGATTAGATAATTTAATATTAAAAACAAAAATTCATTATTTAGTTATTGGTAGACTCAGAAATAATAATGGTTATAACTGTACAATAATATGTTAGTAATCTACTCAGTCTTACATTTTTTAGGATAATTTTTAGCCAAAGTAATCATTATCACAAAGCTGTAGCATATCACAGATAAATAAATTATTACAAAATTTCGAATGATTTGTGACTGAAATAGCATTCTTACAAAAACACATATCTCATACACATAATTACTATTTTCTTAACATTTGAAAATGATTAAACAAGATCCACTTAATAAACTATAAGTTTTTTTTAGAACTATGCCTTCATGTATCCACTGAACCCTACACATTTATTCAGATATTTTCAAAAGTTTTATAAGTACACTATATAAAATAATATATGACTTGAAAAGATGGTCATTCACATAGTTTATTTAGGGAAATATATCAACTCAAAGTTCAATTGTTGAACATCAGTGGGTATTTCACACATTAATACAGTGAGTGGTGTATCAATTATCACAATATGTTCAATTACAACAGATATTACATCAACATTTTATTTAAAAGTGTCATTATAAAATAACATTTTGAATTACTGCATGAACTTTCAGTTCAATATTGATTTTTGTTTGAATCAATTACGAATACACTTAGGTTTCTTGGAGAACATGATTAAAAAATAGTTTTTCAAGCCAGATATTACTATGTTACATATTACTATACAGCCAACTATTACTATACAGCCAACTCTCGATTTACCGCGATAATGATGGGAGTGTGATCGCGGATAAAGCAAAATCGCCGTTAAGCCAAAAAAAAGCCGAAAATCGCCTGCTGTATTATTGTACTGTACTTTAAAAACTAACACCTGTACAGTGTTACAGTAAGCGTACATCTTTTTGTTAACTATTATATGGCAGACTACTGTAACTTAATCAATAATCATGCTTGTGAATTGAAGAAATTACAGTACAGTACTGTAGTTACATGACTTCAAAATGTATTAATCTACAAAAACTGTATTATCACCAACATTGTACTGGATTGATAATTGTTACAATACTGCACAGAATTCAAACACTCAAACTGTTGAGAAGAAGCGTCTAAAACATGACAGTTGAAACACTACAAGCACTTACGAGTCACCGTATTAACTGTAAAAGAAGCTTGAATAATAATCTATCATGTAACACATTCATATAACGTTCATATAATACAGTTTGTATTAGCGCTCACTGGTAATCCGGTTTGTATGAGTGAAAACTGTCACTGCCACATAATCACATCAACATTTGAATCACAACTGATTAATGTTTTCAAGAGCTTTAGATACATTTTTATCACTCCAGAAAGAACAAGAGAACTTGATATCCATCCATCAAATTCTAAAGTAAACAGAAAGGACATTCTCCATTTTCGAGCCCATTCCATAAAATTATAAGTAAACAAGCTAAAGATCTTCAGATAAACTGCAAGGCGAGGGTAGAACAGGGGAAGAGCAAACAAAACATGCTGCTTATCACAGCTAACTGGAAGGCGTATTGACACAGCAGTAGTTACTTCTCTCTTCTTCCTAAACATTATGAAATAGCCAATTTTTGTTTGATGGACAACACAACACGTTTTCTTTTCACCCTCATTCCTACCACTATAAGAACCAAACAACTATACAAAAACTAAAACACTAGTATGAAAACTAGTAACATTGAATGTTATTGGTTCCTTCAACTCATTAATATTAAAAGAAATTGAAAATGAAAGTATAAATGAGTACATAAAAAATGAATGATACATATACATTTTTTTGGGGGCCACCACAGATGAGAATGAGAAAGATTAACAGCTATGAACATCTAATTTTTTTTCTGTAATATAAGAGATAAAATGTACAACAAATAGAGAAATTTAATTTTTTGGTTCCCTAAACTAATTGATATTGAAAGAAATTGAAAATGAAAGTAAAAATGAGTAAATGAAAAATGAATGATACATATACATTTTTTTGGGGGCCACCACCGATGAGATTGAGAATGATTAACAGCTATGAACATCTAATTTTGTTTTTGTAATATAAGAGATAAAATGTACAACAAATAGAATAATTTAATTTTTTGGTTTCCTAAACTAATTGATATTAAAAGAAATTGAAAATGGAAGTATAAATGAGTAAATGAAAAATGAATGATACATATACATTTTTTTGGGAGCCACCACCTATGAGAATGAGAATGATTAACAGCTATGAACATCTAATTTTTTTTTTGTTTTTGTAATATAAGAGATAAAATGTACAACAAATAGAATAATTTAATTTTTTGGTTTCCTAAACTAATTGATATTAAAAGAAATTGAAAATGAAATTATAAATGAGTACATGGAAAATTAATGATACATATACATTTTTTTGGGGGCCACCATCGATGAGAATGAAAAAAATTAACAGCTATAAACATCTAATTTTTTTGTTTCTGTAATATAAGAGATAAAATGTACAACAAATAGAATAATTCAATTTTTTGGTTTCCTAAACTAATTGATATTAAAAGATATTGAAAATGAAAGTATAAATGAGTAAATGAAAAATGAATGATACATATAAATTTTTTTGGGAGCCACCACCGATGAGAATGAGAATGATTAACAGCTATGAACATCTATTTCTTTTTGTTTTTCTAATATAAGAGATAAAATGTACAACAAATAGAACAATTAAATTTTTTTGGTTCCCTAAACTAATTGATAATGGAAGAAATTGAAAATGAAAGTATTAATAAGTAAATGAAAAATGAATGATACATATAAATTTTTTTGGGAGCCACCACTGATGAGAATGAGAATGATTAACAGCTATGAACATCTATTTTTTTTTGTTTTTTGTTTTTGTAATATAAGAGATAAAATGTACAACAAATAGAACAATTTAATTTTTTTTGGTTTCCTAAACTAATTGATAATGAAATAAATTGAAAATGAAAGTATTAATAAGTAAATGAAAAATGAATGATACATATAAATTTTTTTGGGAGCCACCACCGATGAGAATGAGAATGATTAACAGCTATGAACATCTATTTTTTTTTTGTTTTTGTAATATAAGAGATAAAATGTACAACAAATAGAACAATTAAATTTTTTTGGGAGCCACCACCGATGAGAATGAGAATGATAACAGCTATGAACATCTATTTTTTTTTTTTTGTTTTTGTAATATAAGAGATAAAATGTACAACAAATAGAACAATTGATTTTTTTTGGTTTCCTAAACTAATTGATAATGAAATAAATTGAAAATGAAAGTATTAATAAGTAAATGAAAAATGAATGATACATATAAATTTTTTTGGGAGCCACCACGGATGAGAATGAGAATGATAACAGCTATGAACATCTATTTTTTTTTTTTTTGTAATATAAGAGATAAAATGTACAACAAATAGAACAATTAAATTTTTTTGGTTTCCTAAACTAATTGATAATGAAATAAATTGAAAATGAAAGTATTAATAAGTAAATGAAAAATGAATGATACATATAAATTTTTTTGGGAGCCACCACCGATGAGAATGAGAATGATTAACAGCTATGAACATCTATTTTCTTTTTGTTTTTGTAATATAAGAGATAAAATGTACAACAAATAGAACAATTAAATTTTTTTGGTTTCCTAAACTAATTGATAATGAAATAAATTGAAAATGAAAGTATTAATAAGTAAATGAAAAATGAATGATACATATAAATTTTTTTGGGAGCCACCACCGATGAGAATGAGAATGATAACAGCTATGAACATTTTTTTTTTTTTTGTTTTTGTAATATAAGAGATAAAATGTACAACAAATAGAACAATTAATTTTTTTTGGTTTCCTAAACTGATTGATAATGAAATAAAATGAAAATGAAAGTATTAATAAGTGAATGAAAAATGAATGATACATATAAATTTTTTTGGGAGCCACCACCGATGAGAATGAGAATGATTAACAGCTATGAACATCTATTTTTTTTTTTGTTTTTGTAATATAAGAGATAAAATGTACAACAAATAGAATAATTTAATTTTTTGGTTTCCTAAACTAATTGATATTAAAAGAAATTGAAAATGAAATTATAAATGAGTACATGGAAAATTAATGATACATATACATTTTTTTGGGGGCCACCATCGATGAGAATGAAAAAAATTAACAGCTATAAACATCTAATTTTTTTGTTTCTGTAATATAAGAGATAAAATGTACAACAAATAGAATAATTCAATTTTTTGGTTTCCTAAACTAATTGATATTAAAAGATATTGAAAATGAAAGTATAAATGAGTAAATGAAAAATGAATGATACATATAAATTTTTTTGGGAGCCACCACCGATGAGAATGAGAATGATTAACAGCTATGAACATCTATTTCTTTTTGTTTTTCTAATATAAGAGATAAAATGTACAACAAATAGAACAATTAAATTTTTTTGGTTCCCTAAACTAATTGATAATGGAAGAAATTGAAAATGAAAGTATTAATAAGTAAATGAAAAATGAATGATACATATAAATTTTTTTGGGAGCCACCACTGATGAGAATGAGAATGATTAACAGCTATGAACATCTATTTTTTTTGTTTTTTGTTTTTGTAATATAAGAGATAAAATGTACAACAAATAGAACAATTTAATTTTTTTTGGTTTCCTAAACTAATTGATAATGAAATAAATTGAAAATGGAAGTATTAATAAGTAAATGAAAAATGAATGATACATATAAATTTTTTTGGGAGCCACCACCGATGAGAATGAGAATGATTAACAGCTATGAACATCTATTTTTTTTTTGTTTTTGTAATATAAGAGATAAAATGTACAACAAATAGAACAATTAAATTTTTTTGGGAGCCACCACCGATGAGAATGAGAATGATAACAGCTATGAACATCTATTTTTTTTTTTTGTTTTTGTAATATAAGAGATAAAATGTACAACAAATAGAACAATTGATTTTTTTTGGATTCCTAAACTAATTGATAATGAAATAAATTGAAAATGAAAGTATTAATAAGTAAATGAAAAATGAATGATACATATAAATTTTTTTGGGAGCCACCACGGATGAGAATGAGAATGATAACAGCTATGAACATCTATTTTTTTTTTTTTTGTAATATAAGAGATAAAATGTACAACAAATAGAACAATTAAATTTTTTTGGTTTCCTAAACTAATTGATAATGAAATAAATTGAAAATGAAAGTATTAATAAGTAAATGAAAAATGAATGATACATATAAATTTTTTTGGGAGCCACCACCGATGAGAATGAGAATGATTAACAGCTATGAACATCTATTTTTTTTTTGTTTTTGTAATATAAGAGATAAAATGTACAACAAATAGAACAATTAATTTTTTTTGGTTTCCTAAACTAATTGATAATGAAATAAATTGAAAATGAAAGTATTAATAAGTAAATGAAAAATGAATGATACATATAAATTTTTTTGGGAGCCACCACCGATGAGAATGAGAATGATTAACAGCTATGAACATCTATTTTTTTTTTTTGTTTTTGTAATATAAGAGATAAAATGTACAACAAATAGAATAATTTAATTTTTTGGTTTCCTAAACTAATTGATATTAAAAGAAATTGAAAATGAAATTATAAATGAGTACATGGAAAATTAATGATACATATACATTTTTTTGGGGGCCACCATCGATGAGAATGAAAAAAATTAACAGCTATAAACATCTAATTTTTTTGTTTCTGTAATATAAGAGATAAAATGTACAACAAATAGAATAATTTAATTTTTTGGTTTCCTAAACTAATTGATATTAAAAGAAATTGAAAATGAAAGTATAAATGAATAAATGAAAAATGAATGATACATATAAATTTTTTTGGGAGCCACCACCGATGAGAATGAGAATGATTAACAGCTATGAACATCTATTTCTTTTTGTTTTTCTAATATAAGAGATAAAATGTACAACAAATAGAACAATTAATTTTTTTTTGGTTTCCTAAACTAATTGATAATGAAATAAATTGAAAATGAAAGTATTAATAAGTAAATGAAAAATGAATGATACATATAAATTTTTTTGGGAGCCACCACCGATGAGAATGAGAATGATTAACAGCTATGAACATCTATTTTTTTTGTTTTTTGTTTTTGTAATATAAGAGATAAAATGTACAACAAATAGAACAATTCAATTTTTTTTGGTTTCCTAAACTAATTGATAATGAAATAAATTGAAAATGAAAGTATTAATAAGTAAATGAAAATTGAATGATACATATAAATTTTTTTGGGAGCCACCACCGATGAGAATGAGAATGATAACAGCTATGAACATCTATTTTTTTTTTTTTTTTGTTTTTGTAATATAAGAGATAAAATGTACAACAAATAGAACAATTAATTTTTTTTGGTTTCCTAAACTAATTGATAATGAAATAAATTGAAAATGAAAGTATTAATAAGTAAATGAAAAATGAATGATACATATAAATTTTTTTGGGAGCCACCACCGATGAGAATGAGAATGATTAACAGCTATGAACATCTATTTTTTTTTTGTTTTTGTAATATAAGAGATAAAATGTACAACAAATAGAACAATTAAATTTTTTTGGTTTCCTAAACTAATTGATAATGAAATAAATTGAAAATGAAAGAATTAATAAGTAAATGAAAAATGAATGATACATATAAATTTTTTTGGGAGCCACCACCGATGAGAATGAGAATGATAACAGCTATGAACATCTATTTTTTTTTTTTTGTTTTTGTAATATAAGAGATAAAATGTACAACAAATAGAACAATTAATTTTTTTTGGTTTCCTAAACTAATTGATAATGAAATAAATTGAAAATGAAAGTATTAATAAGTAAATGAAAAATGAATGATACATATAAATTTTTTTGGGAGCCACCACGGATGAGAATGAGAATGATAACAGCTATGAACATCTATTTTTTTTTTTTTTTTGTAATATAAGAGATAAAATGTACAACAAATAGAACAATTAAATTTTTTTGGTTTCCTAAACTAATTGATAATGAAATAAATTGAAAATGAAAGTATTAATAAGTAAATGAAAAATGAATGATACATATAAATTTTTTTGGGAGCCACCACCGATGAGAATGAGAATGATTAACAGCTATGAACATCTATTTTTTTTTTGTTTTTGTAATATAAGAGATAAAATGTACAACAAATAGAACAATTAAATTTTTTTGGTTTCCTAAACTAATTGATAATGAAATAAATTGAAAATGAAAGTAATAATAAGTAAATGAAAAATGAATGATACATATAAATTTTTTTGGGAGCCACCACCGATGAGAATGAGAATGATAACAGCTATGAACATCTATTTTTTTTTTTTTGTTTTTGTAATATAAGAGATAAAATGTACAACAAATAGAACAATTAATTTTTTTTGGTTTCCTAAACTAATTGATAATGAAATAAATTGAAAATGAAAGTATTAATAAGTAAATGAAAAATGAATGATACATATAAATTTTTTTGGGAGCCACCACGGATGAGAATGAGAATGATAACAGCTATGAACATCTATTTTTATTTTTTTTTTTGTAATATAAGAGATAAAATGTACAACAAATAGAACAATTAAATTTTTTTGGTTTCCTAAACTAATTGATAATGAAATAAATTGAAAATGAAAGTATTAATAAGTAAATGAAAAATGAATGATACATATAAATTTTTTTGGGAGCCACCACCGATGAGTTTGAGAATGATTAACAGCTATGAACATCTATTTTTTTTTTGTTTTTGTAATATAAGAGATAAAATGTACAACAAATAGAACAATTAAATTTTTTTGGTTTCCTAAACTAATTGATAATGAAATAAATTGAAAATGAAAGTAATAATAAGTAAATGAAAAATGAATGATACATATAAATTTTTTTGGGAGCCACCACCGATGAGAATGAGAATGATAACAGCTATGAACATTTTTTTTTTTTTTGTTTTTGTAATATAAGAGATAAAATGTACAACAAATAGAACAATTAATTTTTTTTGGTTTCCTAAACTAATTGATAATGAAATAAATTGATAATGAAAGTATTAATAAGTAAATGAAAAATGAATGATACATATAAATTTTTTTGGGAGCCACCACCGATGAGAATGAGAATGATTAACAGCTATGAACATCTATTTTTTTTTTGTTTTTGTAATATAAGAGATAAAATGTACAACAAATAGAACAATTAAATTTTTTTGGTTTCCTAAACCAATTGATAATGAAATAAATTGAAAATGAAAGTATTAATAAGTAAATGAAAAATGAATGATACATATAAATTTTTTTGGGAGCCACCACCGATGAGAATGAGAATGATAACAGCTATGAACATCTATTTTTTTTTTGTTTTTGTAATATAAGAGATAAAATGTACAACAAATAGAACAATTGAATTTTTTTGGTTTCCTAAACTAATTGATAATGAAATAAATTGAAAATGAAAGTATTAATAAGTAAATGAAAAATGAATGATACATATAAATTTTTTTGGGAGCCACCACCGATGAGAATGAGAATGATTAACAGCTATGAACATCTATTTTTTTTGCTTTTTGTTTTTGTAATATAAGAGATAAAATGTACAACAAATAGAACAATTTAATTTTGTTTGGTTTCCTAAACTAATTGATAATGAAATAAATTGAAAATGAAAGTATTAATAAGTAAATGAAAAATGAATGATACATATAAATTTTTTTGGGAGCCACCACCGATGAGAATGAGAATGATTAACAGCTATGAACATCTATTTTTTTTTTGTTTTTGTAATATAAGAGATAAAATGTACAACAAATAGAACAATTAAATTCTTTTGGTTGCCTAAACTAATTGATAATGAAATAAATTGGAAATGAAAGTATTAATAGGTAAATGAAAAATGAATGATACATATAAATTTTTTTGGGAGCCACCACCGATGAGAATGAGAATGATAACAGCTATGAACATCTATTTTTTTATTTTTTTCTGTAATATAAGAGATAAAATGTACAACAAATAGAACACTTAATTTTTTTTGGTTTCCTAAACTAATTGATAATGAATTAAATTGAAAATGAAAGTATTAATAAGTAAATAAAAATTAATGATACATATAAATTTTTTTGGGAGCCACCACCGATGAGAATGAGAATGATAACAGCTATGAACATCTATTTTTTTTTTTTTTCTGTAATATAAGAGATAAAATGTACAACAAATAGAACACTTAATTTTTTTTGGTTTCCTAAACTAATTGATAATGAATTAAATTGAAAATGAAAGTATTAATAAGTAAATAAAAATTAATGATACATATAAATTTTTTTGGGAGCCACCACCGATGAGAATGAGAATGATTAACAGCTATGAACATCTATTTTTTTTTTTTGTTTTTGTAATATAAGAGATAAAATGTACAACAAATAGAACAATTAAATTTTTTTGGTTTCCTAAACTAATTGATAATGAAATAAATTGAAAATGAAAGTATTAATAAGTAAATGAAAAATGAATGATACATATAAATTTTTTTGGGAGCCACCACCGATGAGAATGAGAATGATTAACAGCTATGAACATCTATTTTTTTTTTGTTTTTGTAATATAAGAGATAAAATGTACAACAAATGGAACAATTAAATTTTTTTGGTTTCCTAAACTAATTGATAATGAAATAAATTGAAAATGAAAGTATTAATAAGTAAATAAAAATTAATGATACATATAAATTTTTTTGGGAGCCACCACCGATGAGAATGAGAATGATAACAGCTATGAACATCTATTTTTTTTTTTTGTTTCTGTAATATAAGAGATAAATTGTACAACAAATAGAACAATTAAATTTTTTTGGTCTCCTTAACTAATTGATAATGAAATAAATTGAAAATGAAAGTATTAATAAGTAAATGAAAAATGAATGATACATATAAATTTTTTTGGGAGCCACCACCGATGAGAATGAGAATGATTAACAGCTATGAACATCTATTTTTTTTTTTTGTTTTTGTAATATAAGAGATAAAATGTACAACAAATAGAACAATTAAATTTTTTTGGTTTCCTAAACTAATTGATAATGAAATAAATTGAAAATGAAAGTATTAATAAGTAAATGAAAAATGAATGATACATATAAATTTTTTTGGGAGCCACCACCGATGAGAATGAGAATGATTAACAGCTATGAACATCTATTTTTTTTTTGTTTTTGTAATATAAGAGATAAAATGTACAACAAATAGAACAATTAAATTTTTTTGGTTTCCTAAACTAATTGATAATGAAATAAATTGAAAATGAAAGTATTAATAAGTAAATAAAAATTAATGATACATATAAATTTTTTTGGGAGCCACCACCGATGAGAATGAGAATGATAACAGCTATGAACATCTATTTTTTTTTTTTGTTTCTGTAATATAAGAGATAAATTGTACAACAAATAGAACAATTAAATTTTTTTGGTCTCCTTAACTAATTGATAATGAAATAAATTGAAAATGAAAGTATTAATAAGTAAATGAAAAATGAATGATACATATAAATTTTTTTGGGAGCCACCACCGATGAGAATGAGAATGATAACAGCTATGAACATCTATTTTTTTTTTTTTTTTGTAATATAAGAGATAAAATGTACAACAAATAGAACAATTAAATTTTTTTGGTTTCCTAAACTAATTGATAATGAAATAAATTGAAAATGAAAGTATTAATAAGTAAATGAAAAATGAATGATACATATAAATTTTTTTGGGAGCCACCACGTATGAGAATGAGAATGATAACAGCTATGAACATCTATTTTTTTTTTTTGTAATATAAGATATAAAATGTGTAACAAATAGAACAATTAAATTTTTTTGGTTCCTAAACTAATTGATAATGAAATGAATTGAAAATGAAAGTATTAATAAGTAAATGGAAAATGAATGATACATATAAATTTTTTTGGGAGCCACCACGGATGAGAATGAGAATGATAACAGTTATGAACATCTATTTTTTTTTGTTTTTGTAATATAAGAGATATAATGTACAACAAATAGAACAATTAAATTTTTTTGGTTTCCTAAACTAATTGATAATGAAATAAATTGAAAATGAAAGTATTAATAAGTAAATGAAAAATGAATGATACATATAAATTTTTTTGGGAGCCACCACCGATGAGAATGAGAATGATTAACAGCTATGAACATCTATTTTTTTTTTGTTTTTGTAATATAAGAGATAAAATGTACAACAAATGGAACAATTAAATTTTTTTGGTTTCCTAAACTAATTGATAATGAAATAAATTGAAAATGAAAGTATTAATAAGTAGATGAAAAATGAATGATACATATAAATTTTTTTGGGAGCCACCACCGATGAGAATGAGAATGATTAACAGCTATGAACATCTATTTTTTTTTTGTTTTTGTAATATAAGAGATAAAATGTACAACAAATAGAACAATTAAATTTTTTTGGTTTCCTAAACTAATTGATAATGAAATAAATTGAAAATGAAAGTATTAATAAGTAAATGAAAAATGAATGATACATATAAATTTTTTTGGGAGCCACCACCGATGAGAATGAGAATGATAACAGCTATGAACATCTATTTTTTTTTTTGTTTTTGTAATATAAGAGATAAAATGTACAACAAATAGAACAATTAAATTTTTTTGGTTTCCTAAACTAATTGATAATGAAATAAATTGAAAATGAAAGTATTAATAAGTAAATGAAAAATGAATGATACATATAAATTTTTTTGGGAGCCACCACCGATGAGAATGAGAATAATTAACAGCTATGAACATCTATTTTTTTTTGTTTTTGTAATATAAGAGATAAAATGTACAACAAATAGAACAATAAAATTTTTTTGGTACCCTAAACTAATTGATAATGAAATAAATTGAAAATGAAAGTATTAATAAGTAAATGAAAAATGAATGATACATATAAATTATTTGGGAGCCACCACCGATGAGAATGAGAATGATAACAGCTATGAACATCTATTTTGTTTTTTTTGTTTTTGTAATATAAGAGATAAAATGTACTACAAATAGAACAATTAAATTTTTTTGGTTTCCTAAACTAATTGATAATGAAATAAATTGAAAATGAAAGAATTAATAAGTAAATGAAAAATGAATGATACATATAAATTTTTTTGGGAGCCACCACCGATGAGAATGAGAATGATAACAGCTATGAACATCTATTTTTTTTTTTGTTTTTGTAATATAAGAGATAAAATGTACAACAAATAGAACAATTAAATTTTTTTGGTTTCCTAAACTGATTGATAATGAAATAAATTGAAAATGAAAGTATTAATAAGTAAATGAAAAATGAATGATACATATAAATTTTTTGGGAGCCACCACCGATGAGAATGAGAATAATTAACAGCTATGAACATCTATTTTTTTTTGTTTTTGTAATATAAGAGATAAAATGTACAACAAATAGAACAATTAAATTTTTTTGGTTTCCTAAACTAATTGATAATGAAATAAATTGAAAATGAAAGTATTAATAAGTAAATGAAAAATGAATGATACATATAAATTTTTTTGGGAGCCACCACCGATGAGAATGAGAATAATTAACAGCTATGAACATCTATTTTTTTTTTTGTTTTTGTAATATAAGAGATAAAATGTACAACAAATAGAACAATTAAATTTTTTCGGTTTCCTAAACTAATTGATAATGAAATAAATTGAAAATGAAAGTATTAATAAGTAAATGAAAAATGAATGATACATATAAATTTTTTTGGGAGCCACCACCGATGAGAATGAGAATAATTAACAGCTATGAACATCTATTTTTTTTTGTTTTTGTAATATAAGAGATAAAATGTACAACAAATAGAACAATTAAATTTTTTTGGTTTCCTAAACTAATTGATAATGAAATAAATTGAAAATGAAAGTATTAATAAGTAAATGAAAAATGAATGATACATATAAATTTTTTTGGGAGCCACCACCGATGAGAATGAGAATGATAACAGCTATGAACATCTATTTTTTTTTTTTTGTTTTTGTAATATAAGAGATAAAATGTACTACAAATAGAACAATTAAATTTTTTTGGTTTCCTAAACTAATTGATAATGAAATAAATTGAAAAGGAAGAATTAATAAGTAAATGAAAAATGAATGATACATATAAATTTTTTTGGGAGCCACCACCGATGAGAATGAGAATGATAACAGCTATGAACATCTATTTTTTTTTTTTGTTTTTGTAATATAAGAGATAAAATGTACAACAAATAGAACAATTAAATTTTTTTGGTTTCCTAAACTAATTGATAATGAAATAAATTGAAAATGAAAGTATTAATAAGTAAATGAAAAATGAATGATACATATAAATTTTTTTGGGAGCCACCACCGATGAGAATGAGAATAATTAACAGCTATGAACATCTATTTTTTTTTGTTTTTGTAATATAAGAGATAAAATGTACAACAAATAGAACAATTAAATTTTTTTGGTTTCCTAAACTAATTGATAATGAAATAAATTGAAAATGAAAGTATTAATAAGTAAATGAAAAATGAATGATACATATAAATTTTTTTGGGAGCCACCACCGATGAGAATGAGAATAATTAACAGCTATGAACATCTATTTTTTTTTTTTTGTTTTTGTAATATAAGAGATAAAATGTACAACAAATAGAACAATTAAATTTTTTGGTTTCCTAAACTAATTGATAATGAAATAAATTGAAAATGAAAGTATTAATAAGTAAATGAAAAATGAATGATACATATAAATTTTTTTGGGAGCCACCACCGATGAGAATGAGAATAATTAACAGCTATGAACATCTATTTTTTTTTGTTTTTGTAATATAAGAGATAAAATGTACAACAAATAGAACAATTAAATTTTTTTGGTTTCCTAAACTAATTGATAATGAAATAAATTGAAAATGAAAGTATTAATAAGTAAATGAAAAATGAATGATACATATACATTTTTTTGGGAGCCACCACCGATGAGAATGAGAATGATAACAGCTATGAACATCTATTTTTTTTTTTTGTTTTTGTAATATAAGAGATAAAATGTACTACAAATATAACAATTAAATTTTTTTGGTTTCCTAAACTAATTGATAATGAAATAAATTGAAAAGGAAGAATTAATAAGTTAATGAAAAATGAATGATACATATACATTTTTTTGGGAGCCACCACCGATGAGAATGAGAATGATAACAGCTATGAACATCTATTTTTTTTTTTGTTTTTGTAATATAAGAGATAAAATGTACAACAAATAGAACAATTAAATTTTTTTGGTTTCCTAAACTAATTGATAATGAAATAAATTGAAAATGAAAGTATTAATAAGTAAATGAAAAATGAATGATACATATAAATTTTTTTGGGAGCCACCACCGATGAGAATGAGAATAATTAACAGCTATGAACATCTATTTTTTTTTGTTTTAGTAATATAAGAGATAAAATGTACAACAAATAGAACAATTAAATTTTTTTGGTTTCCTAAACTAATTGATAATGAAATAAATTGAAAATGAAAGTATTAATAAGTAAATGAAAAATGAATGATACATATAAATTTTTTTGGGAGCCACCACCGATGAGAATGAGAATGATAACAGCTATGAACATCTATTTTTTTTTTTTTGTTTTTGTAATATAAGAGATAAAATGTACAACAAATAGAACAATTAAATTTTTTTGGTTTCCTAAACTAATTGATAATGAAATAAATTGAAAATGAAAGTATTAATAAGTAAATGAAAAATGAATGATACCTATAAATTTTTTTGGGAGCTCCACCGATGAGAATGAGAATAATTAACAGCTATGAACATCTATTTTTTTTTTGTTTTTGTAATATAAGAGATAAAATGTACAACAAATAGAACAATTAAATTTTTTTGGTTTCCTAAACTAATTGATAATGAAATAAATTGAAAATGAAAGTATTAATAAGTAAATGAAAAATGAATGATACATATAAATTTTTTTGGGAGCCACCACCGATGAGAATGAGAATAATTAACAGCTATGAACATCTATTTTTTTTTGTTTTTGTAATATAAGAGATAAAATGTACAACAAATAGAACAATTAAATTTTTTTGGTTTCCTAAACTAATTGATAATGAAATAAATTGAAAATGAAAGTATTAATAAGTAAATGAAAAATGAATGATACATATAAATTTTTTTGGGAGCCACCACCGATGAGAATGAGAATAATTAACAGCTATGAACATCTATTTTTTTTTGTTTTTGTAATATAAGAGATAAAATGTACAACAAATAGAACAATTAAATTTTTTTGGTTTCCTAAACTAATTGATAATGAAATAAATTGAAAATGAAAGTATTAATAAGTAAATGAAAAATGAATGATACATATAAATTTTTTTGGGAGCCACCACCGATGAGAATGAGAATAATTAACAGCTATGAACATCTATTTTTTTTTGTTTTTGTAATATAAGAGATAAAATGTACAACAAATAGAACAATTAAATTTTTTTGGTTTCCTAAACTAATTGATAATGAAATAAATTGAAAATGAAAGTATTAATAAGTAAATGAAAAATGAATGATACATATAAATTTTTTTGGGAGCCACCACGGATGAGAATGAGAATGATAACAGCTATGAACATCTATTTTTTTTTTGTTTTTGTAATATAAGAGATAAAATGTACAACAAATAGAACAATTAAATTTTTTTGGTTTCCTAAACTAATTGATAATGAAAGAAATTGAAAATGAAAGTATTAATAAGTAAATGAAAAATGAATGATACATATAAATTTTTTTGGGAGCCACCACCGATGAGAATGAGAATGATAACAGCTATGAACATCTATTTTTTTCTCTTTGTTTTTGTAATATAAGAGATAAAATGTACAACAAATAGAACAATTAAATTTTTTTGGTTTCCTAAACTAATTGATAATGAAATAAATTGAAAATGAAAGTATTAATAAGTAAATGAAAAATGAATGATACATATAAATTTTTTTGGGAGCTCCACCGATGAGAATGAGAATAATTAACAGCTATGAACATCTATTTTTTTTTGTTTTTGTAATATAAGAGATAAAATGTACAACAAATAGAACAATTAAATTTTTTTGGTTTCCTAAACTAATTGATAATGAAATAAATTGAAAATGAAAGTATTAATAAGTAAATGAAAAATGAATGATACATATAAATTTTTTTGGGAGCCACCACCGATGAGAATGAGAATAATTAACAGCTATGAACATCTATTTTTTTTTGTTTTTGTAATATAAGAGATAAAATGTGTAACAAATAGAACAATTACATTTTTTTGGTTCCTAAACTAATTGATAATGAAATAAATTGAAAATGAAAGTATTAATAAGTAAATGAAAAATGAATGATACATATAAATTTTTTTGGGAGCCACCACGGATGAGAATGAGAATGATAACAGCTATGAACATCTATTTTTTTTTTTTTTGTAATATAAGAGATAAAATGTACAACAAATAGAACAATTAAATTTTTTTGGTTTCCTAAACTAATTGATAATGAAATAAATTGAAAATGAAAGTATTAATAAGTAAATGAAAAATGAATGATACATATAAATTTTTTTGGGAGCCACCACCGATGAGAATGAGAATGATAACAGCTATGAACATCTATTTTTTTTTGTTTTTGTAATATAAGAGATAAAATGTACAACAAATAGAACAATTAAATTTTTTTGGTTTTCTAAACTAATTGATAATGAAATAAATTGAAAATGAAAGTATTAATAAGTAAATGAAAAATGAATGATACATATAAATTTTTTTGGGAGCCACCACGGATGAGAATGAGAATGATAACAGCTATGAACATCTATTTTTTTTTTGTTTTTGTAATATAAGAGATAAAATGTACAACAAATAGAACAATTAAATTTTTTTGGTTTCCTAAACTAATTGATAATGAAAGAAATTGAAAATGAAAGTATTTATAAGTAAATGAAAAATGAATGATACATATAAATTTTTTTGGGAGCCACCACCGATGAGAATGAGAATGATAACAGCTATGAACATCTATTTTTTTTTCTTTGTTTTTGTAATATAAGAGATAAAATGTACAACAAATAGAACAATTAAATTTTTTTGGTTTCCTAAACTAATTGATAATGAAATAAATTGAAAATGAAAGTATTAATAAGTAAATGAAAAATGAATGATACATATAAATTTTTTTGGGAGCTCCACCGATGAGAATGAGAATAATTAACAGCTATGAACATCTATTTTTTTTTTGTTTTTGTAATATAAGAGATAAAATGTACAACAAATAGAACAATTAAATTTTTTTGGTTTCCTAAACTAATTGATAATGAAATAAATTGAAAATGAAAGTATTAATAAGTAAATGAAAAATGAATGATACATATAAATTTTTTTGGGAGCCACCACCGATGAGAATGAGAATAATTAACAGCTATGAACATCTATTTTTTTTTGTTTTTGTAATATAAGAGATAAAATGTGTAACAAATAGAACAATTACATTTTTTTGGTTCCTAAACTAATTGATAATGAAATAAATTGAAAATGAAAGTATTAATAAGTAAATGAAAAATGAATGATACATATAAATTTTTTTGGGAGCCACCACGGATGAGAATGAGAATGATAACAGCTATGAACATCTATTTTTTTTTTTTTTTGTAATATAAGAGATAAAATGTACAACAAATAGAACAATTAAATTTTTTTGGTTTCCTAAACTAATTGATAATGAAATAAATTGAAAATGAAAGTATTAATAAGTAAATGAAAAATGAATGATACATATAAATTTTTTTGGGAGCCACCACCGATGAGAATGAGAATGATAACAGTTATGAACATCTATTTTTTTTTGTTTTTGTAATATAAGAGATAAAATGTACAACAAATAGAACAATTAAATTTTTTTGGTTTCCTAAACTAATTGATAATGAAAGAAATTGAAAATGAAAGTATAAATGATTAAATGAAAAATGAATGATACATATAAATTTTTTTGGGAGCCACCACGGATGAGAATGAGAATGATAACAGCTATGAACATCTATTTTTTTTTTTTTTGTAATATAAGAGATAAAATGTACAACAAATAGAACAATTAAATTTTTTTGGTTTCCTGAACTAATTGATAATGAAATAAATTGAAAATGAAAGTATTAATAAGTAAATGAAAAATGAATGATACATATAAATTTTTTTGGGAGCCACCACCGATGAGAATGAGAATGATAACAGCTATGAACATCTATTTTTTTTTGTTTTTGTAATATAAGAGATAAAATGTACAACAAATAGAACAATTAAATTTTTTTGGTTTCCTAAACTAATTGATAATGAAATAAATTGAAAATGAAAGTATTAATAAGTAAATGAAAAATGAATGATACATATAAATTTTTTTGGGAGCCACCACCGATGAGAATGAGAATAATTAACAGCTATGAACATCTATTTTTTTTTTGTTTTTGTAATATAAGAGATAAAATGTACAACAAATAGAACAATTAAATTTTTTTGGTTTCCTAAACTAATTGATAATGAAATAAATTGAAAATGAAAGTATTAATAAGTAAATGAAAAATGAATGATACATATAAATTTTTTTGGGAGCCACCACGGATGAGAATGAGAATGATAACAGCTATGAACATCTATTTTTTTTTTGTTTTTGTAATATAAGAGATAAAATGTACAACAAATAGAACAATTAAATTTTTTTGGTTTCCTAAACTAATTGATAATGAAATAAATTGAAAATGAAAGTATTAATAAGTAAATGAAAAATGAATGATACATATAAATTATTTGGGAGCCACCACCGATGAGAATGAGAATGATAACAGCTATGAACATCTATTTTTTTTTTTTGTTTTTGTAATATAAGAGATAAAATGTACTACAAATAGAACAATTAAATTTTTTTGGTTTCCTAAACTAATTGATAATGAAATAAATTGAAAATGAAAGTATTAATAAGTAAATGAAAAATGAATGATACATATAAATTTTTTTGGGAGCCACCACCGATGAGAATGAGAATGATAACAGCTATGAACATTTTTTTTTTTTTGTTTTTGTAATATAAGAGATAAAATGTACAACAAATAGAACAATTAATTTTTTTTGGTTTCCTAAACTAATTGATAATGAAATAAATTGAAAATGAAAGTATTAATAAGTAAATGAAAAATGAATGATACATATAAATTTTTTTGGGAGCCACCACCGATGAGAATGAGAATGATTAACAGCTATGAACATCTATTTTTTTTTTTGTTTTTGTAATATAAGAGATAAAATGTACAACAAATGGAACAATTAAATTTTTTTGGTTTCCTAAACTAATTGATAATGAAATAAATTGAAAATGAAAGTATTAATAAGTAAATGAAAAATGAATGATACATATAAATTTTTTTGGGAGCCACCACCGATGAGAATGAGAATGATTAACAGCTATGAACATCTATTTTTTTTTTTTGTTTTTGTAATATAAGAGATAAAATGTACAACAAATGGAACAATTAAATTTTTTTGGTTTCCAAAACTAATTGATAATGAAATAAATTGAAAATGAAAGTATTAATAAGTAAATGAAAAATGAATGATACATATAAATTATTTGGGAGCCACCACCGATGAGAATGAGAATGATAACAGCTATGAACATCTATTTTTTTTTTTTGTTTTTGTAATATAAGAGATAAAATGTACTACAAATAGAACAATTAAATTTTTTTGGTTTCCTAAACTAATTGATAATGAAATAAATTGAAAATGAAAGAATTAATAAGTAAATGAAAAATGAATGATATATATAAATTTTTTTGGGAGCCACCACCGATGAGAATGAGAATGATAACAGCTATGAACATCTATTTTTTTTTTTGTTTTTGTAATATAAGAGATAAAATGTACAACAAATAGAACAATTAAATTTTTTTGGTTTCCTAAACTAATTGATAATGAAATAAATTGAAAATGAAAGTATTAATAAGTAAATGAAAAATGAAAGATACATATAAATTTTTTTGGGAGCCACCACCGATGAGAATGAGAATAATTAACAGCTATGAACATCTATTTTTTTTTTTTTGTAATATAAGAGATAAAATGTACAACAAATAGAACAATTAAATTTTTTTGGTTTCCTAAACTAATTGATAATGAAATAAATTGAAAATGAAAGTATTAATAAGTAAATGAAAAATGAATGATACAAATAATTTTTTTGGGAGCTCCACCGATGAGAATGAGAATAATTAACAGCTATGAACATCTATTTTTTTTTTTTGTTTTTGTAATATAAGAGATAAAATGTACAACAAATAGAACAATTAAATTTTTTTGGTTTCCTAAACTGATTGATAATGAAATAAATTGAAAATGAAAGTATTAATAAGTAAATGAAAAATGAATGATACATATAAATTTTTTGGGAGCCACCACCGATGAGAATGAGAATAATTAACAGCTATGAACATCTATTTTTTTTTGTTTTTGTAATATAAGAGATAAAATGTACAACAAATAGAACAATTAAATTTTTTTGGTTTCCTAAACTAATTGATAATGAAATAAATTGAAAATGAAAGTATTAATAAGTAAATGAAAAATGAATGATACATATAAATTTTTTTGGGAGCCACCACCGATGAGAATGAGAATAATTAACAGCTATGAACATCTATTTTTTTTTTTGTTTTTGTAATATAAGAGATAAAATGTACAACAAATAGAACAATTAAATTTTTTTGGTTTCCTAAACTAATTGATAATGAAATAAATTGAAAATGAAAGTATTAATAAGTAAATGAAAAATGAATGATACATATAAATTTTTTTGGGAGCCACCACCGATGAGAATGAGAATAATTAACAGCTATGAACATCTATTTTTTTTTTGTTTTTGTAATATAAGAGATAAAATGTACAACAAATAGAACAATTAAATTTTTTTGGTTTCCTAAACTAATTGATAATGAAATAAATTGAAAATGAAAGTATTAATAAGTAAATGAAAAATGAATGATACATATAAATTTTTTTGGGAGCTCCACCGATGAGAATGAGAATAATTAACAGCTATGAACATCTATTTTTTTTTGTTTTTGTAATATAAGAGATAAAATGTACAACAAATAGAACAATTAAATTTTTTTGGTTTCCTAAACTAATTGATAATGAAATAAATTGAAAATGAAAGTATTAATAAGTAAATGAAAAATGAATGATACATATAAATTTTTTTGGGAGCCACCACCGATGAGAATGAGAATAATTAACAGCTATGAACATCTATTTTTTTTTGTTTTTGTAATATAAGAGATAAAATGTGTAACAAATAGAACAATTACATTTTTTTGGTTCCTAAACTAATTGATAATGAAATAAATTGAAAATGAAAGTATTAATAAGTAAATGAAAAATGAATGATACATATAAATTTTTTTGGGAGCCACCACGGATGAGAATGAGAATGATAACAGCTATGAACATCTATTTTTTTTTTTTTTTTGTAATATAAGAGATAAAATGTACAACAAATAGAACAATTAAATTTTTTTGGTTTCCTAAACTAATTGATAATGAAATAAATTGAAAATGAAAGTATTAATAAGTAAATGAAAAATGAATGATACATATAAATTTTTTTGGGAGCCACCACCGATGAGAATGAGAATGATAACAGTTATGAACATCTATTTTTTTTTGTTTTTGTAATATAAGAGATAAAATGTACAACAAATAGAACAATTAAATTTTTTTGGTTTCCTAAACTAATTGATAATGAAAGAAATTGAAAATGAAAGTATAAATGATTAAATGAAAAATGAATGATACATATAAATTTTTTTGGGAGCCACCACGGATGAGAATGAGAATGATAACAGATATGAACATCTATTTTTTTTTTTTTGTAATATAAGAGATAAAATGTACAACAAATAGAACAATTAAATTTTTTTGGTTTCCTAAACTAATTGATAATGAAATAAATTGAAAATGAAAGTATTAATAAGTAAATGAAAAATGAATGATACATATAAATTTTTTTGGGAGCCACCACCGATGAGAATGAGAATGATAACAGCTATGAACATTTTTTTTTTTTTGTTTTTGTAATATAAGAGATAAAATGTACAACAAATAGAACAATTAATTTTTTTTGGTTTCCTAAACTAATTGATAATGAAATAAATTGAAAATGAAAGTATTAATAAGTAAATGAAAAATGAATGATACATATAAATTTTTTTGGGAGCCACCACCGATGAGAATGAGAATGATTAACAGCTATGAACATCTATTTTTTTTTTGTTTTTGTAATATAAGAGATAAAATGTACAACAAATGGAACAATTAAATTTTTTTGGTTTCCTAAACTAATTGATAATGAAATAAATTGAAAATGAAAGTATTAATAAGTAAATGAAAAATGAATGATACATATAAATTTTTTTGGGAGCCACCACCGATGAGAATGAGAATGATTAACAGCTATGAACATCTATTTTTTTTTTTTGTTTTTGTAATATAAGAGATAAAAGGTACAACAAATGGAACAATTAAATTTTTTTGGTTTCCTAAACTAATTGATAATGAAATAAATTGAAAATGAAAGTATTAATAAGTAAATGAAAAATGAATGATACATATAAATTATTTGGGAGCCACCACCGATGAGAATGAGAATGATAACAGCTATGAACATCTATTTTTTTTTTTTGTTTTTGTAATATAAGAGATAAAATGTACTACAAATAGAACAATTAAATTTTTTTGGTTTCCTAAACTAATTGATAATGAAATAAATTGAAAATGAAAGAATTAATAAGTAAATGAAAAATGAATGATACATATAAATTTTTTTGGGAGCCACCACCGATGAGAATGAGAATGATAACAGCTATGAACATCTATTTTTTTTTTTGTTTTTGTAATATAAGAGATAAAATGTACAACAAATAGAACAATTAAATTTTTTTGGTTTCCTAAACTAATTGATAATGAAATAAATTGAAAATGAAAGTATTAATAAGTAAATGAAAAATGAATGATACATATAAATTTTTTTGGGAGCCACCACCGATGAGAATGAGAATAATTAACAGCTATGAACATCTATTTTTTTTTTTTTGTAATATAAGAGATAAAATGTACAACAAATAGAACAATTAAATTTTTTTGGTTTCCTAAACTAATTGATAATGAAATAAATTGAAAATGAAAGTATTAATAAGTAAATGAAAAATGAATGATACAAATAATTTTTTTGGGAGCTCCACCGATGAGAATGAGAATAATTAACAGCTATGAACATCAATTTTTTTTTGTTTTTGTAATATAAGAGATAAAATGTACAACAAATAGAACAATTAAATTTTTTTGGTTTCCTAAACTAATTGATAATGAAATAAATTGAAAATGAAAGTATTAATAAGTAAATGAAAAATGAATGATACATATACATTTTTTTGGGAGCCACCACCGATGAGAATGAGAATAATTAACAGCTATGAACATCTATTTTTTTTTTGTTTTTGTAATATAAGAGATAAAATGTACAACAAATAGAACAATTAAATTTTTTTGGTTTCCTAAACTAATTGATAATGAAATAAATTGAAAATGAAAGTATTAATAAGTAAATGAAAAATGAATGATACATATAAATTTTTTTGGGAGCCACCACCGATGAGAATGAGAATAATTAACAGCTATGAACATCTATTTTTTTTTGTTTTTGTAATATAAGAGATAAAATGTACAACAAATAGAACAATTAAATTTTTTTGGTTTCCTAAACTAATTGATAATGAAATAAATTGAAAATGAAAGTATTAATAAGTAAATGAAAAATGAATGATACATATAAATTATTTGGGAGCCACCACCGATGAGAATGAGAATGATAACAGTTATGAACATCTATTTTTTTTTGTTTTTGTAATATAAGAGATAAAATGTACAACAAATAGAACAATTAAATTTTTTTGGTTTCCTAAACTAATTGATAATGAAAGAAATTGAAAATGAAAGTATAAATGATTAAATGAAAAATGAATGATACATATAAATTTTTTTGGGAGCCACCACGGATGAGAATGAGAATGATAACAGCTATGAACATCTATTTTTTTTTTTTTGTAATATAAGAGATAAAATGTACAACAAATAGAACAATTAAATTTTTTTGGTTTCCTAAACTAATTGATAATGAAATAAATTGAAAATGAAAGTATTAATAAGTAAATGAAAAATGAATGATACATATAAATTTTTTTGGGAACCACCACCGATGAGAATGAGAATGATAACAGCTATGAACATTTTTTTTTTTTTGTTTTTGTAATATAAGAGATAAAATGTACAACAAATAGAACAATTAATTTTTTTTGGTTTCCTAAACTAATTGATAATGAAATAAATTGAAAATGAAAGTATTAATAAGTAAATGAAAAATGAATGATACATATAAATTTTTTTGGGAGCCACCACCGATGAGAATGAGAATGATTAACAGCTATGAACATCTATTTTTTTTTTTGTTTTTGTAATATAAGAGATAAAATGTACAACAAATGGAACAATTAAATTTTTTTGGTTTCCTAAACTAATTGATAATGAAATAAATTGAAAATGAAAGTATTAATAAGTAAATGAAAAATGAATGATACATATAAATTTTTTTGGGAGCCACCACCGATGAGAATGAGAATGATTAACAGCTATGAACATCTATTTTTTTTTTTGTTTTTGTAATATAAGAGATAAAAGGTACAACAAATGGAACAATTAAATTTTTTTGGTTTCCTAAACTAATTGATAATGAAATAAATTGAAAATGAAAGTATTAATAAGTAAATGAAAAATGAATGATACATATAAATTATTTGGGAGCCACCACCGATGAGAATGAGAATGATAACAGCTATGAACATCTATTTTTTTTTTTTGTTTTTGTAATATAAGAGATAAAATGTACTACAAATAGAACAATTAAATTTTTTTGGTTTCCTAAACTAATTGATAATGAAAGAAATTGAAAATGAAAGTATTAATAAGTAAATGAAAAATGAATGATACATATAAATTTTTTTGGGAGCCACCACGGATGAGAATGAGAATGATAACAGCTATGAACATCTATTTTTTTTTTGTTTTTGTAATATAAGAGATAAAATGTACAACAAATAGAACAATTAAATTTTTTTGGTTTCCTAAACTAATTGATAATGAAATAAATTGAAAATGAAAGTATTAATAAGTAAATGAAAAATGAATGATACATATAAATTTTTTTGGGAGCCACCACCGATGAGAATGAGAATAATTAACAGCTATGAACATCTATTTTTTTTTTTTTGTAATATAAGAGATAAAATGTACAACAAATAGAACAATTAAATTTTTTTGGTTTCCTAAACTAATTGATAATGAAATAAATTGAAAATGAAAGTATTAATAAGTAAATGAAAAATGAATGATACAAATAATTTTTTTGGGAGCTCCACCGATGAGAATGAGAATAATTAACAGCTATGAACATCTATTTTTTTTTGTTTTTGTAATATAAGAGATAAAATGTACAACAAATAGAACAATTAAATTTTTTTGGTTTCCTAAACTAATTGATAATGAAATAAATTGAAAATGAAAGTATTAATAAGTAAATGAAAAATGAATGATACATATACATTTTTTTGGGAGCCACCACCGATGAGAATGAGAATAATTAACCGCTATGAACATCTATTTTTTTTTTTGTTTTTGTAATATAAGAGATAAAATGTACAACAAATAGAACAATTAAATTTTTTTGGTTTCCTAAACTAATTGATAATGAAATAAATTGAAAATGAAAGTATTAATAAGTAAATGAAAAATGAATGATACATATAAATTTTTTTGGGAGCCACCACCGATGAGAATGAGAATAATTAACAGCTATGAACATCTATTTTTTTTTGTTTTTGTAATATAAGAGATAAAATGTACAACAAATAGAACAATTAAATTTTTTTGGTTTCCTAAACTAATTGATAATGAAATAAATTGAAAATGAAAGTATTAATAAGTAAATGAAAAATGAATGATACATATAAATTTTTTTGGGAGCCACCACCGATGAGAATGAGAATAATTAACAGCTATGAACATCTATTTTTTTTTGTTTTTGTAATATAAGAGATAAAATGTACAACAAATAGAACAATTAAATTTTTTTGGTTTCCTAAACTAATTGATAATGAAAGAAATTGAAAATGAAAGTATAAATGATTAAATGAAAAATGAATGATACATATAAATTTTTTTGGGAGCCACCACCGATGAGAATGAGAATGATAACAGTTATGAACATCTATTTTTTTTTGTTTTTGTAATATAAGAGATAAAATGTACAACAAATAGAACAATTAAATTTTTTTGGTTTCCTAAACTAATTGATAATGAAATAAATTGAAAATGAAAGTATTAATAAGTAAATGAAAAATGAATGATACATATAAATTTTTTTGGGAGCCACCACCGATGAGAATGAGAATGATTAACAGCTATGAACATCTATTTTTTTTTTGTTTTTGTAATATAAGAGATAAAATGTACAACAAATGGAACAATTAAATTTTTTTGGTTTCCTAAACTAATTGATAATGAAATAAATTGAAAATGAAAGTATTAATAAGTAGATGAAAAATGAATGATACATATAAATTTTTTTGGGAGCCACCACCGATGAGAATGAGAATGATTAACAGCTATGAACATCTATTTTTTTTTTTGTTTTTGTAATATAAGAGATAAAATGTACAACAAATAGAACAATTAAATTTTTTTGGTTTCCTAAACTAATTGATAATGAAATAAATTGAAAATGAAAGTATTAATAAGTAAATGAAAAATGAATGATACATATAAATTTTTTTGGGAGCCACCACCGATGAGAATGAGAATGATAACAGCTATGAACATCTATTTTTTTTTTTTGTTTTTGTAATATAAGAGATAAAATGTACAACAAATAGAACAATTAATTTTTTTTGGTTTCCTAAACTAATTGATAATGAAATAAATTGAAAATGAAAGTATTAATAAGTAAATGAAAAATGAATGATACATATAAATTTTTTTGGGAGCCACCACCGATGAGATTGAGAATGATAACAGCTATGAACATCTATTTTTTTTTTGTTTTTGTAATATAAGAGATAAAATGTACTACAAATAGAACAATTAAATTTTTTTGGTTTCCTAAACTAATTGATAATGAAATAAATTGAAAATGAAAGAATTAATAAGTAAATGAAAAATGAATGATACATATAAATTTTTTTGGGAGCCACCACCGATGAGAATGAGAATGATAACAGCTATGAACATCTATTTTTTTTTTTTGTTTTTGTAATATAAGAGATAAAATGTACAACAAATAGAACAATTAAATTTTTTTGGTTTCCTAAACTAATTGATAATGAAATAAATTGAAAATGAAAGTATTAATAAGTAAATGAAAAATGAATGATACATATAAATTTTTTTGGGAGCCACCACCGATGAGAATGAGAATAATTAACAGCTATGAACATCCATTTTTTTTTGTTTTTGTAATATAAGAGATAAAATGTACAACAAATAGAACAATTAAATTTTTTTGGTTTCCTAAACTAATTGATAATGAAAGAAATTGAAAATGAAAGTATAAATGATTAAATGAAAAATGAATGATACATATAAATTTTTTTGGGAGCCACCACCGATGAGAATGAGAATGATTAACAGCTATGAACATCTATTTATTTTGTTTTTTTAATA
Source organism: Conomelus anceps (assembly GCA_948455865.1). Classification (NCBI taxonomy): domain Eukaryota; kingdom Metazoa; phylum Arthropoda; class Insecta; order Hemiptera; family Delphacidae; genus Conomelus; species Conomelus anceps. The sequence continues at coordinate 54,072,441 of OX418222.1, read as the reverse complement.
TAAGAGATAAAATGTACAACAAATAGAACAATTTAATTTTGTTTGGTTTCCTAAACTAATTGATAATGAAATAAATTGAAAATGAAAGTATTAATAAGTAAATGAAAAATGAATGATACATATAAATTTTTTTGGGAGCCACCACCGATGAGAATGAGAATGATAACAGCTATGAACATCTATTTTTTTTTTTGTTTTTGTAATATAAGAGATAAAATGTACAACAAATAGAACAATTAAATTTTTTTGGTTTCCTAAACTAATTGATAATGAAATAAATTGAAAATGAAAGTATTAATAAGTAAATGAAAAATGAATGATACTAATAATTTTTTTGGGAGCCACCACCGATGAGAATGAGAATGATAACAGTTATGAACATCTATTTTTTTTTGTTTTTGTAATATAAGAGATAAAATGTACAACAAATAGAACAATTAAATTTTTTTGGTTTCCTAAACTAATTGATAATGAAATAAATTGAAAATGAAAGTATTAATAAGTAAATGAAAAATGAATGATACATATAAATTTTTTTGGGAGCCACCACCGATGAGAATGAGAATAATTAACAGCTATGAACATCTATTTTTTTTTGTTTTTGTAATATAAGAGATAAAATGTACAACAAATAGAACAATTAAATTTTTTTGGTTTCCTAAACTAATTGATAATGAAAGAAATTGAAAATGAAAGTATTAATAAGTAAATGAAAAATGAATGATACATATAAATTTTTTTGGGAGCCACCACGGATGAGAATGAGAATGATAACAGCTATGAACATCTATTTTTTTTTTGTTTTTGTAATATAAGAGATAAAATGTACAACAAATAGAACAATTAAATTTTTTTGGTTTCCTAAACTAATTGATAATGAAAGAAATTGAAAATGAAAGTATTAATAAGTAAATGAAAAATGAATGATACATATAAATTTTTTTGGGAGCCACCACCGATGAGAATGAGAATGATAACAGCTATGAACATCTATTTTTTTTTTGTTTTTGTAATATAAGAGATAAAATGTACAACAAATAGAACAATTAAATTTTTTTGGTTTCCTAAACTAATTGATAATGAAATAAATTGAAAATGAAAGTATTAATAAGTAAATGAAAAATGAATGATACATATAAATTTTTTTGGGAGCTCCACCGATGAGAATGAGAATAATTAACAGCTATGAACATCTATTTTTTTTTGTTTTTGTAATATAAGAGATAAAATGTACAACAAATAGAACAATTAAATTTTTTTGGTTTCCTAAACTAATTGATAATGAAATAAATTGAAAATGAAAGTATTAATAAGTAAATGAAAAATGAATGATACATATAAATTTTTTTGGGAGCCACCACCGATGAGAATGAGAATAATTAACAGCTATGAACATCTATTTTTTTTTGTTTTTGTAATATAAGAGATAAAATGTGTACCAAATAGAACAATTACATTTTTTTGGTTCCTAAACTAATTGATAATGAAATAAATTGAAAATGAAAGTATTAATAAGTAAATGAAAAATGAATGATACATATAAATTTTTTTGGGAGCCACCACGGATGAGAATGAGAATGATAACAGCTATGAACATCTATTTTTTTTTTTTTTGTAATATAAGAGATAAAATGTACAACAAATAGAACAATTAAATTTTTTTGGTTTCCTAAACTAATTGATAATGAAATAAATTGAAAATGAAAGTATTAATAAGTAAATGAAAAATGAATGATACAAATAATTTTTTTGGGAGCCACCACCGATGAGAATGAGAATGATAACAGTTATGAACATCTATTTTTTTTTGTTTTTGTAATATAAGAGATAAAATGTACAACAAATAGAACAATTAAATTTTTTTGGTTTCCTAAACTAATTGATAATGAAATAAATTGAAAATGAAAGTATTAATAAGTAAATGAAAAATGAATGATACATATAAATTTTTTTGGGAGCCACCACCGATGAGAATGAGAATAATTAACAGCTATGAACATCTATTTTTTTTTGTTTTTGTAATATAAGAGATAAAATGTGTAACAAATAGAACAATTACATTTTTTTGGTTCCTAAACTAATTGATAATGAAATAAATTGAAAATGAAAGTATTAATAAGTAAATGAAAAATGAATGATACATATAAATTTTTTTGGGAGCCACCACGGATGAGAATGAGAATGATAACAGCTATGAACATTTTTTTTTTTTGTTTTTGTAATATAAGAGATAAAATGTACAACAAATAGAACAATTAAATTTTTTTGGTTTCCTAAACTAATTGATAATGAAATAAATTGAAAATGAAAGTATTAATAAGTAAATGAAAAATGAATGATACAAATAATTTTTTCGGGAGCCACCACCGATGAGAATGAGAATGATAACAGTTATGAACATCTATTTTTTTTTGTTTTTGTAATATAAGAGATAAAATGTACAACAAATAGAACAATTAAATTTTTTTGGTTTCCTAAACTAATTGATAATGAAATAAATTGAAAATGAAAGTATTAATAAGTAAATGAAAAATGAATGATACATATAAATTTTTTTGGGAGCCACCACCGATGAGAATGAGAATAATTAACAGCTATGAACATCTATTTTTTTTTGTTTTTGTAATATAAGAGATAAAATGTACAACAAATAGAACAATTAAATTTTTTTGGTTTCCTAAACTAATTGATAATGAAAGAAATTGAAAATGAAAGTATTAATAAGTAAATGAAAAATGAATGATACATATAAATTTTTTTGGGAGCCACCACGGATGAGAATGAGAATGATAACAGCTATGAACATCTATTTTTTTTTTTGTTTTTGTAATATAAGAGATAAAATGTACAACAAATAGAACAATTAAATTTTTTTGGTTTCCTAAACTAATTGATAATGAAAGAAATTGAAAATGGAAGTATTAATAAGTAAATGAAAAATGAATGATACATATAAATTTTTTTGGGAGCCACCACCGATGAGAATGAGAATGATAACAGCTATGAACATCTATTTTTTTTTGTTTTTGTAATATAAGAGATAAAATGTACAACAAATAGAACAATTAAATTTTTTTGGTTTCCTAAACTAATTGATAATGAAATAAATTGAAAATGAAAGTATAAATGATTAAATGAAAAATGAATGATACATAAAAATTTTTTTGGGAGCCACCACGGATGAGAATGAGAATAATAACAGCTATGAACATCTATTTTTTTTTTTTTTGTAATATAAGAGATAAAATGTACAACAAATAGAACAATTAAATTTTTTTGGTTTCCTAAACTAATTGATAATGAAATAAATTGAAAATGAAAGTATTAATAAGTAAATGAAAAATGAATGATACATATAAATTTTTTTGGGAGCCACCACCGATGAGAATGAGAATGATAACAGCTATGAACATTTTTTTTTTTTGTTTTTGTAATATAAGAGATAAAATGTACAACAAATAGAACAATTAAATTTTTTTGGTTTCCTAAACTAATTGATAATGAAATAAATTGAAAATGAAAGTATTAATAAGTAAATGAAAAATGAATGATACATATAAATTTTTTTGGGAGCCACCACCGATGAGAATGAGAATGATAACAGTTATGAACATCTATTTTTTTTTGTTTTTGTAATATAAGAGATAAAATGTACAACAAATAGAACAATTAAATTTTTTTGGTTTCCTAAACTAATTGATAATGAAAGAAATTGAAAATGAAAGTATTAATAAGTAAATGAAAAATGAATGATACATATAAATTATTTGGGAGCCACCACCGATGAGAATGAGAATGATAACAGCTATGAACATCTATTTTTTTTTTTTTTGTTTTTGTAATATAAGAGATAAAATGTACTACAAATAGAACAATTAAATTTTTTTGGTTTCCTAAACTAATTGATAATGAAATAAATTGAAAATGAAAGAATTAATAAGTAAATGAAAAATGAATGATACATATAAATTTTTTTGGGAGCCACCACCGATGAGAATGAGAATGATAACAGCTATGAACATCTATTTTTTTTTTTTTGTTTTTGTAATATAAGAGATAAAATGTACAACAAATAGAACAATTAAATTTTTTTGGTTTCCTAAACTAATTGATAATGAAATAAATTGAAAATGAAAGTATTAATAAGTAAATGAAAAATGAATGATACATATAAATTTTTTTGGGAGCCACCACCGATGAGAATGAGAATAATTAACAGCTATGAACATCTATTTTTTTTTGTTTTTGTAATATAAGAGATAAAATGTACAACAAATAGAACAATTAAATTTTTTTGGTTTCCTAAACTAATTGATAATGAAATAAATTGAAAATGAAAGTATTAATAAGTAAATGAAAAATGAATGATACATATAAATTTTTTTGGGAGCCACCACCGATGAGAATGAGAATGATAACAGCTATGAACATCTATTTTTTTTTTTGTGCTTGTAATATAAGAGATAAAATGTACGACAAATAGAACAATTAAATTTTTTTGGTTTCCTAAACTAATTGATAATGAAATAAATTGAAAATGAAAGTATTAATAAGTAAATGAAAAATGAATGATACAAATAATTTTTTTGGGAGCTCCACCGATGAGAATGAGAATAATTAACAGCTATGAACATCTATTTTTTTTTTTTTGTTTTTGTAATATAAGAGATAAAATGTACAACAAATAGAACAATTAAATTTTTTTGGTTTCCTAAACTAATTGATAATGAAATAAATTGAAAATGAAAGTATTAATAAGTAAATGAAAAATGAATGATACATATAAATTTTTTTGGGAGCCACCACCGATGAGAATGAGAATAATTAACAGCTATGAACATCTATTTTTTTTTTGTTTTTGTAATATAAGAGATAAAATGTACAACAAATAGAACAATTAAATTTTTTTGGTTTCCTAAACTGATTGATAATGAAATAAATTGAAAATGAAAGTATTAATAAGTAAATGAAAAATGAATGATACATATAAATTTTTTTGGGAGCCACCACCGATGAGAATGAGAATAATTAACAGCTATGAACATCTATTTTTTTTTGTTTTTGTAATATAAGAGATAAAATGTACAACAAATAGAACAATTAAATTTTTTTGGTTTCCTAAACTAATTGATAATGAAATAAATTGAAAATGAAAGTATTAATAAGTAAATGAAAAATGAATGATACATATAAATTTTTTTGGGAGCCACCACCGATGAGAATGAGAATAATTAACAGCTATGAACATCTATTTTTTTTTGTTTTTGTAATATAAGAGATAAAATGTACAACAAATAGAACAATTAAATTTTTTTGGTTTCCTAAACTAATTGATAATGAAATAAATTGAAAATGAAAGTATTAATAAGTAAATGAAAAATGAATGATACATATAAATTTTTTTGGGAGCCACCACCGATGAGAATGAGAATAATTAACAGCTATGAACATCTATTTTTTTTTGTTTTTGTAATATAAGAGATAAAATGTACAACAAATAGAACAATTAAATTTTTTTGGTTTCCTAAACTAATTGATAATGAAATAAATTGAAAATGAAAGTATTAATAAGTAAATGAAAAATGAATGATACATATAAATTTTTTTGGGAGCCACCACCGATGAGAATGAGAATGATAACAGCTATGAACATCTATTTTTTTTTTGTGCTTGTAATATAAGAGATAAAATGTACGACAAATAGAACAATTAAATTTTTTTGGTTTCCTAAACTAATTGATAATGAAAGAAATTGAAAATGAAAGTATAAATGATTAAATGAAAAATGAATGATACATATAAATTTTTTTGGGAGCCACCACCTATGAGAATGAAAATGATTTAGATGAATACATATGCTTAAAAATATATACTAAAATTTGAATTATGAACAGTTTAATAATGTACAGCAAATCATGTTCGATCATTTGGTAAAGTAGATGAGGATTTTGTTCGTTTATTTATATATTTTTCGTACTTTTTCAACTTGCATACCTTTTTTCTCTCCTTTCATTTTCTCATGTAGTACCCCCTCCCACTTGACAGCGATGCTTCAAACTCAATTCAATTAATCTCAAAACAATCACTTCTCAACCAACTGAAATAAGCTCTTTTTGAAAGAGTGACAGAACAACGGTTTTATCCAGAGTAGGCTATTTGAGAATATAAAATTGATTTTTTTTCCACAGTATTTTTCTTTTAATAATCATGGAGATTACCATCTGATCAAATATTTACTATTAAAATGAATAAAGAATGAACGTATAGATGGGTGAATAGAAAATGGATGATAACATACAGTTTTTTTTGGGGCCACCGCCAACGGAAATGAAAACCTTGAATTAAATAATTAATGATAATAAAAAATGATTGTATGAATGAGTGAATGAATACATATAATTTTTTTGGGGGCCACCACCGATGAAAATGAAAATGATTAACAACTAAAAAATTTAATTTTTTGGGTCCTATAAATAGTAATTGATATTAAAATTAAAAAAAATGATTGTATAAATGACTTGATGATAACATATAATTTTTTTTGGGGGCCATCACCGATGAAAATGAAAATGATTAACAACTAAAACATTTAATTTTTTTGGGTCCTATAAATAGTAATTGATAATTATTAAAATTTAAAAAAATGATTTTATAAATGAGTTGATGATAACATATAATTTTTTTTGGGGGCCGACACCGATGAAAATGAAAATGATTAACAACTAAAACATTTAATTTTTTTGGGTCCTATAAATAGCAATTGATATTAAAATTTAAAAAAATGATTTTATAAATGAGTTGAAGATAACATATAATTTTTTTTGGGGGCCATCACCGATGAAAATGAAAATGATCAACAACTAAAACATTTAATTTTTTTGGGTCCTATAAATAGTAATTGATATTAAAATTTAAAAAAATGATTGTATAAATGAGTTAATGATAACATATAATTTTTTTTGGGGGCCATCACCAATGAAAATGAAAACGATTAACAACTAAAACATTTAATTTTTTTGGGTCCTATAAATAGTAATTGATATTAAAATTTAAAAAAATGATTGTATAAATGAGTCGATGATAATATATAATTTTTTTCGGGGGCCATCACCGATGAAAATGAAAACGATTAACAACTAAAACATTTAATTTTTTTGGGTCCTATAAGTAGTAATTGATATTAAAATTAAAAAAAAATGATTATATAAATGAGTGGATGATAACATGTAATTTTTTTTGGGGGCCATCACCAATGAAAATGAAAACGATCAAAAACTAGAAACATTAAATTTTTTGGGTCCTTTAATAATAATAAAATAAATAAAAAATGAAAGTATAAATGAGTGAATGAAAAATGAATGAATACATCTATTCTTTTCTGGTAGCCACTACCAATGAAGATGATCACGATTCAGATGAATTAAATGAGCTCAAATTTATATACTTTTCGATTTTTTTGAATATTTTGAGGTAATTTCTTGTATCTTTCTCCTCGTTTCTTGTCATCGCCTACTCTGGACAACCGTGCTACATTTGGATAACTGTACAATACCGTATCACTAATTGCTGTACAACTGAATAAGAAACAGTAGTAATAATCCATCAAGACACAGCTGACACTCAAAACACTAAGGAGCACAAGATTCAAGTTAATGTGAGAAAAGATTCTAGAATAGATAACACTTCATCTGAAAAAAATGCATCATAACAGGTGATTCCTGAATGATAATTGAATGTTGATCATAAATTAAATGGAAATTATTGCGGATTGTTCCATTTAAAGCCGGGTTTCCCCACTTCCGTACCTTTTGCAGAGTGCACTCTGCACCAGTGTTGCCACATGCAAGGCAAAGAAATGTGGGGGATTTGTTTCGAAATATCGTACATTCTAAAGTTACATACAGTAATAACCATACGTTTAATTGTTGCATACAGCAAAGTTCCCCACAAGTCTTTATCTTTTGTCTGGTAACACTGGTGCGCAACGCACTCCACAAAAAGTGCGGAGCTAGGAAAACCCAGCTTCATGGCTTGGAACAGAAAATAGAGATGAATTATTTTGATAGCTGAAATTCGAGTAACTTTCATTTCTTTAGAACTCATCATTAGCCACCAAAAGCTATGCTTTGCTGATAGCGCCAAATAAAACAATTTAAGTTATGGTCATAATTTTGGCGCCCATTTTTGCAATGGATTCTGTCAATAATTCATTGATTGAGTGAATGCACATTAGATGTCTAATGTTGCATGTAATGATTCTTTGAATATTTCATTCCCAGTAAGCTTCTATTCATTGGCCAACTACACCTGCTATTCTAAATGAATGGGGAGCTCTGCACTGCTTTGCACTGGTTCATGAAAAATAATCTACCATTAATTAAATTTATCGTATTTAATTGACTATAATAAATTGTTTAATCCCAATATAGTTGTTTACTTTAGCAACGAGATTGTATTTTTGGCTTGAAAGTTTCCATCAGAATTTGATAATATTTACGGTTTCGGTGTTTCAGTTTTGAGTGAACTTTCAAATTAATTGCTTAAAATTGAAAAGGAATCATTTTATTATTTCGAGTGGAGTATTTTGGTAAATACATTTTTTTTAACTGTTCCAAGTGTTTCGTTTCAAGTGAACTTTTCAATTAATATAGTGGTTAAGTGAGATAATTCATTTTGTTCTTTTTCGAGTGAAAGTTTTTAGCAAATCTTTAATTTATAGTCTGTGTTAACCTCAATGTTTTAGCGCCTTCACATTCATTGTATTTTCCACAATAAATAAATAATTTATTAAAAAATTGCTGGGAATTTGAATATAAAAATTCTATTACTTCAGAGCTCACTGCAAACTTATGGGGCTAGCTTTAGCAAGCAATGACCTCAAAAGTAATGGAATTAATCAATTGAGAGTTCTTCCCGGCCGGGCTTTGACCAGGAATATCCTGACAATCAATGTAATTTATTCATTCTATGACTGTGGAATCTGTGGAATTAAAATCAAAATATTGTGGAGTGATAATTATGTTGTGTGTTTTATAAGTATTGTGATATCCAGTACATTTGAGACGCATATACCAATGATTTGCAATAATCAGTTCCGAATGGGTGTAAATATTACTTAGTATGCTGATGACATAATATTCATTCAATTAACATCGATTGGTTGGTGAACCAATTTTATTAATTTGTTATAGCCAATGTTCAACTACGGTAAATAATCTGAAAGTGAATCCAAGCATTGTAAAGATTTCACTCTGCAATATAATACCTATGAATGAAGAGAAGTAAATCCAATACGATTTGAAACCTTTGAACCATTTTTAATTGTGAATCCCATTCGATTTCAAACCTTTGAACCATTTTTAATTTGTAATTGTGAATCCAATTCTATTTCAAACCTTCAAACCATTTTTAATTTGTAATTGTGAATCCCATTCGATTTCAAACCTTCGAACCATTTTTCATTTTCAATTGTGAATCCAATTTGATTTCAAACCTTTGAACCAGTTAGCACTTCTAATTAGCATTATACACCGAATATAATATTTATAACAAAAGCGAATATTCTGGGGTTGGTAATCAACAAGGAACTTTCCTGGAATACCAGAGTTACCAGGCAGGACAACCGTATTTAAAGTAATCTATTTATCTAGCGGAGAACCCTAGTGATTGCCCTTATTCACCCCCATATTGCAAAAGGGATACAACATTGGGGAAGTACGTACTTTCAAGACCATCAAACTAAATTAAACGTAGGGACCTATAGCTTAAAAACAAAAAATAAACCTTTTCAATGTTGTAGTTCCATATTACTTTTTCACTTGATTGATTAACTTAAATGATTGTTAAAAATATTTCACTGGTGAATATAACACTTACTTATTCGTGCGACAGCTATTTCGCATTGTTGTAATGCTTCCTCAGACATGATTGGCGGTCTAGCTCTTGCTCTTGAGTAGACCTCCAACTGTGTCTGAGGAAGAATTTCAACAACGCGAAACAGCTATCACACGAATAAGTAAGTGTTAAATTCACCAGTGAAGTATTTTCAACAATTTATTGTTTTTACATTTTCGCCATGACAAATGGGGTCGGTGAACAGTGGAATCGGAATTATTGGTTTCTACTCAACCTCTAAGACAACCTCTCTTAGGCTGGGGGGGGGGGGGGTGCTACCAGTTCAATTTTAATTATCCAGAATAAATCAAATTTCATACCTTGGACCAATATATTTAAAATTGATAAGTTTATTGTTTTAATTCAGCCACAAGCCAGACGCACACTGCGTTCGCCAAGCGTCATGCGGCTCAACTAATCACAATCATGATTTTTATTCATGACGCTTGGTAAACGCTTCAGTACGCGGACTGCTATAATTTGATGAGAGCTAATCCTCTACTCCATGAAAAGCATTTAATGAAGATCTCACTACTATAAGTTATTGCAATAGTCTGACACTGTACATTAAAAAAAAAATAATATTAATGAATAAATATGGGGTTTTCCTCCACAATTGAATTAGGTGATTTTAAAACTGTTAAAAATTTATGACTTTCCAGTAAATTTGATTCAGTAAAGTGCAGAAAATGTAAAAGGAATTTTTATTGTCAATTACCGGTGCTGTATCTATTTGGGGTTTCGTGGAGTTTCCAAGTTTTTTAAGGCGTGTGTATAGTTTAAGTTTCGCATAGCATTGCTGCGAATAGTTGCAGTTTTTACTGATAATATTGTATTCAAATATAACCTTAATTTGAAGATTAAAAATTTCTCATATTAAAAATACGAACAGAACTAGTATTCGGTTGTTTGAAAGCAAGAAAATGTTTTAAAAAACTGAAAATGGCAATTCCTATTTTATGGGGATGAACTGATCATAATTATTTTAATTTAGAAAAAGTTATTCATTTTGTTGATTCTCATTGCCATCTTAGCACAATAGTAAATTAATAACGCTTTGCTAGGTTGACTAACTGAACATGCTTTGCTCATATAATGTTAGGCCTAAGTGTTGTTGTTCATTTGAATGAATTGATTTTATGTTTTTACCTATTGCGGTATACTTTTATATGATCTGTTGTGGACTATATTAAATTTGACTTAGTATTATATTTTTTAGTGATTGTACTTTGTAATTCACTTTGTACTTATTGACTTGGCCGATTCATGAATTGTTTTTATGGCTTAATAAATTGATCTGATTTGAAAATGACGAAATTGAATCTCACTAAAATCAATGAATTTGGAGACAAAAAGGGGAAGTAATAATAATTCTAATAATAAATCTTATGCTGATAACAAACAACTATAGGCTAGTTTCATTTCAAGGACGTTTTTGTGAATTGAATTTTTGCTTCAATTCAGTTTTCGATTTCAAAATAATAGTGATTATTGTTCGAATTTCTTTCTTGTAGTTTGAACATGGATTTATTTGCAATAATTTAAAAGTGTATAATTTTAAATTTTAACGTGAACTGAATAAAATAAAGCTTTGGTATTTAATCAAGTGTTTAGAATTTGAAAATGGCACTGGGGAATATTCTTGCATATTATGGAAAAGCTATCTTATCACAAATTGTGAATTATATTATTTTATTCGAGTGATTAGGTAAAATTCTATGGATTTGATAAGTAAATGCAATCATCGGAAAGAGAAAAGGAAGATCTGATCTTGATTACTTGATTTCAAATTTTATTGAAATGAAATATCTTGAAATATCAATTTTATTAAGACAGAAAACTGTGCAAGACTATAATTAAGAATATGATTAAATTTGTTTATTTCTACCTATATTAGAACTTGGTGAAACTTTAGTTGATAATCAGCCTATGCACTTAAAGACTTGATTTGATTTTTTGATAGGACTATCAAAATGACTTCATTAGAAATCTGGAGTGCATGAAATGGTTTAAGCGCAATGATTATTATTTTATGATTCTGACGTGGATGCTGTTCAAGGATAACATTTCACACAAAATTTAACGAATTTCAATTTTTGTTGGGAAAGAACTTTGTAATTTTTTGCATTTCAAAAATGTTTTAAGCCAAAAACTTTTTTCTATTGCGGATGATACCCACATGAGCCCGGAGACTTGTGCGTGGGAGATGAGGTGAATGAGTGAATGATGAGAAACATGCATGACTGAGTGAGATTCGAACCCAAAGCTACAGGAAACGAAGCCAGCCAGAGCCCTATCTTATCACAGACAAGCGCTCCAACCAACTGCGCCACCAGTGCCGCCACTTTCACGTGTACTGTACCGGAATTTCCCTTTTGGGCTCTCTTTTCAAAACATTCATTGAAAATCAATTAGAAATTAGCTACTACTAATCTACCAATGTATTTTTTTTGTGGACCGTATTGAAATAGAATCATCTCAAGAGTTTGACGAATTAGTACCTTTAAAATGATTCTACCCACTGACTTCAGAGTGAAGAAAAGGCTCAAAATTAATAACAATAATATGATTTTATGTTTTCCCAGAAGTTCAATATTATTCATTATTCTTTTGATTTTCCCAGTAATACTCTTAGAAATTTATTTGAAGTGAGAAGGGGTGTTAGATCTATTATCTTTCCACAGCTTATTATTTATTATGAAGAAGGGTCCTCTTGTTTATTTACTATATTCAATAGTACGTGGGTCCGACTACAGAACCAAGAGCTATATAACACTACAATAATTATCTATTTAAAAAACTGAGGGTTGTCAATTTAAAAATGCATATGCTTAGAGGTATCATGAGTAAAACATTTTCAAATTGCGTTTATTCCACCCCATTTCAATCATTAAATTCAGTGTGGTAATTGTATTTGGTACTTAAAAGCACAGTTTGTCTTACAAAATTCAATAACTGAAAAATTTCTCATGCAGTTACTTAGAGTCTATCCGAGTGTTGAAACATTGAAAGCTGAAAGCTGAATGTGAGAAAATTTTTCATTTTTAAGTCCCTGAAGAAACCATGTGTTTATTATCAAGACCTCTCGAAATCTCCCTAGGGAGATACTATAAAGGAAATAGGGTGCTACTGTAACAAGACAAAATAATGTCACTGAACTTAATGCGTAAATAGTGATAATGAGCATAAAAATCGAATTACATTTTTGGTTGCGAGGACATTCTTTCATTTAATTAATAATTTGATCTCATCTTATTAGATGTTTTAAACTAAAGAGCTGATGAGTAAAAATTAAAAAAAATATTATTTTTATTTCTTTATCTTAATCTATACAACCTCTAGAATCAGTGAACGATTTTTTATTCAAGAGATTAAAAAAAAAAATATGTAAATTCAGTTGACAAGACCGCGTTGGCGCACAAGTTTTAACTTTTGCCGGCGTGTAAAACCAAGTTTCCTTTAATAATTATTTTATTTTACCAGATGAATAAATATGATATAATATTTAACGTGTAGATGCAATGTGATATAATATTTTGCTATATTCTATGTAATTTTTGATGCAATAAAGAATTTGATTTAAATTCACCGGACTCAAAGACATTATAATATTATTATTAGTCTGGGCACCTGGATATCTTTTGCTTCCCTATTCTTAGATTTTCTTCAAATTATTTCCATGTAATGCAAAATGCTTATTAATTTGATTTGTACTTTTTGCTTACTTATTTTACGTCAAGTTAGTAAGTGCTGTTTGATTTACTTCGAGTTATCTTTGTAATGGAGATGAGAACATCATAAGTATGAATTTTTTTTATTGCTGATGATGCCCACATGAGTCCGAGACTTGTGCGTGGGTAATGAAGTGAATGATTACACATAAATGCTTGACGGTGGAGCGGGATTCGAACCCACGAACGCAAGCTGAAGTTGCGACGCCCCAACCAACTGCGCTAAGCGGCCCGCCAATGGAAGAGTTTAGCATAATGATTTGAATTTTTCTAATGCATTTCAAGATTTAAAAGCGTTAAAGTATATCAGATTATATTTGAATTTTAACTTAAATGATCACTTACTAAAATCTATCTGTTTATTATCAGATATAAAATTATTTCAAAACTATTTTGTCTTCAACATTATTAATGATCTTTAATGATTGTAATTAAATAACCAGGAGTGTCACTAACAATAATTTGATTATTGAGGAGACGACTTGAACATTATGTTACCAAACAACGGTTCTGTTATATTTTTTTGACAAAGAGTGTTAATTTTTCTATCAAGGTTCTACTGTTTGAAGATTCTTTGTTCTGACTTTTGTGATAAATTAACGAATTATTGATGTGACTTGCTCATTTCTGGGGGCCAGTTTCATAACTAGACATTCAATACTATTGGAAGTTACTGCACAAGGCTATCAATGTTTAAATGAGTTTGTATTGGACCTCTGATTGCTGATGTAGTATTTTATCCACCCATGACTTTTAGAAACATAATACTGTACTGAAACGAATCAAAGCACTAACATCATACTGAGTTAATAAATCAAATACTGTTGAAAAATTGATGCCACTATGCCGTTCTTATACAAATTATATAGTTATTAATTTTGAAGGAACGGATTAAAAATGAATATAGTAACTCTCGAAATTAATGGAATTCATATTGGTTTCTAATTTTTAGGTGTTGATTATTAAATTTACTATGATGTTCCTCTGTTTCAGTTTAAAAGACATCTGTGATAATATTTATACTAATAAATAATAATTGGAAGACTGCAAGATGACCAAATAATTATTACCTATGCTATAAGGCTCTGATGGGGAATGGCAAGTTGAATAAAGAGTTAAATAAAGTTATATTGATAACTGAATGAAATGTTTAGAGTAAATAATAGAATTTTATCAAGTACCTACAGTGTAGAGAGAATTGAAAGTGTTTTTCTCTAATTTCTCTAGAATTATTGTTGCCTTGATTTGCCACGAATGAATTTTCGGGTATGGTACCGTATGCTATTGTGAAGTAAATGCGTTTTCAAGTATTAAAATGGGAACTTTACCCGTGTAAGTTGATTGAATCATGAATAATTATTATGAACTCAGTGTACACATTTTCTGATGCAAACTATCAATATTGATATTATTTTGTGATGTGGATAAGAACACATAAATATTAATGAACTGCTTTTCGATTTATTTATAGGATACTACTTATTCAGTGTTTATAGAAAGTATGTGTTGGGCTGTTCGCGGTCATGTAGCTAAATCAAAAAATATGTTTTGTAGAGGAATAAGAAGTTTCTACATGTTGCGTGAATTATGTCCTACTAATGAATTATTATCTTATGCTTATCATTCTCTTATCAACTCCAGGATGAGTTATGGACTTCTATGCTTGGGAGGTAAATAATATGTCACAACACTGTATCCTAGCATTGTTTTTCAAAAGTCCTTTATCCGAATAATAACTTAGAACTGATCATTCTTGGCCTCTTTTTTTCGACTTAAGTACTCCCAATCAGAAATCTCTATGTTTAAAAGGTTTTAAAGCTTTTTCTCATAAGGAGCTTAAATACCAATATTACTCGTGATATAAGATACGATTTCAGGCGATTACTGGTTTAAATTCCCCAATCTAGCTCAACTGTTTTCTTTTAATGCTCCTAATTTTTTTAATTCAATTTCACGAAAGCTCAACTGCTTGAAAACTTCAAATTCATTTTTTAGAAGTTTGAAATCCCACCTCTTCACTTTAAGGGAATGCGAATCATTTTTGAAAATTGTTGGATAACTTGTGTACTCACTTGTCTCCAAGTGAAGATAGCTGTTTTCTTCTCTCTATTTTTTTTATCTTTTCTTTGATAAAGTTTTTTAATAATGATTTTTTTTCTATTTTTTGTTCATCGTTTTTTATTTATATTGTGAAGTTTATAACAGTATGTGAAATATTCTATTTAATTCGGGTTAATTTTGTAAATATGCATAGGGCGGGGCGATCTCACTTCTCTGAGTGTGTTAAAAATTTATTTTGTGAAGTACACTCCACTTCGGGCCTATGCTTAGGGGTGTCCAAATTTATTTTTCCACATTTATCACCTGTTGTTTTTTTTATTTCTATTAGGGATTGTAGTTAAATAATTATTAAGTTTAACCATATATGTAAATATTATTTCATTCAGTATATTATTATAATCTAATTTTGGTTGGAGGAGATAATCGCATGTTAGAATGTTTTATTGTATTTTACTGTATTGTATTATTGCGTGTGTGTGAAATAAATTAATTTGGAATTTGAATTAATATTTCGAAAGTGTCAATATCGTTGGAAAAACATTATTGTTTCAACATATATTATATGACATAATTTAAACAAACATAACAAACATAATTTAAATGAAGATAGGGCTATAAACGTGTTTGTAAACGATAATCAATTAGACCAGGAAGAAAAAATTGCATTTCTAGGAGTTACGTTGGATAGACGATTGACCTGGACTCCATACATTGAGAAAATATGTAGTAAAATTTCATCTGGGGTATTTGTCCTGCGACAGCTCGCTAGATTGAATGACAAAAAGTTACTTTTCACAGCTTACCATGGGCTCTTACTGTCACATATTAGGTATGCTATCTTAGTATGGGGTAATTCATCAAAACAAAATCTTGATAGGGTGTTTAAGATCCAAAAGAAAGCGGTTAGGTGTATAGAAAGAGTAAATAGATTAGATTCATGTAGGCCGTTGTTCAAGAGACTTGGTCTCCTAACTGTACCCTGCTTATATGTGTATGAAGCTACTTTATATGTAAAAACGAATGATATTAACCAAAATCTTGATGTACATGATTATAATACAAGAAGCCGAGGAGATTATCACTTGGTGAGTCACAATAGTAGCCTATTCAAACAAAAACCTAGTTATATTGGTAGGAAATTCTACAACAAGCTACCGCAGTTTTTGAAGAGTCTTGAAAATATAGAAATATTTAAAAATCAATTGAAGAAATATTTAGTTGATAAAGCTTTTTATAGTGTACAAGAGTTCCTTTCACATCAAAATTAAGCCTCACCTCAACTAATTGAAGTAATTATGGTATCTAGTGTATAATATTGTTGATCTGACTTGTCTTATACTCCTTAACTGGAGTCTCCAAGACGTAATCTACAAAAAAAAAAAAAAAAAAATAATTTTATATTATAAACATGATTGTTAATAATTAACATATTACTCTCATTAGTGTTCTGTTTCTATTAGTGGCGGTAGGCCTACTTGTATTCATGTGTGAGTAATTCAAGAATCCTTGTATTTGTGAAATTAGCCTGCAATGTAGCCTAAATAAAAACTTTCCCTTGACCGCCAGGATATTTGACTCAGTATGAAATTATAACGGAAACATATATAAGCTTCTAGTTTCTGTTGTGCGAGAACGTAGTGCTTTGAATGAAATTAAACGAATAAGGAGGAATTAACATTTTTAAGAAGAATGTGAGTTAACCTATTTTCGTGCAGCTCTTTTCGCTTGTTTTTTTAACAATTTCGTTCTGTTGCAAGCCAAAAATCACATATATTACTAGCAGTTTGCCCGATTCAATTGAATCTAGGTTTACATGTGACAACTTATTTACAAAATCAATTTAACAGTCTATTTTATTATTTGTCTTCCCCTTCTTCTATTTACTCTTCTCTGTCTTCTTTCCTTTTATTATTCTGTAATATCTCCTTCTATTTACCAATTATATAGTCTCTCAGTTCGAAGTTATCAAGGTTTAGTTTGAATGGACGAATCTTTGTCCAGACTTCGCCCTCATTACGTGAATGCCTCACATAAAATCTCATTGTCAATATCCAAGCTTTTACTCATCTTACAATCTATTGTGTTGTTAATGATATTCTTTCTAATTAGTCAATGGCATTTTGTAAATTTACGTAAATAAAGTAATTTTATCTTTTATCTTTGTATTATCTCCTCCCTCTCAACCCTATACTTTCTCTTCCATCTCGTCTTCTTCTCCTCATCACTATACACCTAGTTTATTTTTTGTCACATGGAGCGCTAGAGTTTCAACAAAGGAGAACAACATTGAAACTTTCATTTATATATGACATACAACTATGTGTTAATGGCTAACAATAAGTATCATCAATCCCATCTCAAGGTCAATATTGAAAAAACAAATCTATTTAGAAGTTATTACATAGTGTGAAGATTCTATAGAGGACTGCTGTAAATAATTGGATCAGTCGAAAACAACATTATTGTCCAAAAAATAGAAAAAAAGATTTTCTATTTTCATTCAAGGATCTAGAGGGGATAGGAATAATGGAAGGACCTCCAATTGAAGTCGACCTGCAATCGCACAAGCAATCGGATACTATCATCAGCATTCTTTCTATGTTCATGCTCACATTCATTTGCATTCAAAGGAGGCTTTCTCTGCACTGTCCCACAGTTTTCAACAATAATCACCCACGTAACTAGACAACACCTTGTGGGGAATCATCGCTGGATTAGGGAAATCTGCTGCACAGAGCTGCTTCAAATTATTTTTCCTTACATGGTGATGTTGGGAGTCCACAGAGTGTGCGCACTGATCACATCTCGCCAAACATCACTTCTATATTCCAAGCCGTAGCTCTCATTGAAAGCTACGCACTAAAAGAGATAAATAACTTCATCTCTGATCATTGCTGGGGTGTCCGACGTGTATGAAAACGTACATTGTAAAGGACCAGGGTGGTTGATGAATTGGGGCTGAAAAGGGGATGAATAGAGAACTGCAGCTTGGGAAATCGTCTGTATCTGCAAAGTATCAATCTTGAAGTGATTTTTGTTCACGAATGTGTATTGTTGACCCTCATACTCAGTTTTTCTCAAAAATGTTTTCAATAGTGGCTGCATTTGATTAAGATGCGGTCCAACATTGACTATCTTTAAGCCACTCCAGTCCAAACATTGACTGTCTTATTTCTTTCCTAACCCCCCCCCCCCTCAAAGTGGTGGTTGCATATAAGATGCTATGTCCAACAATGACATTATGAATTATAAGCCACCTAATAGTTCTCTGTCACCAGAGGCTGCATTTAAGATGCAAATAAAACATCATTTTCTTTTTATAACATAGGCTGCATTTAAGATGCTGACTTAACAATAGTCAGTTTAATTTGTCCCCTGCAACTACTATCCCAAAAGAATACATCAAAATGATGCAAAACACTATTCCCCCCCCCCTCTGAAACCTCCTCCCATTGGTGTGAACGCATATAAGATGCCATGTCCAACAATGACATGCCACCTAAAAATCCTCTTCCATCAGAGGCTGCATTTAAGATGCAAATAAAACATAATTTTCTTTTTATAACATGAGCTGCATTAAAGATGCTGACTTAACAATAGTCTGTTTAATTTGTCACCTAAACCCCTTCCCCTAGTGGTGGTCGCATATAAGATGCTTGGTCCAACATGACATTATGAATATTATATGCCACCCAAAAACCCTCTGTTAACAGAGGCTGCATTTACAATGCTGACTTGACAAAAGTCTGATTTATTTGTTACCTGTAACCTCTATCCCAGCACAATGCACCAGTATGATGCAAAAATCAATTTAAGATTGATAGCAGAGATACAGACGATTTTTCAAGCGACGTTATCCAAAACGTACCCTCCCTTAATCAATTCTTCAACCACTCTGGTCCTTTACAATGTACGTTTTCATACATGTCGGACACCCCAGCAATGATCAGAGATGAAGTTATTTATCTCTTTTAGTGAGTAGCTTTCAATGAGAGCTACGGCTTGGAATATAGAAGTGATGTTTGGCGAGATGTGATCAGTGCGCACACTGTGGACTCCCAACATCACCATGTAAGGAAAAATAATTTGAAGCAGCTCTGTGCAGCAGATTTCCCTAATCCAGCGATGATTCCCCACAAGGTGTTATCTAGTTATGTGGGTGATTATTGTTGAAAACTCAGGGACAGCACAGAGAAAGCCTCCTTTGAATGCTAATGCATGAACATAGAAATAATGCTGATGATAGTATCCGATTGCTTGACGATTGCAGGTCGACTTCAATTGGAGGTCCTTTGATTCTTCCTATCCCCTCTAGATCCTTGTTTGAAAATAAAAAATCTATTTTTTCTTTAATTTATTCAAAATTTACTGTATAGTGTAAAGATTTTATAGAGGACTGTGAAGAGTTGAACTGTTGGATCAGTCAACAAGGGATGCACATTATTGTATCTCCCAAAATATCTAATAACATATAAATGAAAGTTTCAATGTTGTTCTCCTTTGACAAAACTCTAGCACTTTTTTTTGACAAAAAAATGAACTGGGTGCATTATTTTTATGCGGGTGAAGAAGAAGAAGAAGAAGAAAAGGAAGAAGGCAAAAAAGAAGAGGAAGAAGAAAAGAAGAGAAAGTAAAGACGAAAGAACGAACAGAAGAAGGGGAAGATGGATAAAAAGAATATCCTTTTAAATTGATTTTGTTAATAAGTTGGGCAACATCAAGAAATCCAAATTCAATTAAATCGGGCAACTTGCCAGTAATACATATAAGTGATTACAACTGAGAGAAATTGTTCAAAAAAGCCAGCAAATAATATATAGTGGAACACAAGGCTTGAAGGCTATGCGCATGGTTTTTGATCATGATTTTGTTTCAAAGTTTCTTGTATTGGATATTATTAGGGCTTTGAAATGATATCTATTGCTGTGAGGAATATTTTGTGAAATATGGGGTTTAAATTTGAGTTTTTTCGGTTTTAGTGGGAAATGGTTTCTACCTAAGAGTGATTTTAAAATTTTGATAAATTTTCTATAACTTAAAGACACCTTGAGAAATGAAATGACATAATTTTTACTCTGATGATTGAATTTGTATTTTTAAAAGAAGTATTCATTTTAAATCTGTAGAAATTTCAGTTTTCCAATAATTTACTTTGAAAAAACTATTTGTTAGATTGAAATAAAAATTAACTTATGTCATTTTATTCCTCAATACTGTAAGGCGTCTAGTCATAGAAAATTTATCAAAATTTTACAACCACTCATAGGTGAAATCCATTTCTCCCTAAAACCGAAAAAAATCTACTTTAAACCCCCATATTTCACAGAATAATTATTAAAGAAAATTTTATTTCCTCACAGCAATAGATATCATTTCAAAGCCCTAATAATACCCAATGTAAGAAACTTTGAAAAAAATCATGATCAAAAACCCTGCGCACAGCCTTAATAGATTGCAGAGATCAACGCCCAAGGCCCTCTAGCCCAGCACTATTCAGAGATAAATTAATAATGTAAAATAAATTTAAGTAGTAGGCCTACTCATATTTTTCATACAATTTTTTTTCTCTTTATCCAATCAATAACTTCTGAATCACTAAGTGAACTCTCGTTAACATATTTAGAAAGCTGAGAATTCTTGACCTATTAAATTTTAACACGGTATTAGGAATATTTTTTAAATGGCGAAGAAAATGATAAAAATAATCATAGGAGAGCATTAATGGTATATTTTTAGTCCTTATTGTTTCTACTCCTACATTTTTGTACTATTATTATTCTATGTTTCCTCCAAGTGTTTTAATTCTATTATTCATTTTTTTTTATTACATCAATTCATGGCATCTTTGTTGGATCCTATGATGCTCCTGTATGCGGACATAATTTCACAATGAAATTATTTGCATACAGTATTATTTCTGCAGATATTTTTTTTTGTAACATTTTATTTCTTGTACATGATAGTTAAGTTGATCTAAGCATTTTTTTCTTTGTAACTTCTTGGTTTCTCACCTAATGATTGATAGTTTTATAATTATTATTATTTTTTATCACGTATAATTTTTTTTCCTGTGTATTGTTTTTTTTTTTGCTTGTTTGTATTTGCAGAAATAAAGATTATTATTACTAACAGCTCTGAGTGTTAGATTTATTTCAAAAGTGGGGGAAAAAAATTGGCAATTTTCTATTTGCATTGAAGCCCTAAACTCTTCAATACATGGACTAGTCATCTGAAGTTACAGTGAAGAAAAAGTGTAGTTTTTCATGAAATGTGTAAGATATTTTATGTATTCAATTTTGAAAAAATGCAGTTACCCTCCAAAACTTTCAAATTAAATGGTATTTTGTTTACTTGATTTGTAGAGGAATTTACAAATATGAGGATAGAAATTATTATTTTAATTTGATAATTAGTTACTGCTTATTGAATCAAAATAAATAAATATTAACTTTTTATGTGAATTTAACGACTTGCAGTCAAATATTCATTAAGAATAAATAAGATTTACTTACTCTTTACAGCCGAGCGCTTTCGAATCTTTGAGATCCGTTTTCAGAGGCGTCAAATTTTGACATGATGATCAAGAAGGACGCCTCTGAAAACGGATCTCAAAGATTCGAAAGCGCTCGGCCGTAAAGAGTAAGTAAATCTTATTTATTCTTAATGAATATTTGACTGCAAGTCATTAAATTCACATAAAAAGTTAATATTAACAACGCAGTTCGTCATGGAACAAGAAATACAGGAATAAATAAATAATAATAATAAGCGTGTGGCTTTTATTAGAGGAGAGACCCTTACGGGGAACTTGGTGGGCCTACTGTTTTAGGTGGGTTCAGAACCACCGTGTAAGTGCTAATAAAGCTAAAAACATCTATAATATAAAATTAGGGTGGAGGTCTAATGTAATAATTAACTCCCAAATGCAATACTCTTAAATCATAAACCGAAGCAAACAAAAAAAAAACATTCAATTATTGACTGTGTTTTGGCAAATCAAGTAAGATAAGATTGTTTTCCGAATTTTTCGTTACAAATGCATCCAGGATAGAAATTCTTTCACCACTAAGATGAAAAATCGTTAAATTGTGAAAATCCCCAAATATTTATGTGAAATTAAACTCATAAATTTATTGGATAGGATAGAATTAGAAATGATTGAAAATGAGTGAACTATTAATTTCCTCTGTGAGACCTAGTGCATGCACCTAGACAGTATTTGACTTGTATTGTGTGTATGTTCATGTACAGTAGGCTGTGTATATCTTTTATATATTTTTTTCAATTGTATTGAGCCCTGATATTGCATCACCTTATCGAAGTTACTATTTTCTTATTTTAACACTCTATTACTTTAAACTTAATTTTGAATGGTGCTACTTCAAAATTATATAACTAGTCAAAGTCATTATGTTTTATTAGAGTTTTTTGACGACTTGATTCACCCTAATTTATGAAAATTATTAATTAAGAATAATAATGATTACAAGCAAATGAGTACTAGATTCATTTGTATATTGCTTTTCAAACTAACCATGTCTATGAAACGTTTTTAATTTTATTTTAGAAATGTGTTATTTATTTAAATACTTTCCAGTTTATTATTAAACGATGGGAATATTTTCAAATTATTGAAACAAAGTTCATAATAATTAAAATTAACATTATTTTACTGTATTTTTGTTTGCAGAGAAAATGGATACACTGTGGTCTAAATAAAGGAATGTAAATGAGATTATATTAATTAAATACTTATTAAATACATAAAACGATGTGAATTTTGATTAATTAGAATTTTTGGATTCCTAAATGTGTGCAATTTTAATTTTAGACATACGAGGGAGGAAAGATAATTATTTTTTTTAATAGTAATATGAAGCAAAGGGAAGATAATAGGCACTTAATAGGAGTATTTCCAATTCTAGCAAGAGTTCAAGCCGTCTCACTGGGGTAGAATAAAATAATGTATTAATCAGAGATCGCCTAGATTCAGATCAATGGCTGGTGTGGTGTGTGTAAGAGGAAAGCACTTAAAAGATCAAGGGAGCTCAATTAATTATTTTCTACTTTTCTGTTTGAAGCATTAAAAATCCGTCAGTTTCGAACTCTTTCTAAACAATAATTATAAATGTGTCAATTCTATTTTGTAAATTTATCACCGAACTGGAGGCTAAATGTAATTTGATATAAGTATTATAATTAAGAAAAGTATTCTAATATAAGTTTATTCTTGACACGCCATGGTGAAATTTTTCTCAGAAAAAACGATGCAAGGGAAATCTATGTAGGAAATTAAGTCTAGAAGTTTCCCTACCCAGAAGTAGAACCGATAGTGGATATTTCCACTCCTCTTTTTCAGAGTACTCTATAACAATTTGAGTCTAGGATCGATTTATTCAAACCAAATAATAATTTTAGGAGGGATTTAAAGGTGATGTATCTTTGAGATTTTTGTGAGGATGTCTGTTATTCTTTATGGGGTTACTTATATTCCATACATACATTTAAATTAAGTAGAAATAATTAATTTTATGATCAGCACTTCTCTATTATTATTATTATTGTTGGTTTTTATTTACATTGATATTGTAATTTCCAATAATTATTGAATTTTATAACTGTCTTTCTTCTATCGTGAAATTGTTTTTCTATAGTGTATGATGCCAATTGTGGTTCAATTGTTTTTTCCGTAATTGGTCTAAACTATTTAAATACTCATCAGCTCTTTTCATATTTCTAGTTACCGTACTACATTATATTGTATCTCACCGTTTGTGTCATAAGGGCAATAATGGGTTTATCCTAGAGCTGTCAAATGATTAATGCAATTTCAATAAATAAATAATGCTGATGATCACCCTGTTGAATCTGGTTCTGTTTGATTAAATTTTTTAACCCTTTCAAGAATTGAAATTTTTTTTTATTGAAACGGGGAACTAACGAAAAAACCAGCATTGCAACTGCCCGGTTATTGATCTCGCTGAAACATGGCTACGGTACATGATATATAACTGGAATTCAGTTTTGTGAAATAATTGTAATATTTATAAACGAAAAAGTGTTGTATCATTAGCGATTTATAGGGAATATTCCAGTAATTAATTACTCAATTTTTCTCTCTACTCAGAGTGCTGTTCACTTACAGTAAAATTGAATAGAATAATTTTCATTTTTTTTCTGTGATGCAGTTTGGACCAGTTTTATGAACTATTTTATCGCGATTTATTTGACATTTTGCGAAGGAAAGTTTTATGAACTATTTTTCTCGAGGAATTTAAGGACTACTTGATTTTCATATTTGAAAGTGACGGTACAAATTGGTATTGAGATAATAAGTTAATAGAATTGTCTTATTTCTCAAAGCAACTGGGTTTGAAATATTTAAAAAATTTTGTGAATTCATCAGGAATAGTGATTGCCCTTTTCTTAATCAATTGAAAGTTAAAAGTTATAGTTTAGTGTGAGGTAGATGCTTTGAAGTTGATGATTTGTTGAATGAAACGGCCGAAATTGGATTGCATATTAGGCTGGTAATATTATTATTTTTTCTATTGCGGATGATGCCCACATGAATATGGGGACTTGTGCGTGGGTAATGAGGTGAATGGGTTAATGATGAGAAACATCCATGGCTGAATGAGATTCGAACCCAAGGCTGCAGGAAACGAAGCCAGCCAGAGCCCATTATCTTATCACAGACAAGCGCTCCAACCAACTGCGCTACCAGAGCCGCCAAATATGTCGCAGAATATTAAAATTGGATTCCTTTACTGTTATTAAGGAATATGGTATTCCGATAAAAATGGTGATTATTCCAGTTTGGAGAAAAAAATTTGATATCAAGTAACAAGATAATTTCTTTATGTCCTATAATTACTTTCTAGACGGAAATGTATTGCAGATTTTACTATTATCTCAGAGAATGTTAGCAATTTTTAGTAATTCAAAAATAATGTGAAATTGGGGACAATGTAAAATGGCGTAGTGTTCTTTGTTTAGAATAACAAGAAATGAAACTAGGCTATAGTTATTTCAAATTGAACCGTGTTATTTATTTAAAAAGAAAAGTTTGAAAATGAATAAAAGCACATACCACCCAATTACAAATCCAATAATTACACATGACCTCCAGGATAAACATATAATATAATTATGTTCAATATCCTGGATCTCATAAATAATCAACAAAATTGTCGCGAGTAAAGAGCATGTTTTACAATTGTTTTTAATTCGACTATTATTATTTTATTTGAATATCAGAGTGAAATTGTGAATATTATTTGTAGATGGTCTTTTTATTTTTAAAATACTGTTCAATTTTCAATAGTTCGTTGCAGAAACGTTTTTATCATATCTATAGGGTAAATCCTCTATTATTTGAATATCAGAGTGAAATTTTGAATATTTTATGTAAATTGTCTTTTCATTTTAAAACAACTGTTCAATTTTCAATAGTTCAAGAACAAAGCTATGTAGTAGAAAATTATTTTTATATTTATACGGTAAATTCTCTATTATTAGTGTATTACTTGGGATGATAAGCAGCTAACATTGGGAAATTCTGGCCTTGATATCAGATGTAACTATAATTAAATTAAAATTTGATTCGATTATTGATTCCAAAAACTAATGTTTCATTTTATAGAGGCTATAAAATTGAAATTTGAATTTTGTTCTGTAGATTTTTCAAAAAATAAGTTTATAAGGTTATTTTGAATACAATATTGAGAATTTACTTAATTTTGGACAATGGAAATTTCATCTGAATTGCAGTTTTAAATATTGCAAGAATTAATGTAATTGATGATTTTGATAATTAAAAAAAAGAGGTCCAGGTGATATACCTTTATTTTATTTTTCAAATTGTTAAATTAACTAGTTGAACGATAATTGTATCACGTATGAGGAATTTATAATTTGTATTTTGTATCATTGAAATTTAATAATTACCGATGACAATTCCACAAGGGAGTCTCTCCCCACTCCCCACTCACCACCGACGCCATTTGACACGCGGGCGAAAATGTGATAGATGAGATTGGTGATGAAGATTATCATAAGATCAGATTGTCATAAGATTATTATAAATGCGACAGCAATTAAGAATTTCAACCCCCTATAAATAACGCTTATCCCGAGGGCCTTCCTGAATTGTTGGAGATGGGGAAATTCTGAACATTCAGTAGAAGCTCAGAAATCTTGTAAGAAAAACTTAAAGAAGTTTGAAACTAATCAAAACACCTAGTTCGGTACAGAGACGAAAAAATGCATTGGTTCAATGGTTTGAAATCAGTCATGGATTCAACAAAAAATTGTGAGTTTCATTGCAAACTAAATTCCAAATTCAAGTTTAAAATGCGAAGCAATCTTTGAAAAAATTCAGTGCAGTGCAGTACAGCTCCTTAATATAAGGCAAATATTGATATAATACAATATAATCACCTTTGAATTCAGATTCAATTATTACTTGGGACTTTCTTTTGCGTTCATGTAATGGTTTGAAATAATAGAAAAGTGAGTTTATCCACGTTCTAATTTTGTGTTATAATAACGGGTGTTTATAAAATGATATCGGATTTTCGAAGCTTCATAGTATTCATTACATACTACTTACAATCAAAATATCACATCAAATGAAAGATAAATATTTTTGTTATTTAGCTCCTGTTGGTACGCAATTGCAACGAGACTCTCATAAATTTAATGCTTTGTTTGTGCTATATCTCGGCGAAAAGTTTATGTGAGTGCACTGAAACTTTGGCTATTTCCTCAATTGGTAGAGGATGAATAACAGAATTACATTTGGCAGCATTATGATACACCATAATATGATGACTTGTGAGTTGTACTGTATGAGTTGCACTTTTTGTTTTGTTGTATTAATTTGAATTGTAAGTTGTATGTAATAAACACTACAAAGCGTAAAAACTCCGATATTTTTTACAAACACCCGGTACTTAGCTATCGAAACGATAAAATAATAATTCATCAATATTTTGTGACTTTAAAAAATATAAATTGCATTTTGATTAACACTATGGTAAATTGAATGAGCAATTCTGAAGAGGGGGAATTTAAATATACTTTTAGAGTCATAGAGTGTCAGCTGTGTCTATCTGAAAGAAACATTAATTTACCAAGCCAATTGAGGTAATGATTGAGTTTGAGCAACCTGTTGTTTGGGGGGGGGCAGATGGTAGACGCCGGCAGATGTAGGGTTGGCATGAAGTACCGGTATAGGCGTGGTAGGCGTTGGTCCGGCGTGGCCCCTACTGTGTTTTGGCTCATGTTCGGGGCCTGTTCTGAAATAAACATTAATCTCAGCATCAATTTTGTCAAGTACCAAATAGCTAATACAATAATCAAAACAGTAATAAAAATAGCCAATAGAAGTAACAAAGTTAACGATTCCATTAATTTTCAACATCTCAACAGATAAGGTTGGGATGGACTGCTCTGTTTGAAGCCCAGAGAAATTTATGAAGCAAAATAAATTTATAAATAATCTGAAATTTATAAATACTCTGAAATTATAAGTTTTTATATATAGCACAAGTTTTAATAGTAGCACAATTTATTCCAACAGGTCCCAGTCAGTTACTTGATAAGTGAATAATGATAATGATGCCATCAACACACATATTATAAAACACAAGAGACTATAGTTTAGACTGTCACATCGTTTTCAATCTCAACCAAACTAGAACTGAAATATAATACAGAGTAGCTCTATACATACTCAAATCCTATACATACAAATCCTAATTGTTCATAGATTGAGAGCCTCCCGTGCACTAGAAGAAGGCTCCCTGTCTAAAACCAATAATATTCTTCTGAGGAGAGTATAATTAAGCTACTACAATATATTTTGGTTTCAGTTTGGAAAAAGAAGTGACAGCTGAAACTATAGTACATCGTATGTAAATCAATCAAGTGGATGTATCAACATCATGGATACCCAACACATTATCCAACACTGCCTCCAATTCCAAGATGATAATTAAATTGTCAATGAGTAAGAATATGTATAGAATTATGAAAATGAAAATTCAAACACTGTTAATATGATGTAGACGTACTGTTCAAAATAAAATGAATTACTGAATTAAAAACAGAAATAAATTTCTTAGTGACACATCACAGATAAAGCTGGTCTCACATTGGAGGCGATCATGTTTTGAATTTTGGTCACACATGAGGCTTTTTAAACATTACAATCCAGCCGATACAATACAATCTGAATCCTATCTGCATCAGCAAATCTATTGCATCAGAAGGCTTATGGTGCTTAAAGAGCCTCAGGGACGATTAAAAGTCGCTCATAGTAGCTTCTAATATGAGACCAGCTCAAGACCTTGATACAGAAAGATGATTCAAAATTAATGCTTACTTTGACTCTTAGAGCACGGGGCCGTGCTTTCCCCACCCCCTTATTTATATGGGTGAGGAAGCAGATCGCCGTTGCCTCCTCGCGGCTCTCACCGCCCACATTATGCCGCCACCCACAGGTAAATCCATGTATCCAATATTTATTGGCACATGGGGCGGCGACGGTGGGGGTGAACCTTGCTGAGGTGGCGATGGTGGTGGTGGTGGTGGCGATGGTGGTGGTGGTGGCGATGGTGGTGGTGGTGGAGTCACCTGCCTCGGCTCAGGGGCCGAGGCTGACCTCCTCCACCTTGGGGCCGGACGCACCCACATCACGCCTGGCGCCCTGGGTAGGTCTTGATGACCTATCTCCAGGGGCTGGCAGGGTGGTGGCCCCTGTTGTTGCTGCTGTTGCTGTTGTTGCTGTTGTTGTTGCAGCTGTAGTTGTTGCTGTTGTTGTTGTTGTTGTTGCTGCTGTTGTTGTTGTTGCTGTTGCTGCAGCTGTAGTTGTTGCTGTTGTTGTTGTTGCTGCTGTTGTTGTTGCTGTTGTAGTTGTTGCTGTTGTTGTTGTTGCAGCTGTAGTTGTTGCTGT
The DNA here is from genome assembly GCA_948455865.1 of Conomelus anceps. NCBI lineage: Eukaryota > Metazoa > Arthropoda > Insecta > Hemiptera > Delphacidae > Conomelus > Conomelus anceps. The sequence goes on along the minus strand of OX418222.1, from coordinate 54,042,795 downwards.
TGTTGTTGTTGCTGCTGTTGTTGTTGTTGCAGCTGTAGTTGTTGCTGTTGTTGTTGTTGTTGTTCTTGGTCATAGACCCTGGCCCGCTTGGCCACCGGGGCGCCATTATCATTAGCATCATCATCATCATCATCATCATCATCATCATCATCATCGTCATCTCTCGGTCTCTAAAAAATCATACAAAAACAAAGTTAATAATCTAGTTTCCCATTAGACATTTTTTTTCAGTGTCTTGCTGACAGAAGTATGATGCATATACACATCACCCAGCACTTTGAACAACCATGAATAGATTTATTCTATTGTTTCAATACTAGTGAGCCCAACGGGCTGGAGAACTCGCTTGCAAACAACTTAATTCGAAAAGGGAAACTCATTTGGGAAGCTTATCATAGGGGAATGTGGTAACAAAAAACGGCTGTTTTAAAGATACTGATTTGGATAAAATTCACAAGACAATTCATCACTTGAAGTTCAAGTTCATCATTGCTCTGATATACAGGTTTATTTTCCACAAAAAAGACATACCGTACTCATATACCTATATATCAGGGCAATGGGATTAGTGTATATCTATAGAGTAGATATATTTACAATATAAAAAACAGCTGTATATATATTCATATTTTGTCAGGGCAATGAAGTTAGTATATCAGCTGATAGAGATTCTATAAAAAGCCTGATCGCATTTATTCACCTATACAGCTGATGGTAACTCAAAATAGGCTATATTTTGAAATCTATTGAGAATTCCATATGGTGGAAACAACTATTTTATATATATTATAGTAATATATAGATATATTAATGAAGGGCTGAGATTCTATTGTTCTTTTATTTCGCTTCAAAAAAGATGAAGGAGTCTGTTAATTTTATTGGCCAACGAACTTGACCTGCCCAAAGATACCAAGAATCGGTGTTTCAAATTTAAAGTAGATTGATAAAGGCGTTCGAAAGTTATCGTGGAACATACAAACACACAAAGCCTCGAGCCTCAAGTCAAAAGGAAGAACTCGCTCCGCTCGTTCAATAATGTAGGCCTACATGATTATATTTTCAAAATGATTCTGAAGAAGCTCAATTTTCAATACTGCAGTTGAGAAGTATGGGCTATAATGTCATTATAACATGTTATCCCTGTTCAAGTTTTATGGAGAGAAAAACAGAAGTTTCAGTGGAATATTGAAACGTGTTGTTTTTATAGATAAAAACGATAGTCTGAAAACTAATATTAATAAAATTAATCAAAATGAAATAGTAGGCTCATAATGGTGATACTCAGAATAAAAATAATAATTATTTTAGTACTAGGTAGATTGAGGTTGATTCTTCAAAAATATTTGGACTCACCAAGTTGATGGAAGTATAAATTAGCAATTTATCAACAATCAATCAACCAGCAACCATTCTATTGTTATAATGAGGAATAAGAAACAGCATGACTTTTGAAACACACATTTTTAATGTAAAAATATTGGTGGAAGGAACCGTTGTTTATTAAATTGGTATTAAAATAACAAAGCTGTTGCAGCAGGTCAAAAAGAAATGAACTATTTCTCTCTGCTTCCAATTATTATTAATTTGAAGTCCATCCAAATTAAATTACACTGCTGAATAACACAGCAATAATGATTGAGAAGTTGATAAAGCTCCATCAATTAGGCCCCCACTCTACAACCCCATGGATATCAATAAGTTTTGTCCCACTATTTACAAATCCTTGCTACAACCCTGGTTTATTGAATTGGTCTCATTAAAGTGTTTTATTGCTTACTTTATTGCCGCGCCTGGGAGGGGGGGTCTGTTGGCGCGGGGGCTGCCGAGGGGGGGCTGCCTCCACCGCCTCTGCCTCCTCCATCATGGAGAGGAAGTAGAGGAAGGCAGCATCCCCTTCCTCACCGTTGCCCTGCTCCTCTGCGTGTGCCTGCGGGAGGGGCGGGGTCTCACCCGCAGCTACCCTCGCCAGCCATTCGACTCTCTGGATCCTGCAAAACATTAAATAAATTGTATTATCATCAACAAAAGTATACATTTCATGGTTTGGTTCAAAATAGTATGGATAGTATAAAAATAGAATATGGGAAACTCTTAAAAATAAACCCTTTTATATAATGTTCAAAATACTCAAATTGTTTGGTGATAGCTCACTGAACAATAATTTTGGCACTTTTTTGCATGATGGGAGTTTCCATTTAAGAGTTGTTGGGTGTAATTTCTATAACTCAAGCTGCATGATGGAGTGAGACCACACAAGCAACATGTAGCACATCAACTGAGTTTCCATGTTGTCTGAACTTCAGGTAAAGATATAACACAATACAACACTCCATTGGTGTGCTATGACAAGCTGTTTGTGTAGTCTAACACCACCGCAAGTTGTAAGTGTCACTGCCTAAGAGTACAGTAGTTGTGAATTCAACAGTTCCTGAGTCAAGTCCCATGGAGTTGGAATCTAAGAGTGTATCAAAATTAGTCAACAAAATAATTCCACATTTTGGCAATCAGGTACATTCTACCAAGATATCATAGTTCAACTGATTAGTTGTGCCATAGGGAATCTTGAACAGAATTTTTCAATTGATCAGTATAATCAATTAAAAATTGAATATTAAGATGAAAAAATTTTATTTCTGCTTATAACAAACTCTGTAAATAGTTTTAGTTGTTGTTTGAATTCAGTTTGGAAAGTTAAGGTTGGATTACATGAACAATCACTGGTTCAGTGCGGTAAGTTCGCTAAAAGATGATAAAGGACATTAAATTTCGATCCATTCTTGTACTTGCATCCAACTACATATTATATTGCTTTCTACAGCAATGTCTAGAAAGGCTCAATGACATCAAGCTTAGTGGCTGTTAGAAGCATAGTGATGGAGAAAGACAATTTATAGTATTATTGTAATTGAAAAAAAAATATTTTTATAAATACCTCGAGAGAGGCTCGAGGTCCGCTGCCTCCCGCACGCTGGCCTCCCACCTTCTCCTCTCACCTGCCCTCACTTTGAGGGCCTGAACATTTATTTTCACTTTTTTCAGTATATTCTGCAAGAGAATTGTAAACCAATTAGAAATATTTTCACTTTAGTATCACTCCGCAATGGTAAAGTAACCTTTATTCAATTTATTATTATTTTTTGTGATATTTGCCATATTTCATTACCCTTACAGACTCCATAACAGAGCTAACAAGATAATAAGTAAAGCACCATAACAACTATGGGTATAATATAGTATACTACGGTTGGCACAGTCACATGTTTCCCTTTTCTTGAAAGTGGCATCTTAAATCTTGATAATCAAACAAACATTTGAAATTTTCATAACTATTTGCATCTTCTTCATTATTCTTTCCCCCAATTATGTTGAGGTTCACAAAGACATATGATACAAAAATAATTGATAAAAAATGTCACATGGCAATGGATAAAACATTTCAATACCTTCATAATCTTCAACTTTGACAAAAAAATGTTTCTCAATCACAAGTGCACAGCCTTGAGGGCGATTGGCAAATGCCAATTTCAAATGGTTTACTCTTATTTGAAGACAAGTTCTAGGGGGAATGGCTTCAGTCAATGGGTGAATTAATTATCTTGCTGACAAAAACTACTGTCTAAGTCGATGGGGGCCTTGAGACTACTAATTACTAGTTTTACTTCCAATTACTATGGTTCAAGTGCTGCAGATTCATAAAGATTTTTAAAGAAAAATAATTATTCTAACCAAAAATAGAACTGTTTTTCACTCACATTTTTCTTCACGGCTGGCACCAATTCATCGTGGGGCATGAAGGGGTGTACAGCCCCCCATGACACCCACGAGTGCCGGGCACGGTCCCCCAGCCATGTAAGGTGCACGTCCCGGAATGTCCGTGTTGGGAAAGCTGAAAAAATGAAAACAAGGTTGAGAGTGATTGAATAAGGAAAGCAGCTATAAAAATGAACCTTTCAAGGCAAAAATGACACAGCATTTGTGTCAAATGGTTTGGACTCAATAGTTTATGAGGACAGTTTGGCCATTCAGGCTACATTATCAAAAACGTTGTATGGTAGATTAGTTAACAAGAATAATTCTAAATCACTGAAAATTAAAAAAAAATAACTAGTTTATATTAACTTAATGGCTATGAATTTATACGTTCACTCACAACTGTTGAATAGAATTTATAATAAAAAAATCTGAGCTGAACAATAAAAAACATTTTAAAGAAACAAATAAATTAACAAACAATTATGAAGGATGAAGTAGATCAAATTAAATTTTATTTTGATATAACTAACCCAAGATCATGGAAACTCCTGCAAGGGCTTGTACATTTAGATTGAATCTAACATTCAAAATTGGCCATAGGATTAAAATTATTTTTATTATCAATTGCAAATGGAGAAATTAAAATGAGCTATGAGTATAATTATTTATATGAATTGTAAAGGTAGTGTCTAGCTTGCTCTATTAAAGCAATAAGTACCTCCATAGTTATGTGTCAATCCCCTATAGATCCAATTCAATGATTGCAGACTCAAATCGTTGCCTCAATCCTAGTGGCCTTCAACCACCAAATCAGATCACATTCACTAGCCTAGAGGGTTGTCAAAGTACCCAAGGAATCATGTCTAGGAGATTAATCACATGCAGCAAAAATATTTAAAAAATCAGTCTGATAGTCCAGGAAACGAATGCTCAAAAAAAGGTATAGAGGGAAATTCTTGGGACACAATTATTGACTTCATAACTTTGTTTGGGCTAGTTAGGAGGTGAACATATCAAAATTCCCCGCCCACACCCCTTAAGCCAGGGGAGGGAGGGGGGTTGAAAGTCTCATTTTTCGGTTTTTTGCTTATATCTCGGAGAACATAAGTCCTACTGACATGACCATTCTATACAAAATTAAAGCCGATCAAATTTACTACAAGTTTTATCCGGTCAATTTTTCCGATTTCTTGAATAGTGTTCGAGATGTTTGCTCTTGAAAGTCTGTAATTTTAAGAAAAACTTTTTTGCTTCACATTTTTTCTCTTTTTGACCGGATAACTGTTGAATGATGCACCAAAAATCTAAATGATGGCCATAGGGTTGTAGAGCATTAAATTCCTTTCAATAATATATATCACTTCACTATTTTATCTATTTTCCTTCAAATGCTAAAGCAGTTTCAGTGTTGAGCATGAAATCTGAAGCTTTGCAACAACTGTTGACTAAATGATAACAAAATTTAATGTTCAAGAAAAAGTATAGAGGAAATTCTTGGAACACAATTTTTTACTTCGTAACTTTGCTTGGACTAGTTAGGAGGTGAATATATCAAAAGTCCTCGCCCGTAGCCCTTAAGCCTTTATGGAAGGGGGGGGGGGGGGGGGCTTATCGCATGGCGACTGGCAGGCGCCCGCGATCTTTGTGTAAATCTGTAAACGATGTATAGCCGTATGTACTGCATGGGATAGAGTACTGGAATGAATAAAAAAGGTATGACAGAAAAGTGGAAGGAAAGAAGCGAGCGTTCACAATATCATGCTATTTATGCAGCCTTGAAGACTGATGAAACATCAAAAAGTTACATGAATGTGGTGCGAAGCGTAGCTTCATGACTACTATATTCAAGGCGAGAGGAGGATTATACCCTTTAAACCACAGTCCTTTTCGGGGAGAGGCGGTTGTCCTTTTTTATGATCAATGTGTAATAGTCTAGAAAAGAAGGATATTATTCATTTTATAGGTAAATGTTCAATTTTAGGTGAAATTCGCATAGCGTGGTTGGGAAAGAGTACATTGGATAGTGGAGAGGTGATAGAGTATGTAGAGGGTAAATGTTGGAAGTCACTAGTGGGGTATGTAAGAAGGGCCTGAAAATATTGCAATCACGAATCACTTGATTCAGGAATTTAATTATTAATTTGAGTATCTAGTTATTCAAAAGGCATAGAGTGTGCAGAGTTTGTTTTTTTGTCTGTTTATTTTATATATTTAATGAGATTTATGTTAATTCGATAAACAAATTTATGTAGCCTATGTTTACCGCACATAAATACTTTTAGACTATATTATAAAGCTATCAACCTGACTGACGGCCATTGTCTAAGCCTAGTGGACTTTTAGTTGTATTCGAAGTTAATAAATATGTTATTAAAAAAGATTTCTAAACAGATTTTCTGTTGTTTTATTCTTCAAGTATGTATTTTTTGTTTAATAAAGTTCACTTGGTTGATTGATTGATTAATTTACCTTTTAATGTCGATAAACTTCATTCCACTCAATGGTTGTGTTCGGTAAAACTATCACAATGTCTTATATGTACTCATATATGCACAAACATAGTCATAGAAAATTATTTCTCATTAAAATGTTCTAGATCTTCTTTAATTAACTGTGAGGAACCTGGTCAGTGGGTCTACAAGTATATATTCTAAAATGAGTATCTGTGCTATTTAAACGTCCAGTACTGAATAGGTGTACTTAATGGTGCATATTCAGGCTAATTCGTTGGCCGGGAATGGTGAGAAATTGAAAGATTCATTAGTCAACAGTTGTTTCAAAGCTTCAGATTTCATGCTCAACACTGAAACTGCTTTAACATTTGAAGGAAAATAGATAAAATAGTGAAGTAATATATATTATTGAAAGGAATTTAATGCTCTACAATCCTATGGCCATCATTTAGTTTTTTGTTGCATCGTTCAAGAGTTATCCGGTCAAAAAGAGCAAGAATGTGAAGCAAAAAAGGTTTTCTCAAAATTACAGACTTTCAAGAGCGGATATCTCAAAAACTAAACAAAATATCGAAAAATATAACTGGATAAGACTTGTATGAAATTCAATCAGCTTTAATTTTTGTATGGAAAGGTCATGTCGGTAGGATGTATGTTTTCTGAGATATAAGCAAAAAACCGAAAAATGAGGCTTTCAACCCCCCTCCCTCCCCACGGATTAAGGGGTCGCGGGGACTTTTGATATGTTCACCTCCTAACTAGCCCAAACAAAGTTACGAAGTCAAAAATTGTGTTCAAAGACTTTCCCTCTATACCTCTTCGTTGACTGGGCTAGTGACCATGCCTGATAAATTGAAATAATTTTATTTGACAGATGAGCACATGAGTCATGAACGTGTGCGAGGGTAATGAGATACATGATGACAAGGTGAAAACATCCAAGTCTGAAAGAGTTTAGAATTCGAAACCTAGAGGAGCAGCAGCCAGTCAGAGTCATTTCCAATCAGAGGTAAGCGCCCCAACTGACTCGCTAAGACCGACTACTTATATATACATATAGTATAAATCAATTACATTGATTGACACTCTACTCACTTCGGACTTGTGTCCAGCTGTGGCTTTCAGGGTCTCTGGTGACCACAGCAGGCCGATAAGGACCCTTCCCCAACCTGGCCCACAATAGCATGCCGACCACCAAACTCAGCTCCGCTTGTGGCGGTTGGTGGCGGCGGTTATGTTGGGGAAGGGGGCGTCTCCTTCTTGCTGGTGCTGGTGCTGGTGGCGGTGGCAGTGCTGGCACTTCTACAAGCAAAGCAACAAATTTAATATTAGAATTACTACACAACAGGTTGGCACAGAGCACTTCAAACAGAAGTTGCCTTTCTCAATAAATACTCGAAATACAAAATTCAGTCTCGCTCATAATTATGTTATTGAAACTTTCAAGAGACACATGCTATGGTGAATACATCTCAAGATAACACAATATTATTTTGTTATAATAACAAAATAATACTTATCATTAGAAATACTATGTAAAACGGTTTTTTCAAAATCTAGAAGAAAAATTTATAATTGAAAAATTTACATAAACTTTACTGTTCTTATCATTGTTGTGAAAATCAATAATTCCTGACGCACATTTTCCCATCCTATATAATTGTCAGACTCAGCTTGGCAGACTAATATAAATAATCTATCAGTTAGGACAGCAATCTCAGCACTCTTCTTTGAGTGGTATGCTCTTTGACCACAACATAGATTAGCTGGAAGAGTCATCCACAGTCAAAATCGGCTTGAAGGACTTTACATACACCATGTATAGTATGAGTATATAATGGAAGCCTACATAGGCTATAGGCCCTCTAACCAATCTCGACTATGGGTGACTTTTCGTACCCGACATTATGTTTTGGTCTAGGCATTGTACTACGAAAACGAAGATTGAAATAGGTTGTGATTGATTTCCTTACTGAGGTAACAAAATTTGTTTGTAGATTGAGTTATATCAGTATGCCAAACCCACTGAAACAAAGCCATTGCCATTATTTGACAGAAAAGTTTGGAAAGCAACACACTTGATGAAGCCGTCATTATATCTGAGATGAACATAGTACACCTCAAGCATAATAAGGCATATTATTATAATATAGATTGCTTATAATAATATAAGATTACTAACCCACTCTTCTCGGCCTGAGCCGTGCTCTATAGTTGTTAACTACAGGCGCTTGCATTCTGAAAATTGAAAATGATAAGGAATTATAATACGTAGAATCACATCATGATGAAAATACATTTCATACCAATATGAATTGAATTCCACACTATTAATACATTCCACCATAATGATAAATGTTAATGAAATGATTGATTACTGGTAACAGACGATTTCTCCTGAAATTTTGGGTCTCATACTTGTGAGAGTAATGAGGATAATAGTGATTGGATCGGGAATCGAACCAGAGTCCATCGGAGTAGCTAAAGTAACAGGAAGGCATAGGCTACCGTGGCTTCACACGAATTATGTTTATTTGCTGAGTTGGTGTGAAAACAAAAAAGTTAGTAATTTAGAATCATCCTGCTCCAATTTGAAAAAAAAGAAATAAAAATAGTTCAGAATAAAAAAATTTAATTCAATGTTTTCACCTGCCAAGAGTGCAGCCTTATTTATTACAGGAGAAATCATCTTGCTACCAACTTAATAAATTAGACTTTCATTGATTATAATTTAGGGCTATGAACAAAGCATATACTCGCAAAGTGGCAATATGCTTTGCATAGTCCCTCAAACACCACTATCATACTCAGATTTCTGTCTTTTGTATTCATTTATATTTTTATATTTATATTTTTATCGTTTATATTTTATTTCTGTCTTTTAGAGACCGTATTAATATTCAAAGCTTGAATGAGCATACAGCTATGGAGAACCATCATCATATTGTGAAGAGCAGTGGCGGTTCTAAAGGTTAATTTCTGGGGGGCAGACTTCCGGGGGGGTTGTGGAGCCCTCCCCCGGAAAATTAAAAAAAAAAAACTATTTCAGGCTGAAAGTTTTACTAATAGAAACGTGAAAAACAAGTAGGTTTTTTCGTCTTGCTATACACTATTTTTTCTTGCACAATAAATCTCGAACAGCTCACTTACTCGTAATGGAGGGTAGTGGAGTGAACATTCAGCAGTGACAATTAAACGGTTCTATATTTCTAGATTGTAATTGTTGTTGGTTTCAGTTTAGGTTGGAAATTGTAAGCCACACACACAGTTTTATAAGCACAAAGCACAGTTATGTATTCCAAAATCTTCTAAACAACTTCACAATACAGGTTTTAGACTCTTAGTACTGAATAAAATAAAATCATTCAGGGAGTTTAACTAGTGTTCTCCATAAGTTTAATCTCCTCTGGCCAACATTTTTAAATTGATCCAGGATTGCTTGAGGATTCTTCAATAGTTTTTCTCCCTTTCAATTGAGTGTATGGCCAAGTATGATTGTCTTCAAGGTAGATCTAAGATACGTTTAGATTCTCATCTTTCTGCACTGGCACTAGCTACTGATAGAGTAAACAGCAGTCTTAGAGGTTTTTACCGTTGGGGATGTACAAATTAGATTGTTCCATTACCACTACCAGTAGCTCTATTGGGTTTCCCTTAAATTCGTTGAGTGTGTGTTTTACCAAACCAAGTGCATATGATAGTTCATCTCAGTTTACAAATTAAATATGTCATACTTATTTGCAAAAGAACAAAAGTTTTCCTCAGATGAAAACCCTTTACTTTGAGGACTTATTGCATCAAATGCTTGAACAAAACAATCGTTTGATTCAACTCTCCTTTGCAACTTGGTGATCATGTGGTCTAGTACTTCCTAAAAAAATGTCTAATGTCTTCTCAAAAGCTATTGGGGGGGGAGGGCTGTTGCCTCCCTGCCCCGGGCTAGAACCGCCACTGGTAAAAAGTATTTGCAAATGTCTTCTATGGGGCGAAATGTGTGTTCACATCTCACACAATGGAAATAGAATAGCTAAAGCATTCATATGCTACTTGCTGAAATTTCAAAACTTTTTCATTTGGCAGGTCACAATGAAACAGAATGCGACGCGGCGCACCTCTTGTTTTGCGTTTCAGATAGTTATCCCACAACGCGGAACGGTAGAGAAGCTAATGGGATAGAATAGCCTTATTCAAATCGTTAATATTCTTGCTAAACTCAATTTTCTATGCACTCCATTTGTTCAGAACATCATTGATGCAGTCAGTTGGCAGTACAAGGACCCCGGACCGTCGCACAACATGTCAAAACACGATAGTGCAGAATTATTTTCATTTAATCCGAAATTGGTTTCAGTGACTAATCAGCATCAGCTGCAGCGTCGAATCGCACTGCACCGCATTTTCCGTGAAACAGGGTAAAAGCCAAGGAAATGTTTTCTCTATGGAGAATACAAGAGTCCAATAAGGGGATCAACTTTGCGCTTCTTATTGCAAAAGTCTTTACTGGATGTAGCCAAAAAAATCATTGTTTGCGATGTTAATTTAATATCCAATTCAATTGATTGACCCAATTCCAATTGAATCAATTTTTTGTATTTAAGATAGACAAGTAGCAAAAATAGTAGCCTTAAGAAATTTGTAACCTGAAAAAGTTGACATTCATACAAGCAAAACGTCAAGGTTGATTAGACTCAAACCTGCAAACCAACAGATTATACACAGCGTCTAATCAACTACGTCACCAATGATTGTAGTGTTCTTTTGATGAATAATTTATTATTACAGACATGAAATACAGAGATAAAGGCGAAAGAGCTACCGGCAGGAACCAAGTATTGTAGTCTGCTCCCAGCCAGGCGCTGAATCTGTCTAGGTAACGTATATAAACCCGTATAAGTTTACTGTGTATGCTGCAATAACAATTCAGTCAGTTTATAATACAGCAGTGCAACTGCCATCCTCAGTCCTGAATTCGTAATATTAAATACAATTTATTATAAAAAATTACGTCTTAAATCCTTGTACAGTACTATGTCTCCACGACCGGTTTCAACGCTCAAAGTATCATCTTCAGATGGAAATCCTCAGTCTGAGTTGACTCTCGTCATATTAACCACTAGTACACGCAACACACACACACACACGGAAAAACATCGTCGAATAATTGAAATTTCTTGAACAATAACCAAAAAATAAATAAAATAAAATCTCCCGGCTGGGCCCGGTAACAACTTGCAACTGATGACCTACAACCTTCCGACCACCACCAACCCCTTCATCATAATCATCAGCGACGAAAACAACCCGTCCCACTATCATCTTCCTCCCCACGCCCCTTTTCATTCCTCTCGACCCTCCGCTGTATCATTTTATTGAATATCTCATTACTTTGCGTATTTAGTTTTTCATTCAAAAAAGGCCAACTCCATTTTGAAGGCCTTATATCTCAAATTCTTCAAGTGTGTTTAATATCAGACTTTTTCCCATAACCTTCAATACTTCCATTGACTGGTTTATATTTCCATAAGTGTGGCCTGTGATCCGCAAATTTTGAATAACTATTAGGACCTGGCATGTGTTCTTTGAACCGAACTCTAAATGAGCATCCCGTCTGGCCTATGTAATGCAGTTGATTCTATACACCCCTCCTTTTTCAAATTTATCGTTTGTGGATTGGCCTATCTTTCGAGTATGCGTCCCAAGATAACCCTCCTGTTGTACTTGCTGAGCATCTTGTCCACCAAGCTGGTCCCATATCCGTTCTGAACCTCTATCTGTTTTATTATATATGGACTTCTTTGCTGTATTTGTCGCGTCGAAACCGGTCGTGGAGACAAAGTACAACGATTGGAGACGTATGTTTACATAATATATTTAATTCAGTTAGGATAAAAGCATGGTGCTATCGTGGAGAAAGTATGTGATGTTTAAGAGGCTTATGGTAGAAATTACTAATACGTGGAAAGTTATGGAGATAAAAATGACTAATATGAGAAAAGTGATTAAGAAGAAAATTAACGATTTTAAAATAAATTCAAAAGAAGCGAAAACTATGAAATACAACAAGAGAGGAATAAAATAATGGAGAAACTTCAGAAGGATTTATAAGAAGTTACATGAATCGACCTACAAATCTGTACACTAAGATAAAAAAGCTTTTGAAAGTTTGAAGTATAGAAGTACCAAAACAAAGAAGATGAGAAATGTGGAAAAACAAATAAGTTCCTTAATGGTATGAAGAAAAAACTAGAAGAAACTGTACAAAAGAGGGTGACAATCTATTGAAAAGAATAAAGGAATGTTTGATTTTGTAAAGGAGCTGCTCTACCATAAGAAGAAAATAACTTATATGAAAGAAAATCTAGAAGAGAAAACTTTTTTAAAAGTAGACAAAGCTCGTAAGTTTATCACTTGGAAATGGGAACTCATAACAGCCTAGCTGTGAGCAGCATCCGAACTTACTGAAGTTTTATTGATTACAAGAACAACTGAATTTAATAACTTTTTAAATGCACTCATTCTTCTTGCAGACAAATGCTTCTTATAGTTTATTTCATCGAAATTTAAGAAAAAATAATGAATTGCTGTTTTTGAAATTTGACATGTCGGCCATTTTCTTAACTCTGAACATTTCTCAATAAAATTTATTAAGCTTCAAAAATGTAATCATATCTTGTGGTAATTGTATAATAAACTTCCAAAATTGATTATTGAATAATTATTTCGCACTACGGAAACTGCAATTTAGGGAAAAGAAAGTTGAGCATAGCTTTATCATGAAATGGAAAAATTCTCACCTTATGCCGACAGCAACTGAATTAAATCAAACAAGAAACAAATGAATTTCCAAAAGATATCCTTGGAAATTCGTTAAAAAACGCAAGAGAGCGAACTAGAGCGAGAGCGAGAGCGAACTAGGAAGAGCAGATGTTTACACCACGTAGAGCACAAGCGAAATGACGAAGGATCGCAGAACAGATGATGAAATTTGGCCATCCACTGCCATCCAGTTGGCGATGCATTGCCTACTTTCTACTGTATTTTTTAGAAAATTAATGAAAAATTATTATTACTAAATCTCTGTTTGATCAGTGATTTTCATACGTAAATATATTTCAGTAATGTATAAAATATTAAATGTTTGTTAAGCTCTCCACTAATTCCCAGTAAGTTTTGTGTAGGAACATATGGTAATATAAAATTTCACATTAGAATTCTTTAGTGGTTGTGAATAGGAAAACTCCTAGTCAATATTACAATTGAGCAATATTTTTTATTAAAATCGCCAATTCAATAAGTTCACCATACATGTATATGAAATCATTAAACAATAGGCTGTTTATTTACTTATCCCAATTTGGCGCGTTCAATTTGAATGTTTTGGTAGATATGAATCCATTCGTATGAATAATTTTTTATGCAGGGGTGCCCACAGGGGGGGGGGGAGCTATGACGCACACTGCGTCATTGAAATTCTTGGGGGGGGATTTCAAAAAATGTTTTTTTTTTTGTTGGGGGGGGGGGGGGGTAAAGTTGATTGACGTAACGACATTCAAAAATATATTACAAAGTCACCAGATAGAATGTCAATTAATGACAATAGATTTATAATTATCACTATACTATTGAATATGAATTAGCTAAAATAGTTATGTTAAGGATTTGTGCAAGAAGTTATTATTCAAGTGTAGCGAGACGCTAAGCGAGTGCTCTGAAAGTGGTTTTATACAACACTTTACTCTCCTTAGCAGTTACTGGTTGATCACCGGAAAGAGTCCAGTTAAAATGACCAGAAACCAATGACCAAATGACCAATGGGAGACTCATGGTTGTCCAATCTAATGGTTCTAGCTGCAAAAAAAGATGTACTTTAGTCTATTTCTAACGAAGAAATAATTGAAAGGTTTTCTGTTTCCTCATCCCAAAGACAAAAACTGCTATGTAGGGTTAAAGAGATAGATTATTTAACAAGCTTAGAAGGTGCCTAGCTAACTCGTAGATGGTCACAGCCTACAAATTAAAAATGTTTGACTTTCAACTGGGGGGCCCAATTGGGAAACGTTACGCCACTGCTTATAGGTATTTCATTTTTATTTAACCATTGTGTATTTGTAATAGTATTTGATTGTTTAAAAACCATTTAGGTTCACATTCTTATTCAGCTATTCTACAATTAAGTTTATAGAGCAGAAGTTCATATATTCATTTCATTGATATTTCTTTTTTACCTTTACAAAAAAATGTTAACTATGAAAAGAAGCTCAAGAAATATATATACAGTTTGTATATCATCGAATGAGTTTGAATTTTTTCAATAGCTTTATAAATCTTCTTTTAGTTTTAGAAAGAATGCGGGGGCTTATTTTTTCGCATATTTTTGGGGGGCCTAATTTATGGGGGGTTGGGGCTAAATTTAGGGGGGTGCGTCATGAGGCATTGGGGGGTGCCTAATTTATGAGGGGCTGGTGCTAGATTTAGGGGGGATGCATCATGATGCGTTGAGGCAGGGGGTTGGGGGCACCCCTGTTTTATGTACTGTATTTCAGCAGCCTTCAAGTTTGGAAAATTTTACTTGATTCTCGATTATGAAAGAAGAATTTTCCTCAGCAATGCATCCTATGTAACTTTTGTAGTTATCTGTATTTACGCTACAGTACTAATTGGAATCCCATCATCTTTCTTCTATGCCTACATTGCTTGGAAACGATTTGGTCGAGCGATTTCTTAGAAAGAAAGATTCCACGACATAAAATGGAACAAAGCGAATAATGTTTTGATTGTTTTTTTAATCAAGAATGAAATCCACTCAAAATGAGAAGTGATAGAAACATCTTCATTCAAAACTGACATTGACCGAGTTAGTTCGATTGTAGAGCCCTAAAATCTCATCAAACAATTCCACACATTACTAGATTGAACATTTCAGAGCTTTCTAATTTTTCTTCCTGAAAGGTTGGTCCTGTGTACTAAATTTCTATGTAGAACTTGGCACATAAATAGCCTAGTTCAATTAGAGCTCCTTGAGCTCAAACAATATATAGGTACCTGACAGAGAAAGAAATAACAGTTGAAAAAATACACATACAACAATCACAGTTATAATTACAGTTAAGTAAAATTGAGAAGAAGAAGCCTAGCTGCTGAAGAGAAGTCAGTGAGATTGATAGTTGTAATGGTTGATTGAAGTAATAGTTGAATGATAGAAGAAAGTATCAATTTTGAATTGAGTAAAGTTGCCTGCTATGTATCTCTTACCTCAAATAATAGTGTAGCTGCTGTAGCATCCGATTGCTACTCCATTGGCCACAGGTTCGATTATCGTTTCAGCCTGGAATATTTGTAACATCACACACTCAGATAGGAGTAGTTTGATGAACAGGAAAATATAGAAAACTTGGAGAGCTGAGAACTTAATAGTTGACAAAACTATATTAATTATTTGCCATTATTTACACTTCACTGACCGCACAGACAAATCACATATTTAAAGCAGCATCAACTAGAAAATTAGGGTCTCACAAGGCTTCAAATCTGCAAGAAAGTAGAAACCAATCAAAACAATGAGAATTGTATTATTTAGCACTGCACACGTTATTTCAACGGCTTGTCAAAGATAGACGCTTCCGCGCTACATTTTAATAAGACTTCTTGTTACACAAAAAGTGCGCTGACTAGAGCGATGTTTTTAAATATATCCAACGGCTCAAAATAGATGCGAATCTCAAACATGTCCGGCCTAAAGGCTGAATGTCCTCAAAGTTGCAGTCGTAGTTACCCCGCAGAACGGATAAATATTCGAAATTTGCATTGATAAGAATGATGTTTCATAACCGGACTCAAATAAAGGAAGATGTCGGGAGCGCCGCATAAGAAATAAGAGTACTAGAAAACTGAAAACCGATAAGTAGCTAAAAATTAATGAATCACCCGTACCGCTATTGCCACTGGGACTGGACTGATCGACTGAATCACAATGCGGGAAATGCTGTAAGTTGAACTGGTTGGGGAGAGATACGCGCATGCGCATCAATTTAAATGATCAACACTAGATAGCGCTGACCCTCTTCCTCCTCCACCAACAAACTATCACAACAGCAACAACAAACCCCGGTTTAGCACAATGACTAAAATATGCAGAAAGATTTCAATTTGTTTATTACATGAAAAAGTCAGGCCTGTAGCTGTGCCGGGGCAGCCGGGGCCCTCAAAGGACTTAAACATGCAAAAACAGGTCTTACACTTTGAAAAAGTAGGCCCCCGAATTCTATTTCTGCCCCGGGGCCCACAGATACCTAGAGAGACCTAGCGAGAAACTTAATAAAAAGTTGTATCCTGCATTGTTCGCCCTGAAGACTGTACCAAATCACACAGCTGATTTAAGGTGTTTTGGGAATGGGAAAAAATTATTTAAAGAGTCCTGATGTAGGAAAAAGATTCTGGTTCATCTACTTCATGCCGACTTTCACTTGGAAAGCACCAACTTCACAGTTCTGGCTTTGTATTTTCTATAATTTGTTAGTTTTGTCTTCAAGAATAGAGAAATTTGTATGAAACTAGAGGAAAATAATAAAATAATGTATTCATGTATCCAATTTACTGACTGGATCCTCTTGAAAAGGGGCTATATCATTCAGGACTCAGGTGAAGTGTGTTCCTACACTTTAGTAGAGGAATGCCACCTAAGCACTGCTGAAATTTGTTGCTCTTTGTAACCAATAATAATAGAGGGAAGAGCATTGGGATGTTTCTACATTTTATCGAATGAATTAATAAGAATATATACTACCAGAGGGAAGACATAAAAATCCTGGCATTGCATGGTACACAAACGCCTTGACTAATTAAACAAATTTTCTTCAACTCTATGACTTACTTTGGAGCCTTGAACGTGTGATGGCTATTGAGCGATTGCTTCATGGTTTGATAGCATAGACCAGGTGACTATGAATGTGAGCATGATGATAAAAATTAATCACAAAACAAATTAATCACTTGAATAATTGAATACTGCCTTACATACTACTGCAAAAATAGAATCCTCAATATTATATACATATTGAGGATTCTATTTTTGCAGTAGAATGTAAGGCAGTATTTAATTATTCAAGTGATTAATTGTATATATATAATTGGTATGTATTTTGCATTCTATTCACATAATACAGGAAATCAACCTACTTCACTATGGAATGTCATGCTCTAGAGTGGGAGATTCATTTTCAAACTTATTTTTTTTATTAATCATACATGATGCTTCATAATATGGCTGAGTCCAAAAACTTTATTAAAAAAGCAAAACAAAAATCTAGAAGTTATACTAAGACTTTGAATTAAATTGATAATGCATACAAATCTTCAATGATGTATGTGCTTTCTTCCAAAAAATATTGTATCACAAGGATTTTAATAATACAGTATATTTCTTGAAATATACTGTACTGCTTATGAATACATTGAATTGAACTAGACTTTGCATTAGAGCTTAACTTGAGACATTTAATGCCATCCAATCGTTTTAATTGTGTAGAGTTACTTTCAACTATTCTATCAGTATATTTTTATCATAGTACATTGCTTGAAATATTTCTGAAATATACAGCTTGAAGCATGAGCATAGGGTATACATGAATGTACTTGAGTATTGAGTAATATTCACAATAAAAAAGCATTCACATTCACGTTCTTTGTATGTTATACAAATAAATGAGAATTCCTTTCAAAGATCAGAAAAGACGCGATAAGAAACGTTTAGTAAATATCGAAAACATGTAAATAAAAATTCAGCAGTACTATACAGAAAAAAAAACGAGTGGTTACTGTTCTAGGACTCATGCAGACAGCAGACATGGCCAAATTCATTGAATTTAACAATAAGAGTTGATCACGATAATAGATTACACGAAAGTCAATTTGAAAAGATGATGGATAAAAAGAAGAAAGGTATAGAATAATGAGAAAAATAAAGAGATAGAGTTATGAAAATTGAGGAAAGTTGAAGTGAGAGAAAAAGGAAGAGAAAGAAAAGAGACTTGTCTACACATTGAAAAAACTTTTTAGATACAGCAGTGATTGGTTAGAACAGTTTTCTTCAATTTTATTCATAACTATTCTTTTCTCCAATTCATTTTTAAGCCTCTCATTCATGTTTCTACTTATAAATTCAATTTTTGTGGAATAGGTTTCATTAACTTATGAGGATTGAAACAGAAATGAATCTTATCCCACCAGAATCCATTGGAATCAAGTAGAAGCAGAGGGTTTGATATTAACGTTTTATTGTAAATTTAATGACTTGCAGTCAATTTTAATTGTTAAAAATAATATTTCTACTCACTCTGACCTGAGTGAGTTAAAATTGACTGCAGGTCGTTAAATTTACAATAAAACGTCGATATGACCAACGCAGATCGTTATGGAACAAGAAAACCAAGAATTTAGAGAGTAAATAGAAAAGTGGATAGCCATGAATAAAGTTGGAGAACAAATTGTTCAACCACTGCTATGTCTAAAGGTTTTTGTCAATATGTAGCCAAAGCTGTTTCGTTCTTTTTCTTTTTTCTCTCATTTCAATTGCTTAGTCTGCAGATAGATTTTACCCTTTCAATCAATAAAGAGAGCTGTTTGGCTGGTCACAAGCAATTCCTTGTAATTTTAAAAATCTTAGAAAGTTCATCCGTCCTATTACTTTTGAAAAGAATATGCCAGACTCTTGAAACTTGATATTTAGCTTCTTATTACTCCTAGAAAAGTATGTATTAATTTTGTAATTTTTGACATCTCTACGCCGATAAGAATCGAACGTTATTCTGAGCCGATGAAGCAAGAAACATCTTCCGGGACAGAGCAGCTACTAAGGACTAAAAGGATCAAAGGAAGACAGATAGCATGGTTGCCTACAGAGCCCCTTGTTTAACAACGAGGAATTTCGGGTGGAAAGGACCTTTTTAAAATAGGTCTTTGCTACTTCAACACATAACCTTATTATACAATAAATATTAACAATATTACCAATACATAACCTTTTATTGGTTTTGGTTGAAATTTTGAGGGTGTATTTATCGAATAAAAGAAGACACAGTTCAGGCCTGATGGAAGGAAAGGGTCTACGTCTAACAGCAACTACCACTCTAGAGAAAGTTATAAGTTACATACCATATTCGATGGAAATATTTCCATATTTTTAACTGGAAAATAGTTTAAAGGACACTTCATCCCCAGAACCCTCTCTCCACTCAAATCTACCAGTGCGGCTCCGGTAGTTCAGTTGGTTGAAGCGCTTGTCTGAGATAAGATAAAGCTTTAGCTGGCTTTGTTCCCTTGGGTTGGTTCTCATTCAGCCATGGATGTTCCTCATCATTCACTCATTCACCTCATTATCCACGCACAAGTCTTCAGACTCATGTAGGCAACATCAACATTAAAAAGGTTTATTTTAAATTAAAAAATCACCAAGCTGGACTAACGTGATTGTTTAGATTCAATCAGAGCATAAGAACTACTGTTCAAATCATAAACATAGAGATTGACCCAAACGTTTCATTCAAAAGATGAAAGTGATTCATCACACCCATAATACTGTTATCTGATGACGTTGTTCAATGTGATGAGAGCATCAGTCTCGCTATGGTTCAACCTTTTTTGATCACTTATCGAGTTCGAGCTAGCAGTCGAAGCAGGCGGGCAGACGGTTTTTGTTTTTGCTTCATTAACTTTTTTCGGGTCCTTGCTTGAGGTGACAAAGTGAAATTCTTATATTACCGTTCTCTATTACGTTTGCTAAAATGGAATCATCCACCGAAAACGAACTGTGTTCTGATCGTGTACTGGATAAGGTAAACTGTTTGCTAGAGGTAAAATTCGGGAAAGTAAAAAGTGAAATATATGAAAATATCTAGTAGCCAGGCAAGAAGAGTAGCACAAAATCTTAGGGTAGGTCAAACATTATTTGAAGGAGTGGAAACTTTTAGTTATTTACGTGTTGAACTGAATAACAAGAACAAGATGAGTTTCAGCATAAAAGAAATAATAATTTCATATAAGAATAATGAAATAGAGCGTACTTCAGTAACATGAAACTTCTAAAAAGCACGCTCAATTGTAGAGACTGAAAGTAAATTGAAAATATATGAGAGCCAGTAAAATATAATACGGCCAGTAATGGCATATCGCTGTGAATCTTGGGCATTAACAAAAGAAGGCAAGAATAACCTTGGTGTATTTGAAAGAAACATTCTTAGAATTATTTATGGTCCTATTAATGAGGGAGAAGAATGGAGAAGAAGGACAAATTCAGAGCTGGAATCATTGATACACGGTCTTAATATTGTACGTTTTATAAAGACGCAGAGACTCAGGTGGTTTGGGCACATCTGCAGAATGAGTGAAACCAGAATGCCCAAAATATTCTACAAAGGAAAACTTCACTCAAGAAAGGCAGACCAAGGATAAGATGCGAGGATGAAATGAGAGAGAATATCTTAAAGATGGGATATAGAGGTTGGTGATAGAGATGCTTGGACGTAACCCACGGGACAAAAGGCCTTAGGACTGATCAATGACGTAATCTCATTTGGTGCTAATGCTCAAAATCATATGGTAGAGCCAAGCAATACCTTATTCTCAATTTCCATAAATTATTGAACAGGAGTTCACAAAAAATCTATTAATCTAAATTTATATAATGATGACTGCATTTGTTCTTTTAAATACAAAACTTGACACAATATCACTTTGTAAGAATTTCGCGAAGTAACAAAAAATAATTATTGATCAAACTCAGGTTTCTTAACACTTGCAAAAATTACAATTCATTCTATTTGCAGACAATTGATTCTGTAGTATTGGAAGATAATAAGGCATTGACAGGTCCTTGATAAAGTTACTGAGAACAAACATCAGGGAATGTTGGGGCCAATTCAGGAAAACCCAACTAATTACCAGATAAATGGTTTAATTTATTGATCAATCCTAGCTAAATCATTATTACCATAACGCTGATGATTCCACAGTAATATTAATGATTTTAGTCGTATGAAGATTATTATAGATGAATTTATCCAATTGAGCTCCCTTCACTTAATAATTAGAACAGTCATTCCATCCCATCTTACTATTTTTTCATCCAAATCTACTTAATAAAACGAACCTCTGTATTACCTCCAATTGCATCATCACTAAGAATTTCGAGCAACTCCCATAAAAACGTCAATAAAATTTTATGTATGAGCCAAGAAAATAGAAAACTTGATTTGAATGAATTTGAATGTAGATGCTTACATTAGTTTGAATAAAGACAGTTGACAATTTAACAAATCAAATTTCAAGAATTACTTTAGTTAAGAGAGTTAATTCCCTTTGTTTTTCTTCATTCACCTTTTCACACATGATTACAAGTAGTGAACATTAATGTTCAGAACAGTTTTATATTATTTTCAATATAATATTGAAAGACAATTGAGTTCAGGGACGATTTATACAATTTTCGCCCCTGGGCACTATGAAGCATGCCACATTTGTGCCTATTCATTATTTAAATAAAAAACTAAATCAAACGAGTCCATAAAAGGCTGTTCATAAAAAACTTTGAGAATTACTTCTTTTAGATTTTAATTACCTTTAAAAAGGTAATTTTTTACTTTTTCGAACTAAGAATACATATTATTATTGAAATACTTGAATAAAAAGAAAAATTAACTAAAATAAACTAACTTATCAATGTTTTCTACTTTAGGAAATCTTTATTTTGTTTCCTTATATTGGTTTCCTCCTACTTTCAACCATTGCGAACTCCTACTCTATAAGTCTTTAACTTTTATTTGATCACCGGTCAAAAGTTCAGCCACGATTTGTAGAAGAGCCAACGATTAGTTTACCTTCATTCATTCTGGGTCTTTAGGAGAGAAAATGAACGCTTGAAAAAGCTGTGCACAAATACATACGAAGAGCTATATCTATGTTGGGAAATGTCAATTGGAGATTTTGTTCTCTTATGAGCTTTATCATCGATAAGGTGTTGTCCTTAACACCGCCACTCTTTAGAAAGCCAGAGAAGTGTATGCACCCATTTAAAAATGATTTTTCTAGATCAATTTCATAAAAATATTTAAGTTTTCCAGCGCGATCCATAATAGTTTCAGCTGAAGAAGACCAGGCCTGGTCTGACCCGGGTGGCTACCTGGCCACCCAAAACGGAATAATAAAAAAAGTTTTGAATATTTTCTGTATTTATGTTCTCATTCAAACTCACGTCTTGTTATATTCCACAATACACGTTGCTTTAAATAATTTATTATTTTATTTGCTTAAAACATTGTTAAGGGCGACGTGCGAGAGATGCGAGATCAAAATTGAAAATTGTTAAAAGCTGGTTGAGGTCATCTCTTTCTCGGGATTTGTTGCCACCATTAATGCTAATGGCGGTTGAACGAGATTTTCTTACAAACATTGACAAAAATATTGCTATAGATGAGTTGGCTAATTCTAATGATGTACTTAGAACTACTTAAATAGCTAGGAGGCTAAAAGCAGTATTGTTTTTTATTTTAGTATGTAATAAAAAATCCTTTACGATTTATAGAATAAAAACGTTGTGCAAGTTTTACATGGTCAAGTATTTGACCTGTGTAATGTTAGATCTTCTAGCAATAAACTACCTACATCCTTCATCCTTATAAAAATCTATCTTGTCTGTGTAATTATTTCAATCAAAAAAAGTATTGAGTACTGCAGGTTTTTTGGTAAAATAACTAGAAAAAAAGTGGTTTTTCTATATAATATTTTTAAAAACTTTTTGGGGGAGGACCCCGGACCCCCTTTCCATCTGGGGGGTATTCCATAAGGGGCACTCAGGTAGTTAATGCCCAGGGGCCCTCAACCTCCCCAGAGCGGTCTTGAAGACGACAATAGATTGTTAAAAACTGAGGACTCACCTATATGAGATCTTGACTGAGAACGTCATAAGCGTTTTTGCGCTTCAGTAAAGCTAACTTGAGTTTATCAAGAACAACATAATATGTTTCTACTCTAAATTTATCATAGCTTGTAAGGATGACTTCGTTTTCATTGGTATCGTCTGCCTGGATTTTCCTTTTTTCTAACTTTTGTAACACGTTTCATACTGTTTATCACACCGTTTCTTGGCCGCCCTTTCTTCATACACATGAAAAATGCTTCTAAGAGTCAACGACAATGACAATTACTAAAGAGTCATACAATCTAACTACTCTCTCTAGGGATGGGTCTACTTTTTGCAAAGTTTGACTAGCTTGTTCAAATCTATTCAATATATCGGTCCAAAGTTCCATCATAATCATTTTTTCCAATCTATTCAAACATTTCAAGAAGTATTGTATATGCCTACTTACTTTTTTGTGATTTCCCGAAAAAAAAAACATTTTTTAGTACTCAGGTAGACTTATTTTGGAAACCAAGTGAGATATGGAGCTGTAATTTTCACAACTTGTACATATATTTGATATATGATTACTGAACTAGATTAAAGAAGATAGGATAACATTTGCCCAAGAAAAAATAAATTAGTAAATATTTTGGGAGAAAAAATTGGTCAGGATTAAAAAATCAATAATATTTGAAATATGATGTCATATCTCTAGTTCAGTAGCTTGGTTTTACATAGATGAAGAAGCATGCAAAGTTTCAGAGTCCTGCCTCAATTAGTTTTTGAGTTATTGGTACCGAAAGATTGATAAATTATCATGCGCTGTATACGCTTGTTGGACTCCCCTTAATTTATTGTTTTTGGTTTACGAGCAAGATTGTAAAGTGAGCGCCCTTTGAGTGTCGTTTTCAGTCACCGCCGCGTTGCGCCTCCAGTCGACAGTTCGGACCAGCCGCGGCGGCACCCGTCAGGCTAAGCCGCCCCTGAGGCGTGCCGCCCCTAGGCACTGGCCTAGTGTACCTAGTGGGAAATCCGTCCCTGATTGAGTTGTTTCATAGAGAGTCTAATATCATATTCTTTGTCATAGATTCATTAAACCTATATAGGTTGTTCAGTTAATCCATGCTCATAGTTCATAGGAGTCTTATCGATTTAAAGATAATCAAGAAAATAAATCAATTGAAAATATGCACTGAACAAAGAGTTCCAGGAAAGAGGATATTGAATTTTTCTATAAACTTCAGAACCGAAACAATACTATGTTCACCATGCGTTCTCCTAATCTTACAATGAAATACTTCTACAGCTGATTTAAAAATTGAATATCTTGATTCCAAACTAAAATGTAAACAAACCAAATGAGGTGACGTCATATCAATTAGGAATTTTAGTCCCGGTGCCTTCTGTCCCGTGGGTTACGGCTTGGAGGGCTGTAGTGGAGAAGGTCAAAGTCCATAATGGGCATTAGAGTCGAAAAAAGGGAAATCCGCGATTCTTTGCTAGAATTGAAAAACATTGTTCAGTCCATTGGGAGTGAATTAGTTCAAGTGAGCAACAAGATAAAAGATAATATATTAACTTATATGAGTATTGAATTCAATAGTATATCAGCAGTTTGAGAACAAAAACAAGACCCTATTCGCATTGTTTATGGATTTTGAATCGGCATTTGACACTGTGCCTCATCATCAGCTGTGGCC